>OY756367.1:1200000-1755000 GCA_963576895.1 Ceraclea dissimilis | reverse complement strand
GGGTTCGAATCCCAGCCGGGGTGAACTGAAATGGCGAATGTTTCTCGAGTGTTAAGTGATCACTTAAGCCAGCCGAGGTCGGTCGTAAGCCCGACAATGTTCACCCTTAATTCTTGTACACTGTTGTGGAAAACTACATTAATTAATTTACTTCATAATCATATTTTTACCCCACTGACTGAAAATTATATGAAATTTATATGGTGTACAAATAACTTATTTTGACCTAAAACGCGAAATAACCAAAATATAGCACATAATATACAAAAAATGGCGATTTTTAAGGTTCTTTCAAGACGGCGAAGGGGGCGGAGGGAGGAAAATTGTGCAAATTTGGATTCCTAACTACCTCATTGTCTTACACATAACATACCAAAAATTCACGACTACCTGATTTAATGGTGGGTCTCCATACTAAAGATTCGTAGATTTACCGGGCTATGACTCTGCAACACATATTTATTATTTTTAGAGAAATTTTGGTTTTTCTGCCAAAATCTCGCGTCTTTTTGGGCGTTACGTCAATGACACGCATATTTTTAAGTATATTTTTCACCCCAAAATTTTTAGAAATTTCTGGTGGATCTTCATAATTAAGTAAGTGCATACTAATTAAAATCAGGTGATCTTTTTTCAATTATATTGTATAGTAAAATAAAGGACAACACTAATTTTAGATGGAAAAAAACCCAGGCTCTGCGCAAACAAAATGTAACTCAAATGATAGGTAAAAAATAGTAACTTAATACTGCATAGGGGGCATCATCGCAATCGCATCGAAATCAATGGCTAAAAGTTTTTTAAATTTAGTTTGTTTCAACTTAGAAATATTTTTCTGGTAAAATTGGCGTGCATTCACTGGTTTGCTTTCTGTTTTTGTTTAATTGTTGACATGTGCTGTTATAACTGTTTGTGCCCATGTGACTAAATAAATAAATAAATGTGTGAAATACCTATTCGGAGTTTTACAGGAGTCAATGATTACGATGATGCCACCTATGCAGTATTTAATTACTCATCTTTACCTACCATTTGAGTTACATTTTGTTTGCGCTGGGCTTGGGTTAGCATTCCCTTTCAAAAACCCACTTGTTTTAGTTCAAAAAGTTATAGAATTGGATCTCGTAACATTTTAATTATAGAATGATTTGAGTTATGTAATAAATGTAATTAATCTGTTTTCTTTCCAGATTTGGAGAGAGAAGCAGCCGCCTCCCAGGTTTCCAGGTCTTCATGATAGAGAATCCATCTCCCAGCGGAACATTGCTGACAGATTAATTACTGGGGTAAGAAACTTTATATAAAGACAAAATAACTTGATCAAACTTGGTCAGCACTGCATAGTGCAGATGTCCGCCCTGATGTTTCCGCCCTGATTCTAAAACGGATACGTTATGGAGCTAATTTCATTTAGAATTTTGATGGTTATTATAATGAGTGGTCACTTTATTTAGTTTTGCTTGTATATAAAAAATAGTTTTTGTATTCGTGGTAGCATCATCTAGTGCTATGTCAGAATAGAAGAAGATGATGATAATAAAAAAATAGTCTTTCTAAAGTCAGAGCCCCTAAATTAAGGTCTCCTTCGAATGCCTTAAATGTTTGCAATGATTTTTGTATTGTTTTGTCCAAATTTAATCAGTGGTTTGAGAGATATTGTAAAAAACCCCGTGAATATTTACTATATATTTATATTACTTCTTTTATTTTCAAAAGGCCATATATCAAAAATCTTTGGTCACGCATGCATTAAACTTATTCCATATTTTTTCATTCTCTATCACCCCTAAAAAGATATTGCACGCGTAAAATAACACATTTAGGTATCATTGTAATATTTCATAGAAATTGCCAATGAATTATTTCGCCTTCCATGGACATGTTCAAATCTTTACTTATTTTGATGATTTGATCATTATCAAAAACTTAAAAGAAACCAAAAATTCTATGAACTTTACTGTTGGCCCAATTCCTGTGGGGCGTAAAACGTACATTTAAATATCAGCAAATCAATCGTCGGTGTTCTGAGAAACATTATATTGATGAACATTTCAAAATGAAGGGGGGAGGGGGGTAGCATTATGATGAAATGGGGGAGGGGGGCGGGTTGCGGAAATATGTATCAATCTAAATTATATTTTGATTGACATTTGAATGAATAATTGATATTAAATTATAATTTGAATACTCCCGCAAGCAAAATATTTATTTTGTATTATATGTCCCACGTCCCTTGCGGGATAGACTATTCTCCGAGAGACGAACTGTCAGAGGATAAACTTTCGGGGGACGAACTGTCGGGGATGAATTGTAGGGGACAAACTGTCGGAGGATAAACTGTCGGGGTGCGAACTGTCGGAATATGAACTGTTAGAGGGGAGAAACTGTCGGGATATGAGCTATTAAGGGACGAACTATCGGAATGTGAACTGCTAGGGGAGGAACTGTCGGAATATGAACTGTTAGGGGACCAACTGTCGGAGGATAAACTGTCGGGGGATGAGCTGTCGCCGTTTTTGTTTAATTATGTTCATAGATTATGTCGGTTAGAAACATTTTTACGCAAAAACTCAAAATCACAAAATTAGTTGGTTAGAACCTTCTTATTCTCAGTCGACGATATAATGATATTGGTGTCAATATAAGAAAAATACAGTAAAACGATAATCAATATAATTTGTTATTTTTGTCATATTCATGGATGTCATGTAATAATTAATTATTGTATTTATTCCATTTGACAAGTTTTTTCATGATGACAACACATCACATCACAATACATTACAATACCATACAATACAACACAATACAATATAATACAATACAATACAAACAGCCAATAATGATGAATTATGTAGTGTTGTATCGATACTACTAGGTATCTGTTTATGAAATTCTATCACAGTTTTTTTAGTGAAGCGTTTCACAAAACGTGGCACTAACTTCTTACATTAATGATTAATTTACGATAATGTGAGAGTGTCGAATAAAGTACGTAGACAGATTTCACCGTTCTCTGTTTTTGTACTCAATACATTCTGGATTGTTGTCCTCTACAGCTTCCGACACACCGACGCGACGTGCGCATCGCTCCATCCACTGATGTACCTGTGTCAGCCTTGGTCTTGTCAGTCCATCTAGTGAGGGATCTTCCTCTATCTCCACTGCCTTCTACTCAATTCCCCCGACCAATAATTTCTCAAGATTATTATCGTCTTTCCTGACGATTCCTATGAATAGTTTTTATTTCGGGCTACATTGTAGAATCGGGTTCCCACGAACATCAAAACTTCTTTAATAATTTCAATCTTTCCGAAAGCAGATTTCTGGTCGCTAATCTTCACTGAATCCAGTAATTTTATTATTGTTACTGATTTGAAGAGGGGCGACAGAATTGGACAAATTGAAATAAAAAAAATAATCACACCAGATTCTCCAAACTACCCGTTTTTTCTTTAAATATTTTCGCCTGCGGCGCTATCTTAGATTTCTATAAGAGACAACGTTTCTTATTATTATGGACATTACTTATTATTTTGGAAGGAATTCTTACTTACTCTTAGTGATGAACCTAGGTACATCACTACGACCAGTCTCTCAAAAAAAATCCGACTGTGGCGCTATTTGTTTTTTTTTAATAGTAATAATAAGAAAAAAAAGTTTAAGGAGCGGCATTTCAAAGTCTTGTCTTATACCGAGAAAATGTACCTGCCTATGGTACTTGCTAATTTAAATCCTTGTAAGTTTCTAGGTAATGATCTCACTTTAGTGGACATCAGGAGGCAAGGGGATAGGTTATGACGCTGCCCGACCCGCTCGATTCGACGCGACATTTACGTCACAACCCCGTAATGTTTCTCGCCATCAATCTTGTGGTGAGATGTGCGGGGGCGTCGAGTGAAGAAGGCGCAAACCAATTGTCTTTATTATACAATGTTTAAGATTAACATCGTTCACGCCTTTTGCTACGTGGGTGGACTTTGACACATTTCAAATATTATGTTCTAATATAATTTTGTTACACAACGGTTACTAAAAGCATTAAAAAAGGCGGTATGAAGCAATGACTGAATTTTCAGAATAAATTCGAAGAACCAGCAAAGATTAAACTTCACTGTATAAAATGAAAGGCTAAAAATATTTAGTTTAAAATACACAAAAATGACTTAAGATTACGCGACTAGTGTTCGAGGATTTGCACCCTCATCATCAGGCGATTGTGAATAAACTATAGTTTATTCACAAGGCGATTGTGATGGAAACCAAAATTTTAATATAGGGATGTATACTTAGTAAAAAGTAAATAATAGCGCCGGAGGGGATTTTTTTCGCGAACGCGATTAAAAAGTTCGTGTTTTTGTCTGGTATTAAAATTGTGTGCAATTTTTTTAAACATAAGCGAAGTGCTTTTTTTTAATATAAGTGAAACCTGGGTAATTTTCACGTTAAAAAAAAGTTTTTTATATAATTGTTTTACATTAGGGTGGGGGGCGGCCCCTTGTCCCCCCCCCCTATATACACCACTGGTGTCTGTATTTCCCGGGCTGTATAATTAATAATTGTCGTGGTTAGTTTGTTTGAAATGATTTTACAGAAATGAAGAAATAATGACAGTGGCGACCTTTAGAAATAATGAAGAAAGTGTGAGTGACAGTCTAAGTCCAGGGGTTTTAATGTGATGGAAATATTTCTCTCCAAAGCTTAATTACGTGGGTGTCTAGTGTGGTTCTCATTACGCCGGGTCACTTGCTAACTTCATTATAACAAAAATAGACAAGGGTAGGTGTATAATTATTAATATACGCTTTCATCAGCATACATATTTACTTACTTTACGTGTCCGGGTGGGTCATACCCTGCCACTCCAATATGCGGCGACGTACATCGCCTTGTCATTCCCTAGAATCAGGTCCCCAGGGGTGCAGCTCTCTCCCATCAGGGGACATATTGGTATAGGTGGCTTCCTGGGTCGCTCCGCAGTCACAAAGAATGTTATCATCAGGTAGGTACCCCCAATGTTGGAGATTCTTTTTATAGCGCGTAATACCCACTCTTAGTCTGTTGAGGATTAGGGTAGATGTTCGCCTACTTGGATACCCTCATGCGGGTCCATCTATGGCCTCGCTCGGAGATCCTCTTGCCAAAGTTCCACTCTTCGTTGTTGTAAGTATATGTATCAGCATACATGAATCGGGTGGAAATAGGGTATGTTTGTAACGTAGGCCCTGTGGCAACTTCTGCAAATTGGTCGAATATATACGGAATTTAAAACTCCTCGCGATCGTAGCACTTTCAATTATGATTGTGAATTTTTTCGCTAAAACTATTATTTATTGTTAATGTTTTATTGTTCTCTTATCATCCGTAGGCCCCATTTAGGGTACTTGGAATCGTCAGGTTTACAAACATTACAAGATTAAATGCAATTAATTAATGAACTGTTACAGCAAAAAGACTAAAATAAAAAAATATAATATGGTGACTGGTGACAACACAAAATTATAACAGGTGTGGTTTTTATCATACCATAAGAATAAACATACAATAATTATACGTCTAAGGATAGAGTCTGGCGATCTGTTCTTTCTGCTTACCTTGCAAACTACGTCATTTTGACGGGTTACAGCTAGTCAATTAATAAGTGGGTCATACTTTGATATTCTCCGCTCGTGACGTGGAGAGGAGTAGTTATTTTAAGACTGACGAGACAAAGAGAATGTTGATGAAATAAAAAACAAATTAAGATGAAAATATTGACGCCCTTTCAAGCGATACCACACATGACCCCACACAACCCTTGGATCCCCTGAAACGCTTTACATTTTTTTTGCCTCTGGAGAAGGCTGATCAAATGTGGTATAGAATCCTAACATCATCTAGTTTACGTAATTTATGAAATTTTAAGAACTCTGCCTAATCTAGAAATGGGGTGAAAATCGGTTGCAAGATTTGGAGACAACGACAACGCCAAGAGAAGTTAATTACTAATATGACGGCTCCACACAGTCCACACGCTTGGCAAACTCGCAAACTCCGTTCACAAACAAGTTTGTAAACTTGTAAACACTCGGCAAACACGTGTGGAACCAGCATTACATAGTTTAATGTTAGTTTCTAAACTGCATTTAAAAAACAGTTCCTTTTTCAAAAATACGAAGTATACGAAAAATACGATTGTGTGAAATTCTATGAAATAAATTTATATAAAAAAGAGACGAAACATACAATGAACGATGGGTTCGAAAGAGAGAGACAATATAATAATGGGTTTTGTATTGTTTTTCACCACAGATTTGTAATACAAATTGTAATAAATCAGATAAAATGAGTTTCTCGTTCTGAGGCTACGGTCGTGTTATTGTATTTTATGTTTATGTTGTTGCGGGCTACGGTTACGCCGACAGAGAAATTAGTACTGTAAGTACAACATTTTTGGTTTAGTCCCGTGTCAACGGGAGATTAGACATATTAATTTATTAGCATTTAATTTATATATTATTATTTTATGTCCGGATCCGGAATACAATACCGTATCTAAGAGGAAAAATATGCTATGTACTAGTGTTGAAGGGTGGATTTCTGTAGAAGGAAAGCCGGGGTAACATTTTTTATTCTATTATGTCAGCTTTATACATTATTATACCTATTATCTTAAACTAAAGGTAAATCGATGGGAATCATACTCTTAGGTAGCTTCGCCCCTGTTATGTACAAATATTTTAATACCTATGTGAGATATTGTTGAATTAAAAAAAAACTTTGTGATAGTAAAATGGCGTATCTGCGTAATAAAATGTTGATGTGGTTGTTTACAGTGTACACATCTAACTGATGACAATACCAATCTTCAGTGATGACATGGTGTTCTTATTAGTAAGGTGTAGGTGACCATATTTAGAAATAAAAAGGAGGACAAAAAAATTCAAAAATACCTAAAGTACAGCCTATCGTGGGCGCCGCCAGAACTAGGCGGGGGGAGGCAATAAAATTAAAAAAATGGATACAGCATAAAAATGTGTAAATAGCGCCGCAGGCGAAATTTTTGTCATAAGACATAAGAATGTACCAAAAAGGGCCGTAATATAATATAAAAATCTAGTTTATTTTTTGTTAAAAATAAAAAACATAGGTAAACCTACGTAATTAGCGCCGCAGGCAATTTTTTTAATGAAACAAACGCATTTTAATGTAATTTATACTATAGTACTAGTGAATTCATGGTATGATGAAAAAACGTGTGGTTTTGAGATTTATTAGTTTGAATTACAGACTATTTAGTTTAAAATGTTAAAAAGTAGAAAAGGAGGACAAAAAGGAGGACACTTTTGGAGGGAGGACAGAACCTAGAAAAGGAGGACTGTCCTTCCAAAAGGAGGACGGTTGGTCACCTTATTATTAGAAAAAAAAGTGTAACTTAATTGAATGTTGGAGATAAAGTAATGATTTGAGGTGAACAAATAAATAAATAAATAAATAAATAAATAAATCTTTATTGACCAAAATGATTACAATGATTACAAAAAAATAAGACAATCTTGGTGCCAAAAGGCGGACTTATTGCTAACGCAATATCTTACAGTCAACCCGAAAGACACCGAAAACCAACAACAAAGAGTGTTGTGATGGTATAGTTGTGTTGATAAGTTTTTGAGAATGGCCTAACAAGCCGAAACATGTTAAACTAAAACATAAATATGTAAGTAAAACTTAGACACGTTCTATAGTGTTAACATTATTAAATAAATAAATTGGGGTATTTACGTACCCCAGAGGTGCTCTATCTCTGGAAATTCTCTTGACCATACTTTCCGGGAGACCCTGTACTATAGTCCTAATTTTCTCCATCAGTACTACATAGATTTTACATCAAATAATATTTGTATAGGTCATACGAATTTCAGAGTAATACGCATTATTCAATAATACATTTATGATACAAATTTGATATAAGATGGACAATAATAGCATTAGTACGAATATATTGGTGTACTAGCTGTAATGCCCGGGGTTGCCCGGAATAACATATTTTGGCCCTTTCCAAAAAACTGGTTTTCGGAAATTCCTATAAAATTAATTTTTAGCTTATTAAGAGACATTTAAAATCATCCCTTTTCTTTGAGTCCATTTTCATCCCTTGTAATAATAAATTCGAAAAACCGCCAAAACCCTATTTCTAATTTTGATAGGAGAATCTTTGTGCTAAATTTCAAGTTTTTAGCATGTCTGTTTTCCGAGATATTTCTATATGTACTATTAAAAACTTTCAACCCTATTTTTCACCCCATTAGGGCCGGAATTTCCAAAAACCTTCTCTTAGTGGAAGGTTTTGTGTTAAAACCTATATCTTTTCTAAATTTCACTCTTCTCTAGGATTAGCCGTTTGGGCTCTGCGTTGATGAGTGAGTATGTCAGTCAGTCAGTCAGTCAGAGACTTTCGTTTATTACTAAAGATTATTTATTACAGATCAAGCAGAGTATAAAGTAGAAAGTAGTGAGAGTTGTAAGGAGAGTAGGACGGTTGAAGGGAAACGATATATTTCATCTGTACATATCTCTCATCCGATCTCTTCTAGGGTTCACTTCATTTATCTTCCACTATCTTGAAGGACAGGAAACAGTCGCATTGTTCTGGTCTTCGTATCCCTTTTTTATTTTATTTTATTTCAACAACAATATGTCTTGAAGTGGGACACAAATGGAGCGACACAAATAATTATTTTCAGTGACATTTAAAATATTAGATAATTGTGTCATCTGTACTCCATAATCCTTTTCTGACTCAGACTCCCAGATTGTTTGCTTAATGCTCGTATTCGCATACGAAAGAAGAAAAAGAAGAAGAAACCTGTTCTTATATTATGACAAGATTTTACTTAACTTCACTGTGTTGTTTTTACTAGATTTTTTGTAGTTATATCTCAACAGATACACAGCAAAGGATGGACCTTCCATCAGGCTTATGGAAGATAGATCACTTTAAACTTATGTAACATTCATCAATTCCAGTCCATCCATCTGCCGTGGCCGGGAATTGAACCCAGACCTCCAACCTGACAAGCGGTTGGATGGACTGGAATTGATGAATGTAAATTAAGTGTAGTGATCACATTAAACCAGCCAGCGATCAGTCATAATCTGTTGAGATATAACTACTTGTTATATTCAACTTGTAGAAAATTCCGGAATTCTCACAAAACATAAACTGATTTTCAAAATAATCTGGTAGTTTTTTTGTTTTTCGTCTTCCGTTTTTTTTATTTATTTGAAATGTCAATATGCCTAATCAAAAAATACTAATATTCTCAATTATGTACTTTTTTACTTCAATTAATACCAAACGTTTCAGAAATGACAGATACCTACACCACCCACGCAAAACACCCCATTCCACAAGTATCTGATACATACCTCCGTAATATATTGCTTGGTATAGGGAGAGGAATGATTGGTAGCTAATATTAGAACAATACATACAATATACATACATGACATATGTAACTATATTTTAAACCAAACAGTATTTATTTATGAATAGACTTAATTCTAAGTAGTGAGTCAATACTGAAAGATCTTTACTGAATAAACATACTTACTAGATAAACAATGTAATGTGACCTTTCTGTAATTCAGGCTGATAGCAATTAGGGTTGCCACCCGTACTTTATAATAAAGTATTGTACTTTATTTCAGGTAATTGTACTTTATACTTTATGAGAACAATAAAGTACACGAAAATACTTTATTTCCATGATTTGATTTCTTTGGAATTTTGAAAAGTATAGTCGCTACCATTTTTTCGTTAAACGAAATTTTATGTAGATATGGATGATCTTTATGGAGAAATCGCTTTATTAAACCAAATTACAATGACATAATATGTAATTCTAAGAATTTTGAAGAACTATCAACTACACAAAAATGGCAGCAAGTATTTAATAAGTTTGATGATAATTTTTTAAACTTGTATAAAGTAATTTCATTTTTATTGTCTATTCCCGCCACGTCAGCATTCACAGAAAGATTTTTCTGTGATGAATAGCAAATGGCGAGACGAAAGAAACAAAGCGTCTCTGAATTTGATAAAAAATGAATTACTTATTTACTTTAATTTAAATATAGACGGTAGAAGATGCTGTGCAATTGTTTAGTAGAGATACTAATTTGATACAAACTGCAAAAAGCAATGAAAATCATGTTTACAAACATAATGATAAATAAAAAAAATGTACTTTATTTTGATACAATGTACTTTTTTTTCATACCTATAATGACCAATGTACTTTATTTTCAAAGAAAAAAGGTGGCAACCCTAATAGCAATATTAAAAATATACCATACCTACCTCTATGGCTGCTATTTTGATATTTAAAATTCCTAACACCCTTTTCTTTTATCTATGCATCTATCCCCTAACGTCGCGTCCCTTGGGGTAGGCAGAGAGAACAGAACGTCGTTGAGGGGAGTTCAAAGTATTCTCGGTATGGAAACATTTTTGTTAGTAATGAGGGTATTTTTTTCTATGGTTCTGTTATGGCAGTTTCCAAGGTACAAATTAGAAAATTTCGACGATTTACCATCATTAGTTTTGTCACAATCGTGTTTTGAGTGAAACAAAATGTCTTGACGCAAAAATGCTGACCAAAATCGAACACCGCGCTGTATATAAATTCTTGACGAAACAAGGAAATACTCAAAAAAACTTCCATGAAGAGGTGATAACCGTTTACAAGGATTCCGATCCTTCGTTGTGTACAGCGGAGAAAGCATTGAAGATGACCCTCAATCAGGTGGTCCCGTTTCTGCCACTACCTCCTAATATTGTGATACTACCTCAAGAGTATGTATACCGACATTTCAAAAATTTCTAAAAACGGGAGACCTTATATCTCGACAACCGGTACTAAATATGCCTTGGAACAAAATAGGGTAGATGCGTTAAATCTTTATCTAGGGAATAACCGTAAAAGATTTTTTATATCTTGTATAGAAATCTTAAAAAAAATAATGAAAAACACCTCTGATCTTTTTTCCGAAAGACGGAATCTCGTTTCCCGAAAGTTGCGGAGTAAATTTTTTTTTTGTACTGATGATATGCATTAAAATCTAGAGAATAACCGTAAAAGTTTTTTGATAGACGCAAAATCAACCCCACAAAATGGAAAAAACGCTATTTTTATCATTTTATCATGCGATTGTCACGCGATTTTGAACCTTAATGCTGTGGGAAATGACTGTGGCGTCATTCTTGGTGCCAAGCCCTTAAACTCGGAAGACTAGTGTACCTATCTATATTTTATTCTATCCTTGAACTAAGCTAGGCATTAAAGCTAGAGTGATCTAAATCCAAAATAACACACTCAATGTATGTTATAATTTATTATATTTATAAAATATGTTCATTCTTCCGGAATTATCTCTCAAATGATTTATGATGCGTTCTTTTTTTGAATACGTAACCGAATCACGTGCCTGAAATATTATTATAAGTAGTAAAGGTACCTACCTAAAATATTACCGACCGGAGAAATCCCCTACTTTATCGACGTAGCAGGATTGATTATATTATTATTGTTAAAGAGGATAAAGGAGGAATCTAATTTGATTGAGTTTATTAGGTTGGTACCATTGAATTCTACATACTACTACCTCTTCAACCAGATGTCTGTGTCTAAAGGGGTGAGGAGTGCAGATATATTAGAACTTTTTTGTCTCACTTCCACTCACGTAAATCATAGGGAATTCACTTAATTGTATATATTTTTTTATTTTATTATTATTTTTTGTATCCGTCACACTTGTGATACTTGCTCAAACTTGCTCTCCAATTTCTTTTACTCAAAACGCGCCCTTTATTTAACATTGATTTAGCCTGAAGAGACAGCAGTATATCGCCCTAATGAGAATTACTTATTATCTTTGTTTTTGTATTGCATGCAACATTATCTTAAGACTAGGCATATCGACATTAAAAAAATAAAAAAAACGGGAGACCTTAGATCTCGACAACAAACCTTACTAATATGCTTTGGAAAAAACATGGTAGATACATTAAACCTTTATGTAAATGATCGTAAAAGATTTTGAATATATCTGTTTTATGTATAGATTTCTCAAAAAAAAAATGTGCATTATATTTATAATACAAATTTAGAAAATCCAACGCTTTAAAAGAGTGATTTCTAAATTAATAATACAGTGCCTTTAGATTTCTCGATGGAAAGTTGTGGGGTAGTCTGTTTTTCTTTCATTCTGCTAAAAAGATAACTTACAAAAAGTCAATAGTTAACTTCAAATCCAGAATTCGCCAGAAAATGGAAATTTTAGCCATTTTACCTAATTTTTGCCATGTTCTGTCACAAAATTTTGTTGGCAAACCTCGGATTCAGATTCAGCACCCCAAAGTACATATAGAATGAAAGAAATTCAGACTACCCCACAACTTTCCACCGAGGAGCTGCGTTGAGTTTAATTTCCCTGGATTATAAAAGTAATTCGAATATTAGAACGACATGTAAAAATAAAATACTATTATTATCGAACACAAACAAAAACTTTGAGAAATATTTTTCTAAATGTAATAAATCGTTCAAAAAATAACGTAGATCATTAACAGTAGTAAAGCTCGATTTATTATCTGAAAACCGGACATCCTGTAATGAAAAAGTGAAAGGAGTTTCTGCGGATAAATTGTGAGTTGGAAATATGAGAAAACTTGAAGGTGAAATAGAGATATGAATTATGAATTAATAGGCAAACTTTAGTACCGATCCATTATTCTCACTCTAATTCAAAAACTTGTGAATGTTTCTAATAAATTACAGATAAATAATACCGATAAATATAATTTTATTAAACCCTTCTATGATTAATGACCTATGTACATTTTTTGCCCTAAAATGACTGAATTATATTCTATTCTATTCCTTACGTCGCATCCCTGTGGGATATATACGAATCGAACACCACCGTACTTCGGGGGTTAAAGGAAAATCTCGCGGGCTTAAGGCCTTCCACATCCCCGGGTGGCTCAGGCGCATTAATAGCGACCTCTTTACCCGCACTTCTAGCAAAATATTATTAAGAGGTGGGCCCTGCAGGATAGACCGACTTAATCCTTCATGTTTCCGTCACATTTACACAATTCGTCATAAACACTATATAAATTTGGTCAACATGGTCGAGCCATGTCATTCTTGTACCAGTGTGGCTTACACTTATTTTTTCATCCACGTATATTTTCGTTATTCTTTCATCATTCATCTTCTCTACATGTTCCAACCATATTTTTTGTACACCTTCATCCAATCTACCACATCCTTCTCACTTATATTCAATCATCCTCAGTCAGAATTTGTAAACCATACCTAAAAAAACATTTTGTAAATTTTTGGGTTTTACGATTTATTACATTTCTGGTTAAATGTGGGTAATGAATATATTTTGAAAATGAGTTTCACTCTGTGGAAGACGACACGCTTTTAGAAGCGCTGGTTGATTCAAAGTGGTATAAACAATTGCATGCTAAAATGTAAAATAAAGCGTTTTTTTTTTACTTTTTGGGATTAATCTCGACTCATTCAAAAAACCTTTACGATTATTTACTACATATAAATGCATTTTATCAATACGAAAAATAATCTCCGCGACTTTCGGGAAACGAATTTCTGTGTTTCGGAAAAAAGATCAGAGGTGTTTCTCACATTTTTTTTTGATAAATCTCTACAAGATATAAAAAATCTCTAATGGTTATTTCCTAGATAAAGGTTCAATGTATGTACTTTATTTTTTCCAAAGCATATGTTTAGTAACGGTTGTCGAGATCCAAGGTCTCCCGTTTTTAGAAATTTGTGAAATGTCAGTATGCGCACTCTTGAATATATTAATTTACCTATAAAATATTAGTGCTAGAAGTGTAGAATAATAATAAATTATTTAGTAAATCATGGTTATAGTTAATGGATTCTGTAGCCACCTTGAGTCTTCTCCTCTATCCCGACTACAGTCTGTGGGACGCCGCTTGCGTCTCATCACTTCCGCTTGCCGTCGGATGTCCTCCTAAGCTCCTTGCTTGTGGATGTGGAGGCGAACCCTCCCCCCACGTTTGAAAGGCTGGTTTGCTAGAGGTATATCCGATATCGGAACATAGAATTTCTATAAGCGTATAATGGATATACAAACCGAATGAATTTGCCAGCTCAACAAAACTATTTTGTTTATGTCTTACCGTTTTTTTTTTCATATTTTTTTCCAACTTTGGGAAATTTTATTTAATCACAGTGCAATTTTAGATTTTTTAAATACATTTTTATCTTTCTCTTCTTCTTCTTCATCATTTAAGAAAAATTCCGTGGGCTTAAGGCCCTCCAGATCCCCGGGTAGCTCAGGCGCATTAAAAGCGACCTTTTAACCCGCACTTCTTCAGCCTATTTTTACCCACTCCTGGATAAAGGCTCCCTCCATTTACCTTCATGTCCCACTGTCATATGTTATAGACTGCATCCAGTTTGCGCCGAAATGTCGAATCAGGTCGTCTCTCCTTCTCAATTGTGGTCTTCAGGCTTTTATTCGTAGTTCCAGGCCTCTTATTAAAGAAGCATTTGTCCATTTTCCCTCTGCGCTTCTTGCCACGTTTTTTGCCCATTTCCACTTTAGGGTCGCAATGCGGTGTTTAATGTCTGTGACTTCGGTTCTGCGGCTTAGCCCTCTATCTAATGAATCTGTAAGTCTGCAAAAACAGGCAAACATTTTGGTATCTTCTTCTTCAGAAAGCAACCTCCCTCAACCCTTTCAATGCCAAATGATATTGGATTATGCTCTAGAAAAATATTTAGAAAAAATAAGGATGAAACATACCTAGGAGACGGGCTTCCTACAGGGTCATTGTCGGCCCAGGGAGCATCTCCGTAAACTGATTCTGTGAGGAGGAAGAGGAAGCTCCCCACCATCTTCTGGCAGATTGCGATGCCGTAAGATACATGAGGTTGAGAACTTTGGGCAAGCACCAGATAGATGTGGAATCATTTCCCACCCTAGACCCCCTCCGAGTGCTGAACTTCGTAAGACGTCTAAAACTAGAGTGGCTGCTCTAACTGGGTAGTCACCAGATGGGCAGAGCAGGGGAGTACAATGCATCTTGTAGGTCGCAGTACATAATACACTCCATCTAATAAAATAAAAATAAAATAGTCTACCTGACGATAAGTGGTCTAATAGGGTTTTAACCTGGAAACCCAGAATGACTACAAGGGGTGTAGGAAGACCACCACCACTATAGAGAAACGACCTAGCAAAATACGTGGGTACCAACTGGATCCAGAGAGCCCAGGATAGAGCGGCGTGGAAGCAGATGGAGGAGGCCTTCGTCCAGGATTGAACGGGAGTAGGCTGACGAAGAGTCTAGGAGATAAAAAAAGAGTTTATACTGAAACATAAACTACTCAAATACTAAAACTTATAATGATAGAAGAAAAACGAAGACGAAAATCATTGATTAATTTGTGATGAAATTAGGTAAAGTTGGGAGCACCGTTACCTCGTACTTCGTAGTATGTTTAATAAATGATTTAAGTTCAGCTGATGTGCAATCTAAAAGTTTAATTCATTTCAGGATAAAGTGCAGAAATTCAATTTCCTAATTAAACCAAACATAGTACGTAAGTTACTAAGTAAAGTTGGTAGGTTCACTCTCTATCGCGTCCGTATATATTCTGGAAATAAGAGCAAAGTAACACGAATCAACTAGTCTATATTAAGAGCAAACTAACACGGGTGAACTAGGAGCGCTCATTACGCTAAAGCAGGTCACCTCGAGGTATCCATACATTCTATACTAGTAGCGTAATATGTCATGAATCTACAGGACATACTCGTTTAAGAGTACCTACTGTTTTTCAGAGGCATAAAGATATAATATCACTCGTTTTTAATGGGTGGAACGCCGGTAAAAAAACAAGATATAATATATCAAAGCATCACAGATCCCATTTTTGGAATTCATAGTTATTGAAGATTTTTAAAATGATCCATATGATAAGATTTTGTGCGGTTTTTGAGTAGTATGGTGTTTGTCGTTTCGATTTTTGACGTTTTGGTCAGCCTTTATGCATCTATGGTTACAGGTGAAAAAAATAGTTTATTTTTGCAATAAGTGAATGCAGACAGGCACTTTTTAATCCTGTATTTTTTTTTTTTCTATTTTATGCGAAAACGGTTCAATCTCGTTAATATTACGATTTAAGAGAACGGTTCACAGTTTTTTTTTTTATTCGGCAGTCCACCTGAACTGGGTGATTTGTGACAGGTTTATAGTAGTTTCATCGGTAAGTAAATCAAACTCAAAGACCTACATTTGTCGGGAATAGGTAGTATTCATAATATTGCCAATAAATAAATGGTTTTATTTTCATCCATTGAAGGCGATTTGGCATAAAAAATGCTCCTTGAAGATAGTAATAAAATATTTATTAATGTAAAAAAAAAATACAAAAGGTTGCAACTTTTTACAATCAGAAATTATCTCTATAAATATAATTTAATTTCTCTCCAGCCTGAGCTGAATCTTGTCTGCTGGGAATCCATAGACATGTAAATATATGCACAGGTTGCAACGAAGCTAAGTAATTATCCAGAAAAAAAAACACGCAATACTAACTATCGTAAGTCAAGGATATATTGTAGTTGTACTTTCTTGTGCACATGAGTTTGTACATACATAAGGTAATGAATTACATAAGTAAGGTATCAAGTTCCAGGATGGATGTTGTTTACTCTAAGTGCCAGTTTCAATTAATCTAATTATTATCCTGCTTGAATAACTTCCGAGTATCTGATTGAATGTACGAGGATGTTAGAAATAATGTTCATATACTTGCATTTAAAGGATAGCATAAGATTACTATAAATAATCCTTAGAGTGACCCTCGAGTTTCGCACGTTCTTCTTTCCCACAATTATTAGCTGCTACTTTTTATGGATCTCTCAAATGGCGGTGGGCAGGTCACATAGCTAGAGAGACAAGTGGTCGAAGAGGGTCTTAACCTGGAAACCCAGAACGACTACCAGGAGTGTAGGAAGACCACCACTACGATGGAGTGGCGACCGGGTGCCAACTCGATCCAGAGAGCCCAGGATAGAGCGGCGCGGAAGCAGATGGAAGAGGCCTTCGTCGAGGAAGAAGGAGAAGAGCTTTTATGCCCGATTGGTCTGCACCTGGATTTGAGGTTTGACGCAACCACTATTGCATAGGTAGATACCATGTTGTTTTGTAATTAAAGTCATTTTTCTCTTTAGAACTATAAGTAAGGACTGGAAAAAGTCGGTGTTATTTTTCGGGAAATGTGTCGGTTGTTTTTTGTAAAAAGGGGTGTTATTTTAGGTCAACGCGTCAAGTACCAGGGAGGGCGCAAAGAGGAGGGCAGAATGCCGGATTGGTGTGTGGAATATAAGAGGAGATATGGAAGGTAAGATGAATGAATTGCGTGATGTTTTGCATGAGAGGAACTTAGATATATTGTGTTTATGTGAGACGAAAAGAAAGGATAGAGATTGTGATGTGGCGAATGGAATGGCAGAGATGTGGTCTGGAGTGCCTGAAAATGAACATGGACGTCAGGGAGTGGGTTCTATATTATCAAAAAGAATGACTGAATGTATGGTGAAGCGTAATGGGTATGGACTGGTAGGACCGAGACTCATCTGGATTCGTTTCAAGGTAGGCATGACCAGGCTGTTCCTTATTATAGGTTACGGTCCAGGGAATGATGCCTTGGATGATGAGAAGGATGAGTTTTGGAACTTAGTGCGGGAGACAGCGGATAAAAGAAGAGCGAATGAAAAAGTAATATTGGCAGGTGATCTGAATGGTTGGGTCGGTGTCAGAAGGAAGAATTTTGAGAGAGTGTTGGGATTGCATGGCGATGATAGGGTGAATGATAACGGGAAAAGAGTTAGAAGTATGTTTGGAGTTGGATCTCTTTGTGGCGAACACATTCTTCGCACACAAGGAGATCCACCAGTACACTTGGCAAAGAGAGAGAGTTGATCGTATTGAAAGGTCGATGATTGACTTTGTATGTGTGGAATCTGAGCTCCGGAAGGCGACAAAGGACACCCGGGCATTTCGGGGCGCCGGACTGTGGACGGATCACTTCCTTGTGATAACAAGGATTGATCTTTTCTCCGGTTGGCGCTCGAGGGCTCGGAAGTTGGAGCCTGTCCGGAGAATCAGGGTCAAAAAACTGAAAGAGACGAATGTTAGGGATGAATATGAAAGACTGACTAACGAAAGGCTAGAAGTACATGATGATGAGGAACGCTCGACGAGTGAACTATGGAATGTTATGAAGGAGGTGCTAGTAAAGAGTGCAAGAGAAGTATGTGGAGAAGCGTTGGTAGGAAGGAAAAAAGGTGATGCGTGGTGGGATGATGAGGTGAAGGATGCTGTAGTGAGGAAAAAGAAAGCGTGGAATGATGTGCTTGGTGCGAAACCAGATGATGGAGGTGAGAAAGAAAGAAAGAAGAATATATATAAAGCGTGTAGGAAAGAAGTGAAAGAAATGGTTTGCCAGAAAAAGAGAAAACTTGAGGAAGAGGAATGTATGAAATTATCGAGGAACGCCGAGGAGAATTTGAAAATATTCTGGAAGGAAGTAAAAAGAAAGAGATCTGGATGTGAGAAAAACAGTATGAATTGCATCAAAGATAAGAATGGTGATTTAGTGATGAATGGAGAAGAAGTTGTTGAAAGATGGAAAGAATACTTCGAAGAATTGTATGAAAGTGGTACTAGTACAAACCAGACGAATGTAGCAGATAGTATGAATGTAAATATTGCTGAGGACGAGGAAATACGTATGAATGAAGTTGTGCTTGCATTGAAAAAAGCAAAGAATGGTAAAGCTGCGGGACATGACTGTGTGGCCATAGAGTTCATCAAGCAAGGTGGCCCGAAGATTCTCGAGTGGTGCCTGAGGCTCTTCAACTTGTGCTGGGAGAGTGGCTGCACTCCTGAGGATTGGAGGAGGGCAGTCATCTGCCCTTTGTACAAGGGGAAAGGCTCAAGGTTGGAATGCGGCAGTTATCGGGCTATCAGTTTGCTGAGCTCTGTGGGCAAACTGTATGGAAAGGTATTGATTGAAAGAGTAAGAAAAGTGACTGAAAGTAAAGTATGGGATGTGCAGGGTGCTTTCATGAGTGGCAGGGGGTGCACCGATCAGATCTTCTCCCTACGGATGGTCGTGGAGAAGCTTCTGGCTAAACACCAGAGGCTCTTCTGCGCGTTCGTGGATCTGGAGAAGGCATACGATCGTGTGGACCGAGAAAGACTGTGGCGTGTACTGTCGGAATATGGGGTGAGCGACCGACTGATTGGCGCAATCGCGTCTCTATATACGGAGAGCTCTGCTTGTGTCAGGGTGAATGCTGCGTTGTCGCAGTGGTTCACTCTCACAAAAGGGGTTAAACAGGGTTGCGTCATGTCGCCTTGGTTGTTCAACCTGTTCTTCGACTACTGCATGCGTCCTCTGAATGAGCTGAATGTTGGTGTGGACCTAAATGGAGTGAAAGTATGTGCGTTAATGTTTGCAGATGATTTAGTGTTGATGGCTGATGATGAATGTGAGTTACAACGGATAGTATCCTGTGTGTACGAAAGCTGCGATATGAATGGTATGAAAATGAATGTAAATAAAACGAAAGTATTAGTGTTCGAAAGAGAGGAAATAAGGACAAATTGTGTGATAAAGGTTGGTAATGACTGTCTGGAGCAAGTGGATGAGTATGTATATCTGGGAAGTTTGTTTACTAGAGATGGACGCTGTGATGGAGACATTGAAAGAAGGAAGCTGGCCGGTACTAGGACGAATGGTGCGCTCGGTCCGATTGTTAGTAGTAGCAATGTGTCTATGAAAGCAAAAGTGCTAGTGCACAATGCTGTCTTGTGCCGACCCTGATGTATGCTAGTGAGACGTGGACGTGGATGAAGAAGGATGAATCAGGGTTGAATGCAGTAGAAATGAGGTCATTAAGAAGAATGTGCGGGAAAACGCTGAGAGATAAGATAAGGAATGAGGTTATTAGGGAAATGAGTGACTGCAAGACTGGTGTAGTGACAAGAATGAAAGTAAACAAACTAAGATGGTTTGGGCATGTTGAGAGAATGAATGATGACAGGATGACAAAAAAGATATATCTGAATGAGCGAAGAGGGGTGAGAAAGCGCGGCCGTCCGAGACTGACCTGGTCCGATCATGTCGACCAGATCCTCAAGGATGGACGCGTTTTGAGTAAAAGGAATCGGAGAGCGTGTATGACTAATTGCATGAATGTGACGGAAGCTAGGAGTGTGTGTAAGGATAGGGCTGTCTGGCGCTCTGTCCTCTCTGCCTACCCTGCAAGGGATGTGGCGTGAGGGTATAGATAGATAGAGGTGTTATTTTTAACACTTTCGATAAAATGTAGTGTTATTTTTCATACATTTGTAGGTGTCATTGATTTTGATAATTTTGCAGCTTTTAAGACAAGAGTATAAAAATTTTTTGATCGTGAGCAATATTTAGTACAAAAATCCCTTAAACAAAAAAAATAAAAAACAAAAAATGTATGAAAATATAAAAAATGTCTGTAAAATGAGAAAACAATGCTAATGTGATTTTTCGGAAACTTGTTGTATATAAAGTACTGTCACTCATGGTTTTGGATCCGCTGGTGTTAAAATATTAGTGAAAACATTATTTATTGTCAACATGAATAATTATGTCATATCATTATTTCAATAATAATTATATCAATGTATGTAGTTAACCCCCTGACCTCCTTTTTTCATGTCCCACAAGTCGACTAACAAAATATGATTACGATATTATTTTGGTCAATGCAGTAATGCACCAAATGATTACAGTTGGGAATTATGCAATAATGTAATTATAAATTTAATTTATTTATCTACTGTTTCAATGGTTTCAAATACAAAATATATAATCCATTATAATCCGCAGGATAATTTCTGAAAATGTAGACCAAACTTTAGAGTGTATGTATGTTAATATAGGTTGGTCGTATATTTACTAAATCCAGAGAAAAAAACGTCACACTCATGTTATGTTAGGTTAGGTTAAGTTAGGTTCGGTTAAGTTAGTCTCCGTTACTCTGCGCCAACCTTGTACACTCTTTTTTTCCGTCACATTCATCTTTCTATTCTATTGGAGAGAACAAAACGTCAGACTCCGGTTAGGTTAAGTTAGGTTAAGTAAGGTTAAGTTAGGTTAAGTTAGGTTAAGTTAGGTTAAGTTAGGTTGGGTCAGGTTAAGTTAATTTAGGTTAGGTTAAGTTAGGTTAGGTTAAGTTAGGTTAGTCTGCGTTACTCTGCGTCAACCTTCAACACTCCTTTTTTCTGTCACATCATTCAACTCATCGTACACACTCTACGATTCATTTTACTCAAAACACGCCCTTCTTGATCATCTGATCAATGTGGTCGAGCCAGGTGTGGTGGTCGGTGTTGAGTTGATGGCAGATGCTGACTTACTCCGCTTTTGCGACACAGGCCTTCTTTGTTTACTGTGATATGTACAAAGATGTATTTACCTTTATTTCGATAAACCCAGATTCATTAAAAAAAATAAAGTGGTTCTTGAATGACCCATTTCCTTACACTACTTTTGTCATCCATGCACTATATTTTCTTTGTCATCCTTTCATCGTTCATCCTCTCTACACTTACTTACCTCTCAACTTTTTCAGTTTGATTTTTCAGAATAATTATTAATTTGACAGTGTTGGTATGTTAGTGATTTGTGTACGTTTTTTGGTTCTGAATCTTTGATTCATTGATTTTCAAATGATTCACTTCATCATTTAGTTCAATTGAACGAATCGCTTATGAACGTCTCATCCCTATAATAATGATCATATTAAGTTAATTATATTTCACCACATTTATTACACAATACCTAATGACAACAATAAATATATTGCAGTAATTACTTTATTCATATTTCAATAACCAATATCAATATTTCAATTAGGTAATATTAATTTGTAAATTATAATCTTTACCCAAATAATCAAATTGGATTATTGTGTCATTTGATTAAATTTTTTAACCAGATTTTAGAAATTTTTTTCAATTTCTTTTTTCGGTACTCCATCTTCTCTTGCAATCTCATTAAGTAACTCATTTTATTTCAAGTAATAATTGACGTGAATACTGACCCGAAAATTTTTCAATATGCTCCGTATTCTATTACGAGTACATCAATTTATCGTACAATTTGTCTACTTCGTGATATATTCTTCTTTCTGAATCTCTATCTATAAACCAAAGTGTCCTGACTGACTGAATTAATGACTGACTAACATAATCACTCATCACCCCAGAGCCCAAACGGCTAATCCTAGAGAAGTGAAATTTTGAAGACAGATTGGTTTTAATACAAAACCTTCCACTAAGATTTTTGGAAATTCCGAACCTTAGGGGGTAAAAAATAGAATAGAAATGACGTGGTACGAAACTTGAGATTTAGCACATAGATTTTCCTATCGAAATTACAATACAGCTAGTTTATTTATTTATTTATTTATTCAGATAGCACACACACAGACAGCAACATATATATACAAGATGGTAAACACAGTACAAAGAAATATCATTACCGCATTACCGCATTAGTTCATTGATAAAATGTTGGTCGGAGCTTTTTACACTCCGATCAGCATTGATATTGTATCAGATTTCTTTTATCATAAATAAATTACAAAAATATAGAAACTACCCCTAAACATTTAGCTGTTGATAATTGATAGGTAGAAATAATGTAGGTACTATCTACATGTACAGAAACAGACATTGCTGCAGTCTGTTTGCGACGAAAATTATTTATCACCAATGCTCTATGATCACATGTCATAGTCCCAAAGCACGCGCCGGTATAATGTGTTTAAAATTCGTATTTGTTTTCCTTCATATTGTGGTAGTTTTCCATTGTTAAGTGCATGCATATTGACATTTCAAAAAATTTAAAAACGGGAGACTTTAGATCTCCACTACCTTACTTAATATGCTTTGAACAAAATAGGGTAGGTGCATTGAACATTTATCTAGGGAATAACCGTAAAAGATTTTTTATATCATGTACGGATTTCTCTAAAAACATGTAAAAAACACCTCTGATCCTTTTAACAGAAGACAGAAAATCGTTTCCCAAAAGTCGCGGTGGATTTTTTTGTAATGATAATAATAATTTAAAATCTAGGGAATGACCGTAAATGATTGAAGCGAAATCAGCCACAAATAATGGAAAAATGCTAATTTTGCCATTTAATCATGCGATTGTTCATGCGATTTTGAACCTTAATGCCGCGGGAAATGACTGTGACGTCATATATAATATTGAAGGTCCCTCCTCACACCCGAATAACACAGCCTTTTTATTCGCACTTACAGCCCAAAGTTACTCGGCTGCCCCAGGGTTAGCCAGAAGGGCACCCCCCCAGCAACACCGTCCGGAATGACACCTTCAATATCCTTGCTACAAGGATGATAACAAATAATGAGCTACATTACATAATAACTTAGACTAATTACAAAACTATTCGACCGAGCCAGGGGCAGCAAAAATAAAGGACCCTGGGGACTTGACTAAAAAGACCGGTTTCAATGCCGTGGCGCCAGGCGCCACAACCCGGCGATTGTGTGGATCAAAACAAACAAACCTCCCCGCATGGGACAAATAGTCATAGTTGGGTCGAGAGCTTTAAATTTGTATTTATTTTCCTTCATATTGTGGTAGTTTTCCATTGTAAATGAATTACAGAGTACGTCGAGCAGTCATTACATTTTTTTTGTGAAACGGTAGAATTTCCTTTAAAAAAACAAGCCATTCGAATGAACAAAACACCCATGCTGTTCTAGTCCAAGAGCCCGCTGCTTAATTTATGACGTATCTGTTTTTTGATCGAAATGTGGTATAAAGGATAGCTTACCAATAGGTTTTATTCCAAAATTTTTATTCCATAAAATGTTAGTAATAATGGATGGAAGAATGTGAAAGAAAAAAACTTTTTTTTTTATTTTTTCAAAAAATATCCTTTTTTTTGACCGGCCATTACGGGTAAACTACTAGTTCTACGAAAAAATTGACTTAACATTTTTCATAGAAAATTTAGCAAGGATTATTTTTGTCATTGACTATTTTCTCTTATCTCTTACCATATTCCTATAAAATGCGAAAAACCGCGAAGAGGTACCTTTTCGGGGGGGCAGGTGTGGTTGTGGCAAGATTTTGATAGGCAACCCTAGTGCGATGTAATAACCTATTGGTAAGCTATCGTTTATACCACATTTCGATCAAAAAACAGATACGTCATAAATTAAGCAGCGGGCTCTCGGACTATTCTCGTTGGTATGTACATATCTGCATTATTGTAGTTGTTGGTTGTTAACTCTATGAGGACCTGGTGATGGCGTTACAGTACACTTGTAACCACAACGAGTGCAGCGCACAAAGGGTTAATAATAATAACACCGCCTCGTTGTAATATTATTTCCATTGCACTCTATCGCTTCTCAAAGTTATTCTTGTAAAAAGGTAAAATTGTAAAATTTTGAGGTTTATGGTTTATTGTTCATTATCGTCCCTAGGCCCTTATTTCGGGCACTTGGACCTGTTAAATTTACATACTTATAGTATACAATCATGAGGATCCACAATCAGTGGTGGTCGGTACCCTAATTCGATGCCGACTTACTCCATATCACAACACAAGCTTTTCAAGCTTTCTGTGAAGTTTATAAGATGTATTTGGGTTTATTTTGATAAACCCAGTTACATTATTAAAAAAACTTATTTAGTTTCTTTTCTTTTTTTAATCAATAATAGGGTCCCACAAACCCAAATACTTTCCTTCACACCTTGCACTAGGCTAAAAGTCTGTATCGCAGTTATTAAGACCAATCTAACCTAGCTTAGCCTAACCAAACGTAATCGAACCTAACATAGCCAAATCTAACCTAACTTAGCATAATATAACCTAACTAAGCCTAATCTAACCTAACTTAGCATAATCTAACCTAACTAAGCCTAATCTAACCTTACTAAACCTAAACATATCTATCTTGACCTAATCACAATAACATCACAGTACACAAGATGATAAGCAACAATAAACAATAAAAAAAAAACAAAATCATTAAGCTACATTTGTAGAACCGCTGTTGTATGTCTTAAAAGAGTCACGTTCTGTTCATTGTAATTGTTATGACAGTTTGGGAATGTTCACAGACAGACAGAGAATAGATATCGTTTATACTCGCACAAGTTAAGTAGATTTGCGTAACTATCAAAGTTTACACATAAACATCAAGTTTACAACGCATGCTTGTTTTGTAAACAAGTTACATACGTACGATATTCTCTACTGGTTTGAAGCAATTCACATTATAATTAATTGTATCGTATTAATTAATTTATTTTATCTCAACATAGCAGTTATGTACATAAATCATACATACATTAATTCATTATACTATACTATACCCTCACGCCACCTCCCTTGCGGGGAACGCAGAGAGAACGGATCGCCAGGCTTTCCTATCCTTACACACACTTCGGCCTTCCGTCACATTCATGCAATTCCTCATACACATTCTACGACTACTTTTACTCAAAACACGTCCGTCCTTGAGGATCTGGTCAACATAGTCCAGCCATGTGGTTCTTGGACGGCCGCGTTTCCTTACACTACCTTTTACCCAGGTAAATTTTCCTTGTTATCCTTTCGTCGTTCGTTCTCTCCACATGTCCCAACCATCTCAACTTGTTCACTTACATTATACACTATGTATAATTTATAATTGCCAACCCCACTAGGTCATGACATGTATCGGGATTGACAATGAAGACATCTTTACAATTTGAAATCTTTATCCTATAAGTACGTAACAAAAAACAAAATAAAATAAATATAAAAAACATAAAGAAACACTAAGTTGCATATCGGTAGAATCGGGCACTTGGCATTATTATTACGACTAGCATTTTGTAACTCATACTCGCTCGCTATGCGACATGTACAGTTTACACGACGCTCAAATCATTGTTTGTACGTCGTATACACGTCGCATAGCGAGCGAGTAGAGTTAAAAAATGCCATCCTAGATCCTTGTAGAATCCTCGGGTTGTAGAATTCAGCCCTCACTCTTTATTAAACATTTTTGAGAGTCCTGTAAATTGTACGTATTCGTAGATATTTTACAATTTTTTAATACTTAATGGGGTTCTCCCGAGTTAACTGTAAAAGTCAGATGTTTGTAAAATTACCATAAAACATTTCACACCTTATTCTGCAAAATTGTATATACAACATTATTATTATCAGAATATCATATTACTTACTAGATTCCTAAGAACTCTTCTCGTTTTCAAAACGATTTAAACTCAGAAAGTGTTGAAGGAGATGAAGATTTCAGAAGGTGGAGTTATTATTTTCATAAAAAGAAAACTGATGTCATTTGATATACGTGCAAAATCTTTTTTAATATCTTCATACCGTGCGAGTCTCAGACAAGAATGAAAATATCAATCGCTGTTACATTTTTATCATAATAACACATACTTACACGTCGTTTGAAATCACTGCTACTAATAACACTACACACTGACTTCGCTGGCCACAAGAGACTGAACGAAGAAATTGAAACATGAATGGAATATAGGAGTATTTTTTTTATTATTACATATATTAATTCAGATTTACTTTCTCTATTTATTCACACTGCACATTACTCTTGTATCTATTAGTGTTCAGATTCGTATTTTAGTTCATGCATACTTGCAGGTTTTCTTCTTTGTTTTTGTTTTTTTTTTGATTTTTTGTGTTTGTTATATTGTAGGTAAAATGTGGAATCTTTGTTGGTCTGTTTATAAGTGATATGTTAATTTATGTTATTTGTTGTTGTGACTGTTTGATTCCGTTAAGAAAATAAAATAAAATAAAATAAATATATGTGACACCCACAGTGACATCAACAAAACATGAATACATTATCATACAAAAAAATAAAAACATCGCATGTCGACTCTCCAATTAAGGGCGCCCGCAGCAAAGGCTGTCAAAAAATAAAAATATTAATAATTTTCTGGACCTACTAATTACTAGGAATCATTTTATTTAGGTGTAGACCAAGTTATAAAGTAATTTTGGGCATATAAATATGAATGATTTATATTATTACTATTGGTTGAACGTGAATAACATTCAAAATTAAAGAAAAGTAAGAAGTGAGGGGTCAGACTGTAATATATTATGAGGATTGAATTGTACGTTCCATAATTATTTATACGTACCATCTCGGTATTCACATACACACGTTAACATATTAACGTATGGATATAATAATTCGATTTACAAACTCTATAAGTACCAATTTTGTAATAAAAATATAATAACCTGAGAGTGGTCTTCTTCCAAAACTAGGGGATCCCACGAAAGTTTAAAACAAATCATCTATAACAATATAAATATTATATATATTTTAACTAAAATCATAAATTTTACAATGTTGTTCTGATCCTCCTCGAAACTTGAGTAACTTGCTCATATCCGGGGAATAACACGGACATAACTGTAGTCATATGCCACATATGCCATGCACTATGTGTATAATTATTGTAAAGTGTGTTGTGTATAATAAATAAATAAATAAATATATTATTCACAAAACATATATGTAAAAATCACAGTGCGCCATGAAAATAGCAGTGACAAATAAAATGATAACAACCCGTTTCTCGATAACTTCGCCCTCTCATAATGTGAAAGATGTTGTTGGTTTCATATTGTCATACATTAGTGGCACGTGCGGCCGTCCCTTTTGGATAATTTTCTTTTAGTTTTTCTCATAACGCCCTTCAAGTGATGTGGTGACAGAATTATGTTAGTACTACTTTCTAAAAATATGTTATCGACATTTACGACTCATTCTCGAATTTCTCGATTAGTCGAGATTCTTATTTTTATTTCGTAATTGGAGACATTAATATCAGTAAAAAATCTTATCTGAATTTCAGAATTAGTTTATTTTTATCTTAGCTATACTAAACATGTTTTATAGGTACATATTAAAGTTTCAATTGTACTAAAGAGAAACAATTTTGTACCTACTCAATATAAATAACATTCTATTGACTCAAAATAAATACGACATTCAGAATGGGTGACGAACCTCATTGTTTAAAGGGACGATATTTTTAAACTACATACTTAAATGTCAACTCTTGTACTAATTATATTTCTCGATGAATTATACTTTGACGCCATTTATCATTTTATCGAGCAAGTAATCGAATTTTCGAGAAACGACTTTCTTTGGTATGTACTATAATAATGACCGTTCCTTCTACCTTTGGAGCATATTAGGGGTTTTATTGTGTAATTATAATATAAATTAATTTATCGTTTCATCGTAATATCATAATGAGAATATTCGAGAACCCTTCGTGCTTAGTTCTCGAGACGTATAATAACTCTGAACTAATGTAATCGTGTGAGCAGCCCACCATAATAAGACATATTTTCTCACAATATTAGTAAAAAAAATAGTATAGGTTTTTCATGCCGCCTCCAAAAGCTTGGCAGGCGTTCACAAACTCCGTTCACATTGACAAACGTGTGGCAAGCATTTGCCGAAAACTCCTGTTGATTTGTGTAGAAACTGACCGTTCAAAAGCGTTCATAAACCTACACAAGCCGTGACCAACGCCATCCGCACTCTAGTGAACTTGTGAACACTTGTCGAGGCTCGGCAAGCGTCTGGAGCCAAGAAATGGAAAAAATCAATATGTCCATATTAAGGCACACATTTTTTGGTTACAAAAAAAATCTTTTTTTCTTAAGCCGGTTCTTCACGGGTAAAAACTGATTCACGATAATAAAATAATTCTGTCGCATAAAAATAATTATACATACTTATCTCCACAATAAAATATTATTTTGATTATAATAATATAGTATAAGGTCATTTTGGGTTCAAATCACGAAGGTCAACCCTTCAGGTCACAGCCTATCCCCTGGAGAATATCTTAACAACGGTTGTATTAATTAATATTTCGGTGTTGATTAGATTAATAATTGTTCAGAATTATTAATTACAACAGCAAACACGCGCCAAATAAATAATTCAAATATCAAGAGATTATTAACTAGAAATAAATTTTGAGAAAATATTATTAAACTGTGCCTAAATTAAATCAAAAAATACATAATTTCATTTCTTTCAGATTAGGAGCCCAACTATAACGTCACGCGTCATTTTTCGCGGCGTAAAGGTTCAAAATCGCATGAGCAATCGCATGATCACTAATTTTTATTTTTTTATTTATTTAAACTTTAAGTGAACAACAAATACATATAAATATAAAAAATGGACATAGTACAGATTATAAATCGTTGTTCACTAGGGCGAACTTATCGCAGAACTGCGATTTCTTCCAGTTATCCCCATAATATTAAAAACAGCATTATATTTTGCTTTTTTGGGTTAATTAAGCTTCTCCCTTTCCGGGGTGAGGTTTGCCGGGGGTCTAGCCCTGGGCCCACCTCTTAATAAGATTTGCCTAGAAGTGCGGGTAAAGGGGTCGTAATTAATGCTCCTGAGCTACCCGGGGATGTGGAGGGCCTTAAGCCCGCGGGATTTTCCTTCAATTCCCCCTTTCTCCTATTTCTTAGCATTTTACTAAAAAAATGCAAAAAACCACGAAAGGGGACGTTTTCTGTGGGCTATCATTTAAATCACATTTCGTTCAAAAATCAGATAGGTCATATTTTAGTGGCCGGGTCTCGGGCTATAAGGACTCAGGTCAGTTTTACGAGTACGTACAACAAAAGTATGCAATATGTAACATATAATAAAGCAAATTATAAATCAGAGACACATTTAATAAATCCATTGTCGAGTACCTACGAGTACTTCGAGAGATTTATGTCCTGTTTGAAATTTATTTGTTTATATTCTGTTATTCAAAATTCACGAGATGGAACTTCTTCTAAATTTAAATAGGTTCAAAGTTATCTGGAACAATATACCTAAGTAGCTACTTAGCTAAGGCTTGGATTAAGGTGAATACCTACCTCTGGATGGCTGTTCCTTCATGGGGTGGTTTTAAAGTTTCCCTTTGCGACAAACAGCAAGTTTCCAACCGCAGAATCGCAGCCGGAAACTTACTGACCGCACCATTGTTCCGTGCCAACTTCCAACAAGGGGATGGTATTTTACTAAAAGGTCATTTTAGAGGATGTTCTCAATTTGAATCTCTTTTCGAATTCATAAAGGACTAGCTTTAAATAGTTTAGGTACATGGTTGGCGCAGTTGGTTGAGGCGGCAGTTTCTCAAGCAGGAGGTGCCAGGTTCAAACCCCGGCGCCGGCGATGTATTCCACACTTTGCGATACAGGCTTTTAGCCTAGTGCAAGGTGTGCAGGAAAGTATTTGGGTTTGTGTATGCAAGCCCAGATACTTTAAAAAAAAAATACCCGCTAGAATCTTTGATTTTTTCGAGCATAACTTTTAACAAATACAGTCTTACTTACTCAAAATACTATAATGGAATTATTTTAAACTGTCGAAAGCAGTATTAAAAATGTGACCGAGAAGGATCGACTACATGCTTTATTCGCTCTTATGTATGGCTCTGGCATAAGTAATAAAAAAAATAAAAGTAGTAATAATGTGACCGAGAACTACTGCTTTATTCGCACTTATGGCTCTGGTATAAGTACAAATAAAGCAGGTAGTCGTCCCGTCTCGGTCACATTTTTATGACTGCTTTCGACAGCTTTTCAATTTCTAATTTCATTATAGTCATTCATTTCTCCTTTTGAAAATGGAGTTCCAGCATGTATCTTCGGACAATAAAAAAAAAGCGTCTACACGCTAAGCTTATTAGCGGCTTGTTAGGTTGGAGGTCTGGGTTCGATTCCCGACCGCGGAAAATGGATGGACTGGAATTGGTGAATGTTACTTAAGTGTAAAGTGATCACATTAAGTCAGCCGACGATCAGTCATAAGCCTGATGGAAGGTCCATCCTCTGCTGTATATCAGTTGAGATATAACTACCGACATACGTTGTTCAAAGACATTCGATGCCAATGAAAATAAACGACACATAATAAACATAAGTTTTCTATCGTACAAGAAATGCTATCATTGTTACAAGAATACGAACAGAATCGATTTTTATACCGATGCGTTTCCAGAACGTGAACCGAACCAAATAATTGAACAGACTGCCACATAAATCTTTCTCTTCTCCAAGAACACGTACTTTCTTCTTGTATTCACAAGGGAGCACTAAGAAAAATCAAACTGTACTAACTTTATACACACGCCTTTTCTTATAAATCAGGGCTGTTCAAACTAAGGCCCGCGGGTCGCATGCGAATCACCATGAATTATCCATTAAATCACAATTGTTTCCTGGAGTGCAAATTTTTGAACTACTAAAATTGTCGTTTAATTTATTTTTATTACTTAGACAACCTTACTAAATATGCTTTGGAAAAAATAGAGTAGATACATTGAACCTTTATCTAGGGAATTATCGTAAAGTATTTTTTATATCTTGTGCAGATTTCCAAAAAAAGTGAAAAACACTTCTGATATTTTTCCGAAAGTCGCGGAGATTATTTTTTTGTATTGATAATATGCATTAAAATATGGGGAATGAGCGTAAAAGATTTTGATTGAAGCGAAATTAATCTCAAAAAATTAAAATAAGCTATTTTTACGATTATATCACGCGACTGTTCATGCGATTTTGAACCTTAATGCCGTGGGAAATGACCGTGACGCCATAATTGAGTAGCGAGTCTTAAGAGTGTCAAAATCATTTATACCGCCCTCACAGTATAAGTCGGCCTTCGTGTATCTTGGAAGGCCCTGTCCCATAGAATGAAATCTGAAACGATTGGTTACTGAACGTCTGTTCTCTTCACTCACTCCTTACTCGAGTTTACTTTATAATGTAGGATACATTTCAAAGTAAAGTAAGAGAATAAAGTAATGTTTGTTAAGACATTGAAGTACCTTTCTAATATTACCAAGATCATCCTTGTGAATCTTTTCATAACATGTTCGAGTATCTTCGAGTAACGTTCAAGTTATACAATCGTAATATTGTTTCACCCTTAAAAGTTTCATGTTGCATTCGCAAGTTTTTCTTTCAATCAGCTGTTCAGAATCCGTCTGTACATTTTCTCTCGCAATTTTTTTTCGCAATGTGATCTTTTATAATGAGTTGGATACATTGAACCTCTAGTCTAGTACATTTTCTCTAGTTTCAATCGTTACGATTGGTTTGCAGCAAAGCTCCATTTCTCCTTCTTCACTCATCCCTGTTTTGTGTGGTTATTTTTAACGCTTTATATGAGTAGATGCCCATATCCTGGCACAGGTCGTCCAGCTATTCTTGCCTTGGTCGTTCTCTGTAGTTTGTCCCCTCGTTCATTCCTTCAATTAACTCAAATAGGAGACCCTCTTGACGCACTATGTGGCCGATCCATCTGGCACATCTTTCTGCTATTGCATTGAGCAGGTTTTTTCCTCCTTTGATTTGGTTCAGCACTTCTCCGTTCGTTATGTGATCCCTCCAAGAAATTCCTTATATTCTCCTGTAGGACCACATCTCAAAAGCTTCCAGTCTCTTTTTATCTCTTTCAGATAGGCACCTCGTCTCACTGCCGTACATTAGGATACTCCACACAGTAAGGTACCTATCCTAACACATCTTTTACATCAAGACCTATTGACTTTTTTGTAAAAAAAAAGTAAAAATTTGGTTATGCGATTAAGAATGTCGATAGACAAGCAAAATATTTTCGGAATACTCGCCCTTTAGAATGTAAAAGTTAGTTTTTTTTATGCAAAAGAATGCAATTAAAAATTCAGTGAGAAAAGTCGTCTTTTATCAAAAAAAAAATGTGGTTTCGTCTAAAAGTAATTTCGCCAAAAAATGTTTTAAATGGTTGGTGGCAGACATGAAAGTATTCGCCAAAAGTTTAGTTCGACTCACTAGGTATGAGTTGCATAATGAATCGGTACTTTAGTATTCAGTCGATTTGCCGGAAACATTAAGGTAATGGTACCTACTCTTAAATCCAAAAGGAAGAATCGAATTACGACTCTCATTTCCCATTGCATTGTAATAGTAGCTGTGATTCAAAATAATAGTCACTGTTAAAATAAAATAACATTTAAATAAAAGTTGTGATATTTTAAAATTACATTTCGTTTGCGCCGTGCATAACTTTTTTTCATGCTTCATGAGCATTTTCCTTTAGGCCTATATACACCACAGGAGGGACCAAGGCTGATGAAGAAGAAGACGGGCTACCTTATGCTCATCATATTATACGCTTTTTAACCGCATGCAATTTTAACTGCAATGCTCCTTTTTCTAATACATTCATGTGACCCCTGAAGAAGTTCGAATAGGTATTTCACACATTTTTCCATTTATTTTGAAGACGCCACCTATACAGTATTTAATTACTCCTTTCTACCTATCATTTGAATTGCATTTCGTTTGAGCTGGGCCTCTTTAGCATTCTTCTTTAAATCGGCAACGCAATGAAACATCCACCTTTTCTATTTGATTTTATTTTTCTTAAAATAATTGATACTGCCAACTGTGTATACTCGTACTTTTATACAGACAGGTGTCCCGATGCTTACAAATCAGCTTATTCAGGCTCAACTGATAACATGATGCCCAGGGCAAATTCACCAATTTAAAATCTGATGAAATTTTCAACCAGTACCATCAGCACCCACTCTGGTAGGAAGCAATGAAATCGAAGTGCTATTATTTTGTACTAGACAGATTCTACTCTTACAAACATTGCTGTTATTTACGAGTAAATGTGATTGTTACTTTTAACATTAGTTACAGTCCACTCTTTCTATGCATTATCATACATATTCTATTGCATAAAATTATATGTACTTTTCTATTTTGTGATTGTTAATACTCAAAGTAGTCGAAGACTCCAAACGTAGGGACACGGTAATGCTTTATATCGTAATCTGTAAGGAAGTTAAGAGCATTTCCCATGCATTAGATGCACTCTAGTAAATGTTTTGAATAATCCATTTGAATTTACTATACAGTTTTATGGTAACTTGACTTATTTCATCATGGAACATTGGAGATTAAAGACAATATTGCACAATTTGTTTAGTCCCGCGTCATTAAGATTCAAAATCGCACGATAAAATGTTAAAAATTGCGTTTTTTTTACTTTTTGGGGTTAATTTCGCTTCATTCAAAAAACTTTTACGGTTATTCCCTATACTATCAATACAATAAAATAATCTGCGATTTTCGTGAAACGAGTTTCTGTCTTTTGGAAAAAGATCACAGGTGTTTTTCAGTTTTTTTTTTGAGAAATCTATACAAGATATAACAATATATTTAACGGTCATTCCCTATATAAAATATCAATGTATCTACTCTATTTTTTTCTTAACCGTATTTAGTAACGGTTGTCGAGATTTAATGTCTCCCAATTTTTTTATTATTGTCAATATGCCTACTCTTAAATTAAATGAATTAAAATTTACTTATCATAATAAAGTACTATATTTTCGAACAACAATGGCGGACAAGCACGTATAAAAATGGCAAAAAGTCAGTGCCTATACAATATACATAGGAAATTTCTTTCACAATGAATAAATGTTCCCCCCCCCCCCCCCGAATCAAAAGTCTGGATACGTGCTTGATGGCAGATGATGTAAATAAAATTGTGGGATAAACTGAGATTACAAAGAAATTACGAAAATCCGTCTAACATTATATAATTTGTGAAACAATACTACAAAGGAATTGTTTGATATATTAAGTCTTATCAGATACCAATGTAAATATCGTAAGTAAATATTCATTTGATATAATCGCATCTTCCTTATGATATACACATACTGCAATCATTATTATGTAAGTTTGTATAGAGTATAGACCACCCGATGTACAAATAATAGACTCCACATAATATCCTAGGGACAATACATTAAGTCGCTTCCCTTCCAGTCGTTATTATAATAGTAATAGAAGGCAAATATGGAATAATGTTTGTCGACATCCAATATCAGAATATTATTAAGTGGGAAGTAGCTGTTCTTGTTAGGTATCTATCATGTTCTATGTATCTATGTATGATTACAATCCAATTCTAGATACGGTACGTATTGTGGTTATCACCGGTGTATTGTAACGATCATGCATGGGCGTCTTCAGGGGGCCATAGGGATTGGAATTGGTATATATATGCCAACAACTCGATAGGGCGAGTATTGTGAGCGCCGGGGGTTCATGGTGGAACGCGTCGTAACTCCATTCTACTATGCCATCTCAGATGGCTAAATAGGCCAATCTGAGACATACATATTTTACTACATTTAGGGCATGGATGTTCTCCTCCGGGTGGGCCAGGGTGTCCTCTGTCCTTCGGTTGATATGTGTGGATAGCGTGTCTCCACTTGGCCCCGGCCCGCAGCATCTTGTTCCCAGGTGTGCTGGATATTACTGTCCTTCAGGATGGTAAGAAGGACGTCTTTGTATCGCTTGCGCTGGCCACCCTGGTTTCTTCTTCCGTGCACGAGTTCCCCGAATAGTATGTTTTTGGGGAGTCTGTTATCGTGCATACGGATGACATGATATATAATTTTTCATACAAAATGATAAAAACTCACAATTTTTTTTATGAAACAATGGCATTTTGATGGATTTTCATACTAATTTAAAAAAAATTAATGACATGATGAGAAGATGTGTGGTTATTATATGATTTTTTGTGAGGTTTATCATTAAGTATGGAAAAATATATACCAACCCCCCCCCCGGCGACGCCCATGCGGGACACCCTGTATTTTGGTGACTAAAATTGTTTAATGAAAATCGTACCTATCACTTTTTCTGATTATTAAATATGTCATCAATGTTTAAACTGTGTATACATACTCGTATACATATGTATAGTATTTACAACCTGTGTATTTTAATATTTACAATTCCATATATATTTCCGTTGTGGAAACAATTTTCCTGGGAAGACAAGGGGAGTTGTCAAGAAGGATTTCCCTACGGAGTTCACCTGAACACAGTGTTGTATAGAATGGTTAGGAGATCGGGGAATAGTCCTGGAAAATGGTGGCAGGAGAGAATCACAAAAAATATCACGGGAAAAATCTCACATTCAAAAATATCAAAAGATGAAATAACACATTTTACTTCAAAATTCATAAGACACTATAATTTATATTTTATGGTTTAATTTAATGATCTATCTATCTATCTATCGTATGGCCAACATCACGCCTATATCATTTAACATTCGTTATGTTAAAGTGTAAAAAAAAGTTAAAAGCGCAGGGTGAATTTTCCTGCTTGTCATAGACTTATATCGAGATTTCTTGTGTATTGCTTCGTCACTAAGTGTGAGGAAGTCTGATGCATTACCACTGTACCCTCTGAGTAATAATAATTTGAATCAAGAGTTATAAAAATTAAAAAAAATATCAATATTAGCATGGCAACAAAATAAAAATAAAATAATCTTTCTTGCATAATATAAATGAAACATACAAAAGGCGGGCTTATTGCCAAATGGCAATTTCTGCCAGCCAGGAAATCAAGTTGTATGAGTAATAAATTTTGAAAATAAAATGAATGCGTTATTTTATCTTGTCGTATTTTTCATTTGAGGATATTTTTTCCCCGAGATATTTTTCACGTGATATTTTTTCCGTGTTATTTTATCACGTAACCCTGGAAAACCCCACCTTCACGATAATAATAGATGTAACGAGTGAAAGAAAAGCGAGAACTGGAAAATTTATGTGTAAACAAAAACAAAACATTTTATTTCAGTATCTAGACTGGAACTGAAAGCTGGTTTAGCTTGACAAAAAAATACACGTTTTTTGCAGTAAGTCCACCCTTCTGTTTTATAGTGATGATCTCAAATGAATATTTTCAAACTACTGACCACTTTAACTAAATACTGTCAAACTACAGACCACTTTAAATGAATATATTCAAGTTAGTGACCACTTTTAATAAATATTGTCAAACTACCGACCACTTTAAATAAATACTGTCAAACTACAGACCACTTTAAATAAATACTGTCAAACTATTGACCACTTTAAATGAATATATTCAAGTTAGTGACCACTTTAAATAAATATTGTCAAACTACCGACCACTTTAAATAAATACTGTCAAACTACAGACCACTTTAAATAAATACTGTCAAACCATTGACCACTTTAAATAAATACTGTCAAACTATTGACCACTTTAAATGAATATATTCAAGTTAGTAACCACTTTAAATAAATATTGTCAAACTACCGACCACTTTAAATAAATACTGTCAAACTACCGACCACTTTAAATGAATATATTCAAGTTAGTGACCACTTTAAATAAATATTGTCAAACTACAGACCACTTTAAATAAATACTGTCAAACTATTGACCACTTTAAATGAATATATTCAAGTTAGTGACCACTTTAAATAAATATTGTCAAACTACCGACCACTTTAAATAAATACTGTCAAACTACAGACCACTTTAAATAAATACTGTCAAACCATTGACCACTTTAAATAAATACTGTCAAACTATTGACCACTTTAAATGAATACATTCAAGTTAGTAACCACTTTAAATAAATATTGTCAAACTACCGACCACTTTAAATAAATACTGTCAAACTACCGACCACTTTAAATGAATATATTCAAGTTAGTGACTACTTTAAATAAATATTGTCAAACTACAGACCACTTTAAATAAATACTGTCAAACTATTGACCACTTTAAATGAATATATTCAAGTTAGTAACCACTTTAAATAAATATTGTCAAACTACCGACCACTTTAAATAAATACTGTCAAACTACCGACCACTTTAAATAAATACTGTCAAACTATTGACCACTTTAAATGAATATATTGAAGTTAGTAACCACTTTAAATAAATATTGTCAAACTACCGACCTCTTTAAATAAATACTGTCAAACTACCGACCACTTTAAATGAATATATTCAAGTTAGTGACCACTTTAAATAAATATTGTCAAACTACCGACCTCTTTAAATAAATACTGTCAAACTACCGACCACTTTAAATGAATATATTCAAGTTAGTGACCACTTTAAATAAATATTGTCAAACTACCGACCACTTTAAATAAATACTGTCAAACTATTGACCACTTTAAATGAATATATTCAAGTTAGTGACCACTTTAAAAGAATATTGTCCAACTACAAATAAAAACAGAATTATTTTGTCCACCATACATGCGTTTTTACGTAGTAGATGGTACGTACATAGAATTATTATGAAACGTAGTTAAGTTCTCATTCTTTTTCATACTAAATAGTGCCCCCTCTCTTTGTATCTCTGTCTTCTTGGCGAAACGATGGCGTCAAGACATTAGTTTTTTATGTTGCTCATGTCTTATCAACTGCAAAATATGGCCTTAATATATTAGGCATATAAATATATATTCATGTACAGGCAAAGAAAAAATAAGTACATAAAAAGGGGGTATAGCGTAACCTTTTCTTGAAATGCTGAAAACGGGTTTAATCGATTCGTTAGTATATAAAAAAAAGGTTTTTGAAGTTTGCACCAATTTTCCGCTTTCGCTATACATGTACAGGGTGTCACAAAACTACAGTATTTTTTTACCCGGTCTAATTACTGTCCATGAAATTAATGTGCAAAAATTTCAACACATACCACACTTCACCAACAATATTTATATCGATAACTATAGAATATCTATATATGAATAAATTAATTTAACACTATGCGAATGAAATTTAATAAAAACATGTAGTATTCATTTTCCACGACTGTTAAGTCAATATATAAATATTAATAAACAAATAATAAAAAATAAAAAACGCATAACATTTTCCAATTCAAAATTCACGCAATTTGTGTTTTCGCAATGTCAATAATGAATTATTATTATTTCATACAGACGTATGCAAATTTATAAATTAATTCTCTGAAATAACAGCCAATGGGTAGCAGGCATAATAAAACTATTGAAATCTAATTGAAAATTGTTGGGAATAGAATAAACACAAAAAGCAAAAAGAAAGTTAATATTGACACGAGTTATAAACGAAATGTTTCCTGTTTCAAAATAAGTTTACCAAACATCTTTAATAAATATGGTTGAACTAGCGGCCACTATAAATTAATATTTACAAACTACCGATCACCTCAAATGAATATTGTCAAACTAATGATCACATCAAATGAATATTGTCAAACTACTGATCACCTCAAATGAATACTGCCAAACTACGACAACTTTGAATGATGTTGTCAAACTACCGATCATCCCAAATGAATATTGTCAAACTAATGACCATCTCAAATGAATACTGTCAAACTATCGACCACTAAAAATGAATGTGGTCTAACTACCAATTCTCTCAAATGAATATTGTCAAACGACTGATCACCTCAAATAAATATGGTTAAATTAAGGACTACTTTAAATTAAAATGTTCAAATTAAGGACCACATGAAGTAATTTTGACAAATATGCTATTTTTTGTACCTCTTCTTCTTCTTTCGTATGCACACGACCATCGTACAAGTTATCTTTGAGTCATAGCTCCGCTTCAATATTCTGCAAGTAATCTATCGCCCTTGGCGTCACCTTATGGATTTCCTCAAGAACCTCTGCAAACTTCTTGTCAGGACATCTCTCTACTATATGGTCATCTCTCTACTATAGCCTCAATCATTTTTCTACTACGATATAAGGAAAACTTTAGAATTTTCTATTCAAACTGATATTGTATTTCTCTGAATACAGCGTTATTATACACTATGTGCGTACAAAGTAATTTCTCCATGAAATTATTGATAAAATCGAAAACTGTATTCCGAATTCATATTTCAATTATCCATCATGCATATTCATCATCAATATGTTTCCCATCCCTATTCTCTCATACAAAAGTGATGCAAAGTTTTTCATCGAATCATCGATTTTTGAAAACAATTTGTACTGCCAACAATCCACTGCTATTATACCATCATGACATTTGACCTTTGTCATATTTTATCACAATGAATCATTATTCAAAACGCCTTTGTTAGGCTAATTTACAATTCGTTATAAGAAAAACAGGTTTATTTATTTATTTATTTACAATCATACACGGCTTTTAGACCATAGAACAAATTTATAATGAATATGATTTTATTTAAATAAATAAAAAAAAATGTATAAATTCATTTTTGTAATTTAGACGAATAGGAGAATCATGCACGTGGCATTTTTGTCAGTGCCTGCTTTATGTTGTTCACTGTAACGTAATATTGACGTTTTTTTTTTACTTTATTAAATAAATAAATTGTTGACATACACAAATGGCAGGTTTATTGCCATTGGCAATATCTGCCAACCAACCATTGAGGAATCATTAAGAATATTAAAAATGTACTTACCTATTTATTGTCCTATTTTTAGTATTATTTTGTACACAACTCAGCACAAAGGCTCATCGTAGTTACGCTGAGCTGTGTTATATTATAACAAAAAAAAATTATCCCTCGATTAAAAAAACCGATGTTTTTATTGTATGTTGTCATTCTTAACATCGTTTATCTCTTGTACTGTATTGCCACTGGCTACTGTTTGATTGATTGCCTATTAGCAGGGGGTAATTCCAAGTATTTTTAACATAATGTATACCTATACGTCATTATCTTCTACCTATACATTGTATATGTATATTACTGCCGTTAATGTATACATTCACTAGTCAATGTATGCATTAACTGACGATTTTATTCAAGACATTGCCTCCATATAAAAAAATATGGTATTATAACAAGTGAGTGTACACATTCACTAGCCAATGTATGCATTCACTAGTCAATGTATGCATTAATATGTTTTCCGGATCACCATGTGCTGTGCGCATCGCACAGTACTGGTGATCAATCTTATAAGTTTTCTGGTTTAACACACTTAATAATAACTAATGATTTTATTCAAAGCATTAACTCCATACAAAAAATTAATGCTATAACTAGTGAGTGTACACATTCACTAGCCAATGTATGCAATTATGCATTAACTACTGTAGATTCGTTAAAGCATGAACAACAACCAACATGGTATTTTTTTATAGGTTTAAGATGCATTTTTAATGAGTAATTGTGTCTTTGTAATTGTGTGTACGCACTGTTGTCAGCTGTCAGTGAAAATATAATTCTCACTGACAGCTGACAACAGTGCGTATAGGATAACAGCTGTTCGCGAATGGCGGCCATTTTTCTTGATAGAAACATTGTACACGCTTTGACTGAATCTCATTCGTAAAAGTACACACTAAGGCTCGGCTGCTCGACGAATAATATCTTCGGCTAGTAACATTGATATTTCGATAGCAAACGAGATAGCATACTATACTAGCCGACGATACTAGTCGTCGAGCAACCGAGCCTAACTAGTCAAAGCGTAAATTAGAATAATTGTGAACACATTAACTGAGCGTGACAGTCAATGTATACATTGGCTACTTAGTGCATGCATTCACTAAATGGACTCTTTATCTGTAACATATACAACGTACTCTGTGCTACATTCTATATACCTATACTTACATTCGTCGGTGTTTTTCTTTTCGGGTCATTGATTTTTGCTTTTTTTTCTCTCTTCTTTTTATATGAAAACCATTCGTCTATGCCAACACTCTATGAACGTACACTGTACAATACATCCCTAACGAATAATAGGAAGCTATGGGCATTACGAAATAAATTAATGTAAAAAATATGTTATATTATTGTTGTTAGCGCTAGTATTATAATAAAGTGTACACCGATAACTCGTCCCCGACAGTTCACCCTCCGACAGTTCGTCCCCTGGTTAATATATCATATTCAGCCCATTTCTTCAACTTGCATACTTACATTATATACATAATATTTTTTTTAATTTTGTTTTTAAATATTTATATTATAGTCGTTATTTTTATTCTGGATAAGGAACTGTCGGTGGACGAACTGTCACCTAATCTAACAAATTGATTGCTGTCCGTATGTCGTGTTATGAAAATTATCTACAGATGGCGGTAGGCCCTTCCGTATTTAAAATAAAATAAAAAAAAAAACACGTTATAATATCCAACATTTGTATCCATTTTGGAAGAATTTCAGAAATGAATCGTTTGATGGCGGTCGTCAACTGTCATAATGATAAAAATCTCATCAATTTACAATTACCATAGACAGTGGAGAGGAGTAGATTCGTAAACTATACACCATCACTTGATGTATATTATGTAGTTCTTAATAATGGGGTAACCAGTGAATGCTGGACCGCAGCAAAGGATGGACCTTCCATCAAATTTATGACTGATGGTCGGCTGGCTTAATGTCATCACTTCACACTTAAGTATCATTCACCAATTCCAGTCCATCCATTTGCCGCAGCCGGGAATCGAATCCAGACCTCCAGCCTGACAAGCCGGTACTCTACGTGTAAGTTTGTCGATCTGTTCTCTCTGCCTACCCAGCAAACCACGTTTTTTTTACGGGGTACAGCTAGTTCAAACATAATATGTAATTTGTTTAAGAAAAATACAAATAAACATACATACCTACGTATGTAAATACACACTGAATTATATTATGTTGATTTTATAGTACACCAAAAATCTTCATTCTTCAGTCATAAAACATAAAACACGGCGTTCTCATCACTGTCATATTTTTACAAAATATGTTTTGTTTACCATTGTCTCCTTGAGAAAATATATGTCCTATGTAGGGTACGCAATATCGCGAGGTGCAATATTGGAATTCCGGAACTGATTCCGGAATTTATACAGCCGCCGTTTGGCTGTTTATTATACTGAATATAACTTGATCTGAATCAGAGTTTTAATCGTTTGATCTTATAGCTAAGTAACATTAAAGAGTGTAGGTATATTGACATTTTAAAGATGAAGAGATTTTTGAAACCTTGGATCTCGACAACCTTACTAAATATGCTTTAGAAATAAATGGGGTATATACATTAAACCTTTTAATAGTAAATGACCATTATTTTTTTATATATATCTTATATAGATTTCTTTTAAAAAAACACCTTTGATCTTTTTTCCAAAAGGCTGAAACTCGTTTCCTGAAAGTCACGGAGTTTTTTTTTTGCATTGACAATACGCATTGAAATCTATGGAATGACCTTAAAAGTTTTTTGATTGATGGGAAATTAACCCCAAAAAATGTATAAAACGCTATTTTTAACAATTTTATCACGCGATTTTAAACGTTAATGCCCGGGGAAATTGCCGTGATATAATATTTGGGTCACGAGCTTTAAATTTGTAGTAGTGATCTCGGAATTGAAATACAATAAAAATCTTTCCGAAATTCCGGAATTTAGAAATACCGAAATGCACGCCCCTATCGTCCTATGATATTCCTTGATCTCCTCACATTCTTAGATAGTCAAATAAATGACTCCCACCCTCCTTAAGCTGAACCTACTTTCTGAAAATGAAGAATATTATTCTGAATAAACCGCGTATATAACATGAAGGGTCGACTGCTCAAAGGTTATCTCACAACAAAAGAAAAAAAGGTATTTTTTCATCTCACGAAAAATAACAATATGTCAGTCCGAGATAACAATTTTATGAATTTATTTACGTGGATACAGGCACTACAAATCACACTGCGTCGTCGCGGAGTGTAAACAAAATCTAAGGAACCTATATAAAATTGGGAAGAACTACTGAACATTGAGCCCCTTCTATATCTATGACAAATCTATGGTGGACGCCATTATCACTGCAAACATATGATTGCGTGTCATACTGGTTGTCCACAATTGCGTGAAACCTGGTGATATTTCAGTGATTTTTGCGACTCATTATGTATAATCAGTGTGGAAACTACCTTTGGAATATAACTTATGTAATTAAATGGTAAATTAGTGTACTTTCCATCGAGAAAGAATGGCGTATACCTAGCGGAAGTGCTAAGTTCATAATATATGGCGGCGGTCTTGTTTTGTCTATGGCTATATCCTTTAAGACTTCCTAGCTTTATACAGGTTCCCTAAAAAAACCTATCTACTGATTCATCTGTTGTTAGTACAATACATTGGATTATCGACAAAGATTGCTCCCATTAAAAAAAGGTATAACTTTGGAACCATTCATGTTAAATAAGTGATCCTTTACTTGTTTGGTAACTGATGAACGTAAGTGTTGTTTGATGTATTACAGAATGCGTCATCACATGCCGGCCGAATCGGTCTACCCAGCGAAAATCAGGGGCCTGAGTCAAATTACGAAACGTGACGGAAACGTTGGCGTTTTACACGTTTCCGTCACGATTAATGTTTTTACTCAGGGCCCTGATATGTTCTAAATTCAGAAATAATTTTGGCCTGGCTGGGTTGGCAAAAATCTGATAATAATTGGCCAACAGGGCTGTGTTGAGTTTTTGAAACATATATATATTTTCAATTAATGTAATGCTTAAGAAATCGGGTCTCTTGTGATAAGATTTGAATGTAATATTCTCATTTTGTATTGTTTCAGGTGTTACTTTGACTTCGCGGCGATCGTGTAGACCACCATTTTGTGTCCACCGACGCTATGCCGTTGGCGGCGAGACGGCCTGTCACGGCGTCCCTCGTACTCTTGACCCTCGGCGTCGTGTTCCTGACGACGTTTATAGCCGTCCAGGTGACCAACGCCGCGACAGCCTGCCGGATCTCGGAATATCCTTGCAAGAGCGGGAAGTGCGTCAGATTGGATCGGTACTGTGATGGAGTCGATGACTGTGGAGATGGAAGCGATGAACCAAGATATTGCACAGGTAATATTTCACAGATTTTTATTTTTCCAAAAAAAAACAACACCATGAAGTTGAATTGGTCCCAGTGAGATCCCCGGGTTTAACATCTGACCCCCGCATTATATTCTTTATTACTTTATTTATGTATGATGGGAACTGGGAAGTGTGTGTAAGGGGTAGGAGATTTTCTTTGCCTAGCCCGAAAGGGATGCTGCTTGAGGGTATAGAGTATAGTATAACGTTTCGAATTCGAATTTATAATTCCATAGTTTCTGAACATGCCATAAAGCTATCATCAGTAGCGTAGCTAAAAGGGGGGGGGGATCCGCTCCGGGCAGCACTTTTGAGGGGGTGATTTTTTGGTCAAAATTATTAAAATTCCATTAAATCACATTCGTTTCATTAAAACTCGATTATTTTTACTTACGGCGCTATTTTCTCTCTTTTTTTAGCACGTGAATATCAAAATGTTAGCTGTCCCACTCCAGCCCCAAAGTTCTTTAAGATTCATGTAAATTTATAGCATTTTGAATTTAAATGTCTAAATCGGGGGGCAGCGGATCTGGCTCTTGCCCAGGGCGCGGGCGGCAGAAACCCACGCTATGCCACTGTTTATCATTACCTATTCGTCCATACATCGGACGTTGCATATGCACATTACATAGAGGTAGTATAGTAGTGGAGAACCTACTATTCAAAACTTCTGAATGAAGCAATCAAAGATTCATATATAGACATTGATTCCACATTCCTACAAGTATTACTGATGCATCCATTACATTATGCAAGCAAGTTACATGGCGAGATATTATTACAAATGTATGTGCTGGAAATAAACTTTGTCTGGCGAGTGGCGAGTCCGGAACTCAATCATATACTCATTCAAACAGTGTAGCTACCATAGTGGGCATCGTCAGGGGCAGTGAATTTTGCATGATTTTATGAAATCCATTAAATTTATACAATCGTTATATAGAAAAATTACCTTTGGCGCTAATTAAACCTCTTCTGATTTCTGGCGTATTCTTAATATTTAAAACTAGGGAGCTAACTATGACATCACGGTCCTTTTTAAAAGTTAAAGTTCAAAATCGCATGATAAAATGTTAAAAACAGCGTTTGTTTTTACTATTTGGGGTTAATTTCGCTTATTTCAAATAAACTTTCAAAAAAATCTGCTACTTTTAATGACTGTCTTTCTGGAAAAAAGATCAGAGGTATTTTTCACATTTTTTTTTTGAGAAATCTGTACAAGATATAAAAAATCTTTTTTTGATCATTCCCTATATAATATAAAGGTTCAATCTATCTACTCTTTTTTTTTTCAGAGCATGTTTAGTAAGGTTGTCGAGTTCTATAAAGGTCTTCCGTTTTTTGATATTTTTTAAATGTCGATATGTCTAGCTTTAAAATAGCACTCTCGACTAATTAGAAAATACATCAATTTTCTCGTGTGACACATCGTGTGGTCAGGATTTGACAATTATAAGATGGACTACATATAATATAGGTCATTGGGCTTATCTAGGTTAAGTTTTTAGTTGCTCCCACCCCAACCTTTGAAGCTGGCGCCGCCCATGCACTCATCCAAACATTGTAGCTGCCATGTCGAAAGTTCGCTAGTTAACAGCTTTCCAATTACATAATTTAGTTTCAAAAAGCCACGCTTGTCTTATAGAATAGATACTTTTAGTACAGGGGAATTCTCAATCTATTGCCACTCACGCCTCTCCCAAGGTTCTCCTAAAATCACTACTCCTTGCCTGTTATCAGTGGCAGATTAATACTGGATTTTACTAAGTTTTTAGGTGAGGAATAGAGATAGGAGCCAGTTATCATTATTTTTCATACAAAATTTGTGCCACATGGCTCCTATCTCCACTATTCCTCACTTAAAAAGTTGGTGAAATCCAACATAAGACCTCCATGGGCCATGAAGAATAAAAATCGTATCAGAACACATCAGAACACAAGTGCAGAGCAGAGATTTTTGTTTATTACCTATTGCAAATACATGAATTTTTTTCATTTATTTAGTATCCAAAACAATCATTTGACAAAGTACAATATAATCAAAAAATATTATGTACAATATAACGTTTTTATTCTTATAGAAAATATCTTATTCCTACGCGCGCCTCCCCCCCTTGGTGGGCGGGCCCCTAACTTTGAGAACCAATGCTTTAGTACTAATCGATTTGATGGTCGAACAGACATACCCAACGATTGTTTTATTTCTACAAGTTTGAATCTCAAGAGGTTTCTCTTTGCAAAACTTATTGGAACAAAATGAAACGAACATCTTGAGAAACTTTGTCGCATTACTAGCAAAAGCATTGCAAAGTAATTACGTTTTTTTTTTTTTGTACCAAAGTTTTACACGTTTATAACTTGCATCCCCTTAACCCTCTCACTACCAGAACATAATAGAAGGGTTATAGAATTTTTAGACTGTTTATATAAATTTAGAAAAGAAAATTACCTTTTTCCGTTTAGGACTTAGCCCCATGTCCTCCACGCAGGACACTGGTAGCTATTTACTGGTAAATCATATTTAGTCATAGACAATAAACATTATATTATATGTGATATTCGTGATACCTGGATAGGTGAATCTCAGTATTAGGCTGATGAGTTTATATGTGAATCATGAATGATAATAGGTATGTGGACTCTTCTGGCTGATAATACTGAGAAGTGTGTTGGCAAAGTCATGCCTCCGCGTAAATTATCGTAGTTTACCATGGATTAGGGATGAATATTTGCTTCAGATGGATTTTATTTATTTTATCTTCGTGTCCTCCAGGAGGGACAGTGGTACTGAGAGGGTTAATGGCAAGTATTAAGTACCTAACAGTGGCGAAAAATGGATTTCTACAATGCCGTCCCCACACGCTTGCCGAGCGTCGACAAGTTTTGTGTTGATGAGTAAAAAGGCGTGTGGATGGGGCGTTTGTCTTGGCTCGTGTAGGTAGCCGACTGTTAACGCCTTTTTACTCATGAACACAAAACTTGTCAACGCTCGGCAAGCGTGTACTGATGACATTACAGAAATCCTATATGTCTTTCAGTTTTACAACACTAAATATAAATTTTCTTGTATTATACTCAAAATATTTCATATGGTAATTAGTGCCGAAAAGACGTTTATTTAACATAAGATCTTGCGGTGACAATCTCCCACGAGGCGACGAAGTCATCCATCTTGATTAATTATTATTATTACTTATTATACCAGTTATATGTACCTAACCTTCGTTAAGGCCTTCGTTAATAACTATCGGCTTGACAAACTAACAGCCGTATCCAAATTCATTAAGTCTGTCTTCAAAATGTCTTCACTGCTATTTTTATAAAAATCACAGTGAAAACTGGCTGTTGCGAGAACAAATGGTGTACTCATACTCAACCGATCGTTAGTAGCAGCAATGTGCCTGTGCGAAATCAAAAGGGCTAGTTCATAATGCTGTCTTCGTACTAAACGTTATGTAAAATAGTCATATTTGGACAAGGAAGCTGAAGAAAGACGACGAACGAAGGACGACGGTAATCAGGATTGGGTGAAATTTAAATTCAGGTCGAGGAGAAGAATGTGTGAGAAAACATTGAGAGATTTTGATAGGATAAATAATGAGGTTATTAGGTTAGAGCATGATGAGAGAACGAATGATGACCAAAAACATATTTACGATTGAAAGAAAGGGTGTAAGAAACGCGGCCGTCCAAGAACCACTTGACTCAAAAGTGTCGACCAGACGCTCAAAAACGGGCGCGTTTTAGGTATAATGAATGGTTAATTGCATGAATGTGACCTAAACAAACGAAATGCATGTTATGATGAGGAAGTCTGAGGATTGATTCTCTCTACCTACCCTGTAAGGGACAGAGTAGAATAGAGAATGGTTAAAGGATAAACACCAGTCAATCGAGCGTCGGTTCTGTACTTTTTGTTTTGCGTTTTTATTTTGAGATACGGTGATCATACCTATACTGTTCTGTTATTTTTCACAGTTCTTTACAATTCACGCCTGTTAATTAATTCTGGAATATTATGTTAATTATTCTGAGGCGTCGTTGTAGCGAATAAAGCCGTATTTGGTTATCTTATGATTTAAGACGTTCCTTCAACGCTTCGATAACTTTCAACTTAATTATAATCAACATAATTTTTTGGATCAGGAATGGTACTATTCCATTACAAAATACTGGTATTATCCAAGTCATGTATGTTTGTAACGATGGCCCTTTGGCAAATTTTACAAGTTCTATGAATACGGGTATGTATGTAAATTTAAAGCGACGCGTTTTTTTTTTTATATATATTTTTGGATACAACAGCTTTACAAAATACTACATTAAAATATTATACATTGCATTTTTTATATTGCCAATTAAAGTATCCATCTATTGGCTCAGCCAATTTGGCTGATACTAATTCAACATCGTTCGTGGGTGGCTAAAAATTTTCGTCGAAGTCTCACTTTTTGTGTCGCATGTTTGCAGAGCTTGACGAAATCGAATAGGAACGTTGTAAATAATAGAATTAATATCAGAACAATTAAGTTCAGTTGAATGTATTTAATTTTTTTGTATACACCAGCGCTTTAAATCGGTCAATAAATATTGGTTGACCAATACGTCTTTTCACCTTTACGTCACTCTCTCCCGAAATGGTACTTTGTATCCATTATTTCTCATGGTGAGTAAAACCATAATGCACTTTTACGTATGTGCATACTATTTTCTAATGTTTTTTTCAGTTTACATTTAACTTCACTTGGCTTTGTTGTTTCAGAAAATTTATCTAACCAGAAAATATTTTTAATTCTTGTATAGATTTCTCAAAATATGGTGTAAAACACGTCTGATTTTTTTTCCGAAAGACAGAAACCCGTTTCCGAAAAAGTCGCGGAGTAAAAATTTTTTTTTAAATCTAGTAATCAACCCCAAAAAATGAAAAATGCAATTTTTACAATTATATCATGCGATTGTTCACACGATTTGATAATTGATTTGATTGATTTTGAACCTAAATGCCGTGGGAAATGACCGTGACGTCATAGTTGGGTCGGGAGCTTTAAATGAACGCTTGTAAAATATTCAGCTATACATATTTCATGAGGTTATTTATAATATAATTCGAAGTACATATCTGTAAGTTATACAGGAGTTGAATACATAACAACCTAATCATTTCCATTTTATAGAGAACATAAAAACTCAGCAAAGTATCTAGTTAAATGAGATTTATGTGTTAAGGCGCGTCTACACGGCGACACCTCGCGATAAAAATGAACAACACTTAGAATCCATCATAATTACTTCTTGCCAATATAATATTTCCATTCAACCTTTATAACCCAGCATAACCCAGGTGTAAACGAACGATTTATAATAAGTAATTGGTTTTAAAAAGAAAAAACTTTGAGTTTTTGAATGATTTTATTAAAAAGAGACGCGTTTCGGCGAAAAACATATAATTTCGTGTATATACTATGGGTTGCATATGGAAATTCGGTATTTTTATTTTATTTAAGAGAATGCATACCGACATTTCAAAAATTTCTAAAAACGGGAGACCTTATATCTCGACAACCGTTACTAAATATGCTTTGGAACAAAATAGGGTAGATGCATTGAACATTTATCTAGGGAATAACTGTAAAAGATTTTTTATATCTTGTATAGATTTCTCTTTTTTTTATTATTAAAAACACCTCCGATCTTTTTTTCGAAAGACGGAAACTCGTTTCACGAAAGTGGCGGAGTAAATTTTTTTTTTGGATTGTAATATGCAATAAAACCTAGGGAATAACCATAAAAGTTTTTTGATAGACGCAAAATTAACCTCAAAAAAAGAAAAAAAAACGCTATTTGTACCATTTTATCATGCGATTGTCACGCGATTTTGAACCCTAATGCCGTGGGTAAGGACTGTGACGTCATTCCTGGTGCCATGCCCTTAAGGGACTACATTCCATACATCTCCTAAGCGAGAGTGACGGCAACCTCGCCTTTAACGTTTCATATATTCATCCTACATCATGGTTAAAGAAAGAGTGAAATGTCAAGGTGGCGGTGTGTAAGCAGATTTAACGTTTTGTTTTATAAATATTGCTTGTACCATGATTTTGGTAACACTACGTGTACAAACTGGCAAATTAATGCAATTAAAATATTGTAGGATTGTTTTAATGTCCCTTATTTTATTTTACGAGGGGATTGCAATAAAACTTCAGGCTTCTGAAAACGGATTTATAAATTAAGTTTTTCTCTTAGTCCCCACACCCACCATAGGGGCGACTTGGCGACTATGTTTTAATTTTTTGAAGAAGGTCAAAGAACTAAGAAATAAGTATCCTTTTTTCTACGGCCTTTTCCTGAGACCTACGTTCTTGAGGCAAAATATGTAAGTTAGTAATGAATTGAATGGTTAAATAATGAGAAATAGAAATAATTTTATTGAAAAAAAACAAGATGACTTCACATTCTAGATCCGTTTTTTGCGGTCTTTCAAACGATACCAAGCACGCCTTTCAAAAAAATAAAAATATGCATCTGTGGATTTTATTCCAAAGTTATTTTAAAACATGTAGATAAATCTTATTCTGGCGCCAGATGTTGGCCGAGCCTCCACAAATTTTGTGTGAATTAGTAAAAGACGTGCGGACGGGGTGATTGTCTTGGATTGTATACGTAACCGACGGTTAACGCCTTTTTACTCATGAGCACAAAAAATGTGGTAGCTCGGCCAGCATGTGGATGAGGCACTAAAAGAAGTTAATATTTTTGAACTAAATTTTGCTATGAAAAAAGTTAGTTCAATACTCAAAGGTGGTATTCCTTTGAGTATTGAACCTACCTACACCTATGTATGTATGTACGGCCCTGCTACCTACTAATAAAATTTTCAAAATCTATTGTTTATTCCCTTAAATGAAGCTCACTGTCTCCAATTAAATTTGACTTTTGCCACACTTACATATATTTAAAAAAACGTCACGATTCAGATGGCAGATGTATCCTAATGCTGGCTCTACACGCTTGGCAGGCGTTCACAAGCAAGTGACGAGCGGATCGGATGGATGTTTTGCAAGCGCCTGCCGCAAACTTATATAGATTTGTATAGAAACCGGTCGTTCATAAGTGTTCACATGAGCCAATATAAACGCCCCATACACTCGCTTGTGAACTCGTCAACCTTGTAAACACATGTCTAGGCTCGGCAAGCATGTGGAGCCGGCCTAAGGTTACCTTAAAGTTGTTAGTATAAAGGTCCAAAATATATCCTTTTTTTATTCAATTATATAATTTACACCTACACATATTCATTCGCACAAGGTTTCCTTCCAATAATAGCAATATAGATAGGTAATTTTTCGCCCCTTACTTCGCCCCTGTAAGTGGATAAGTTAAGATGTCCTACTTTGAGATTCGCCCTGCGGCTTGTGTGAGCTCCGCTTGAAACGTGACGTTCATATCTGAAATCGCATCCCAAAAACGACGAAACATCCTACAAGCATCCATCCACTTTATAGCAAGATGCTTTTTATTTTCACTTCTGAAAACGAACTTTGTGCTGAAGTTTTATACATTTTTACGAAAGATCAACTTTTGTCGGAGATATGATCGGATTGATTAAGGATTCGGGAGATGAAAGTAATTAATTGGAAATACGATGGTATTTTTGGAAGACTTTTCTGAAAGAAAGGTTTAGAATTAATGAAAGTTTTTTCTTATCGGACGTGTGTTGTCTTAAGGCACTTATTTTTTCAATTCTGCCAATTTTTCTTCACTCTTTCTCTCTCCTTATCTAATAGAACTAACCTAATGTGAAATATTGCCTGCCATTAATAAGATAAATACATAAAAGTATTATTTTATTTATCTTTTCTTTATGTGAATAATTTGTTTGAAAACATATCGCGAATTACAATATTGATAGGCCAAACTTATCAATCAGTCTGTTTATTCCCTCACACCGAGCTCCTTCCGGGTTTGGCAGAGTGACAGAAGCCAGACCATGACTCTTTCCCTACACACATTCTTGCAAATCGTCATACACACTTTTAGATTTTTTTACTCAAAACGCAAACGTCCTTTCGAAAATTTTGATCCAGGTCTGTATTGCACAGCCACACTTACTCACATCATTTTTTGGGGTTAAATTCGCTGCAATCAAAAAACTTTTTTTTAATGGTTTAAATGGTTATTCCTTAGATTTTAATGCATGTGATCATTACAAAAAAAAATCTCCGTGACTTTCGGGAAACGAGTTTCTGCTCTTACGGAAAAAAGATCATAGGTGTTTTTCTTTTTTTTTTTGAGAAATCTATACAAGATTTAAAATATCTTCTACGGTTATTCTCTAGATAAAGGTTCAATGTACCTATCTACTCTATTTTTTCCAAAGCACATTTTATTTAGTAAAGGTTGTCGAGATCAAAGGTCTCCCGTTTTTAGAAATTTTTGAAATATCAGTAGGCGTACTCTTAAGTTCACACATAACCAATTCCATATTTTTTTCAGAATACGTACGCTATAGTCTTGTATTATGTTGGTATTTAAAATGAACCACTGTTGTGGAAAGGGAGATATATCATTACGAATGTATCTGACGTTGTCATCCATTCCCGTCACTCTTTCTCCCAAGAGCCTTCTCCTTATCTCCACACTGTGTATTGTCTTATGTTGTGTCCTACTATACCGCAATACAAACATACATGGGCGTCGCCACCCTCGGAGCTAGGGGGGGCAACAAATATTGAAAAAAAATATGTAGCATGAAAAACGCGTAAATTTTTTTGTGAGATAGTGAAGAAGGTCGTGATTTGGTTTGATTTATTTGAAAATGTACATAATAAATTGCACAATGAAATATGCATTTTTCAAAAAGTACAATAAAAAAATAGCGCCGCAGACAATTTTTTCTATGAATCATTTGTATTTTGATTGATTTTCTAACTAATTTAAAAAAAAATATGACATGACGAGAAAATGTGTGGTAATAATGTGATTTTTTGTGGGGCTTTATCATTTCGTATTAAAAAATATATACCTATTCCAATCTTTAGAGGGGCAGCAGCCCCCCTGCTCCCCTGACGACGCCCATGCAAACATAGTATACGTACGTATATTTCAGGGCTCCTCGCCATACATTTGCATATTTTTACATCCATTGACGTAATGGCGACAATATGAGAAAAAAAAACGTTGAGAATTTCATATAGAAAGCCAAATATTTTCCCGGAAAAACTCGAATCGAATATTGCTATGAATACTTGACTTTTTGAACACCAAAATTATTGAGAGAATGAAAGATGACAGGATGACAAAAAATATATATTTGGGTGAGCGAAGAGGTGTGAGGAAGCGCGGACGCCCGAGACTGACCTGGACCGATCATGTCGACCAGATCCTCATGTATGGTCGCGTTTTAAGTAAAAGAAATCGGAGAGCGTGTATGACAAATTTCATGAATGTGACGGAGGCTAAGAGTGTGTTAGGTAAGGGAATTCTACATTATTTCGCAATATAACATATAGCAACATATAGCAATTATTTCGGCAATATTTAAAGCGAGACAACGATATTGCGTGGAAACGAGAAAGAGAATTGACTAAAATGTCCAAACCGATTGGATATTCAGCAATTCGTGTCGCTGACATCACTTTTTCGTTTGTACGCAATATCGTTGTCTCGCTTTAAATATTGCCGAAATAATTGCCCACTGTTAATCCAGTGGGCGCGGGTTCAATTCCCGTTACTCCACTTCACAACACAAGCTTTCAAGCTTTTTGTGAAGTGTACAAAGATGTATTTTGTATTTGGATTTATTTCGACAAACCCAGATTCATTTTAATAACAAAAAATAAAAAAAAATCGCTTTATATTGAGAAATAATGTCAATTAATTCGATTTGTACGAGTTGCCGCAATTGCTCGTGTAAGAGCACCTTTAAAAACTTTTTTACCATTACTTATTTTTATGTTATACCACTGACTGACCTACAGTCAGATATTATGGTAGCCACAGAGTATGTTGTGGTATTTAGAGCACCCATTCTTTCTCCTGAATGGATATTTGTGTCAACGACAAACAAAAACAGAAACAAAAAACGTAGCTAGTTCTATAATAATCAAGGTATATCCCGACTTCAACAATATGAGTAGCGAGCCACAGACATAAGGTAGTGATGACGTCACAACGTATGGAGTAGGCAGGTAAACTTCATTTTCATTTATTTATTATCCAAAGCATTTTACAAAGTAATAACATAAACAAAAAAAGCAGTGGATTTTATTGCCTCACTAGGCGATAGCCTGTTCCGGGGCAATACTAATCAAAACATAATAGCTCAAGGTTACATGTATGTACAAAAAAATAAATAAGTGACAAAATACTCAATGATAAGCAAACGATTAAAAAGAGTTGTATAGTGATGATGGTGCAATACAAACTTCACTCCGTTGTTTTTTTATCGTTTGTCTGTGCGCAAATCTTGCAAACGATTTTTCAACCACTTCCCTGCTCTGGACGGAGGTATTTGGGCACCTAACGTAGGTGACCTGCATGTTGCATTTCGTATGGATTTTGGCTGTGTTCTAAATGGAATCTGATGTTCTTTATTCAATAAATAGAATATTATCCCTGTTTTTGTATGGAAATTTCTTAGGGCTCTCCTTTCTAGGTGAAAGTTGGTGGGATTGGGCATTAGTCTTTCATTTTACCTTAAAAATGGTCTTCAAAACCTCGAGATTCTCAAATCTTTTAGCAAATTTTAAATCTATCAATTCTTGGTGATTCTAAATTTCGAACGATTTCGATTATTTTGACTGTAAAGTATGGCTCTGTCGCCCATCATTATGTAGTTCCTTGCACGTATAACTTTGCTATTGGCCCTCGTATTATAGGTAGGGTAAACCGCCGTCAGTCAGTAGTCCCGTGTTTAAACAAAACCCTCGCCCGCCAACCTGTCAACGTGGGATATTTCAATTAGTTTTTGCGTCACTATTAGGTATACCAGTACCCATAGGCGTCGTCAGGGGGGGCAGGTGCCCCCCTAGAGCTTGGAATAGGTACATATATATGTTTTCATACTAAATGATAAAACCTCACAAAAAATCACATTATAACCAGACGATTTCTCATCATATCATAAATTTTCATGAAAATCCATCAAAATACAATTATTTCATAAAAAAAATTACCTGCGGCGCTCTTTTTATAAAAGATATTGTTCATACATATTATGTATTGTGAAAACTATTATAATATACATTTTCATATAAACCAAACCACATCATGACCTTCTTCACTATGTCTCACAAAAAAAATCGTCTTCTTTCGTGCTATATCGATTTTTTGCCCCCCCTCCCTCCCCCCCCCCCCCTAGCTCCGAGGCTGGCGACACCCATGGTACCTACACCTTCTCAAATTGTTGTACGAAGGTAAGAAAGTACTGGTACTTTGTACAAAGGTTCGCCCTCAATGATAAAATCGCCAATTCAACGAAAGTTTTCAGGTAGATAGGTATTAACCTGCTATTGAGGTCAATAGACCAAAAATAGTGTCAACGGTTTGAATAGACATTAGACAATCGATTTAAACGTTTTTTTTCGTTTATGTGATTTTTTACATCTCTACGCACTCTTGAATTTATAGAATCTGTGTCTCTTGAATTTCGAATAGGTGTTTCACACATTTAGCCATTGATTTCGATGATGCCCCCTATGCAGTAATTAATTACTCATTTTTACCTGTCATTTGAGTTACCTACATTTCGTTTGCGCCGGGCCTGTTATTTTTTTCATACTAAATTAGCATTCTCCTTTAGGGGTACGCACATACCGCACATTAACATTTCGAAAATTTATAAAAACGGGAGACCTTTAGATCTCGACATACTTACGAAATATGCTTTGGAATAAATAGAGTAAATACATCGAACCTTTATCTAGGGTATGATCGTAAAAGATTTTTTAGATCTTGTATAGATTTCTCAAAAAAATGTAAAAAACATCTCTGATCTATTTTCCGAAAGACAGAAACTCGTTTCCTGAAAGTCGCGGAGAAAAATAGTATTTTCCGTAAAAGTTTTTTGATTGAAGCGAAATTAACCCCAAAAAAAGGATAAAAACGCTATTTTTACCATTTTATCGTGAGATTGCTCACGCGATTTTGAACCTTAATGCAGTGTGAAATGACCGTGACGTCATAGTTGGGAGCCTTTAGCATCTCTACCATTATTTCCAATTCCTCTAAACATACACTTTCTACTATCAAATTGACTCTAAAATTGTAGATTTTCACCCATTTCCGTTGACAATAGAATAATATACATACATAGTTAATTAAAATCGATACCCCTTAGTTGGGTTGCCAACAAAGGGGGCTTTATTGAGGTTATTATGAATCGGCTGCCAGATTTCATTAATATCACTAGTAGGTGAATGCAATATCATTTTAGGTGAAATTAGAATGAAACTTGTTTGGCACTCTATCGTACCTAGTTCCAAATTTTACTCCTCTACGATTTCGGGTTGACTGGATGATAATGTTTTTACAATAAGTCCTTCCTTGAGCACACTAAAGTGAAATTTTTGAGTAATAAAGATTTATAACTGATGAAATTTTTGAGTAATAAAAAAATATAATGAACTTTTTGACCAATAAAGATGTACTTATTTATTTTATTTTAAAAAACCGCAATTTATATTTTGTGAGAAAATCGGATTTTCTACATTACCGTGGTTGAGTATAACAAGTAATTATCTCAACAGATGTACAGTAAAGGATGGACTTTTCATCAGGCTTATGACTGATCGTCGTCTGTAGTCATATAATGTACATGCTGTTTTGTAATTAGAGTCATATTTCTGTTTAGGTACTCGATTTTTTAGAGGCTTTATCGTTTCTTAAAATATCTAGTCTGAGAGTTCTCCCGTGTTTATGTGATTCCTGGATGTAGGCGATTTAGTTCCTATTCAACTCTACTAAAATATTATGTTTGTTGTGTTATCATAATTCTTCTATTTTTTTTCAGTGTGTAACCGCACATACTACGGAGACGTGGGGAAGACGTATGAGCTGAAGCTGACGAAGCCTCTGGATGGCCGCCTGCCGTTCCTGTGCCATCTGACCTTCACCGCCAATGGACACATCCATGGAGACATTGTCCAAGTAAGTAATCTCTCATATTATACTCATTCACTCTCAATCTATTTTATTTTTAACACTCTACTAACATAATTCTTCATAAATAATGATAACATCAACATGTGGTGGATTTACTTACTTACTTACTGCTAGCCACTTGATGCGTTCTACTGCTGAACAAAGGCCTCCTCTAAACTCTTCCATTGTCTTCTGTCTTGGGCTATCTGCTGTCATCTGCGACTCGTACGCTGGACAATGTAATCTGTCCACCTTTTCTGTGGTCTTGCTTACGCCTCTTTTGTTAACCAGGACCTCCACTTTAGGATTTTAGGTGTCCATCTGACACTCTCCTGTCTTGCCACATGTCCCGCCAACTGCCATTCTAGGTGGTGGCCTTACTGGGTCGTAAATTACACGTAATTTTTAGGTACGACATATTAATGATAAGGTCTAGAAACAATTACCCTGAAAGGAAAAAGTATAGACAAATTGAAGTGCACGCAGCGGGACATAAAAAGGCAGATGGTCGTGAAACTTCGTGATAGGATAAGAAACGAAGATATTAGATGCAGAACTAAAATTGCCGATGTAATGAACCATGAGGTTAATGTGAAATGGCAGCGAAGCTGAACAAGCAAGAAGATACTAGATGATGAGCACCCAGAATTCTCCAAATGAAGACCCTGGACAAAGTACAGGAGTGTTGGAAGACCTCCTAAAAAGTGGTTTGACGACATTTTCCAACTAATGGATAGAACCTGGATGCGAACTAAGGCCTACATCCAACAGTGGAAGGAAGAAGGTTAGAAGGAGAAGATGGGCTGCGCGATAGGTTAAAAATGTTTACCATGTTTATGTAATCCTATTCGGTAATTCTTACTTAAAAATTTACGCCCATACATAAATATTATCAGTTATTTTATATTATAGAGGGTTGTATGAAGGGTTCGCTGTACCTTAGTGTTGATTAAACTACAGGAATTTTATCGTCAGACGGACATAAAAATAACTGAAGTCCTCTTGGCTGTATCGCAATACGGGCAATACGGCTACCAGCCTAAGTTCCGGCCGCTCAAACTTTGACCTATCAGTTTTTAATGTGAATTAACATTATAAGGTCATATATTATATACATCGGCATCGGGTTTCGTATCAAAGCTTACCCCTATGAATAGGTCTCCCTCTGCGGTTTTTCGTGTTTTTTTATGAACATGGTAAGGGATAGGAGAAAATAATGGTCAATGACAAAAAAAACTTACTAATTCCTCTAAAGAAAAAGGTTATATGCATTTTTCATAAAAAAACGAAATTCATTTGAAATACAAAAAAAATTAACCAAGTACCTACGTATATGACCCGATTTTATGCTATAATAAATCACATTTCGATTAAAAACAGATAGGTCGTATTTTGAGCGCCCGGATCTTAGGCTATACTTGGCTATACAGAATGATGGCGCACTTTGGGTTCACGCCACATTACGTCGAGACATAAAGTTCCTACCTGTGCTTTTCTTTAGTTAACTGTTCTCTGTATAGTACCCACTTACTTTGTTTTGTATAATACTGTATTTTACACAGCGCAGAACAGGACTGGGTACTGCCACTTCTATACAGGGTCAAAGTAAAACTTTAATACAGATCTTGAAATTTGGTTTTGGAAATTAGCTAAGAAGGTTATCACACCTTGACTGCCAACCTCCATAGCATAGATCAGCTGCAGTGGGTAGAATACCGGTGTATAAGGTTGAAGGTCTGGGTTCGATTCCCGGCCACGGGGGGTAAATGGATTAGAATTGGTGAATGTTGCTCACGTGTAAAATGATCACATGAAACCAGCCGACGTTCAGTCATAAGCCTGATGGAAAGCACATCCTTGAGAACATACTTAAGCACATACTGTTGAGATAACTATTTGATATTTTTAGTACTAGCTGAGGTTTTTCCCGACGCAGTTTTTCAGGTTGACTGTAAGATATTGCTTTTGCAATAAGTCCGCCCTTTAGAACACTACTATTAATTGTCTGGTTTTGTAAAACTCTTGATTGTGGCTAATAAAAATATTTATTTTTATTTTTCTCATGTTCAGTTGTTGTGGCTAGGCTACTTAACAAACAAAAAGTTAAATACCAAAACTTTTTACATACACAAACCCAAATACTTACCTGCGCACCTTGCACTAAGCTAAAAGCCTGTATCGCAAAGTGTGGAATAAATCGCCAGCGCCGGGTTTGAACCTGGCACCTCCCACTTGAGAGACCCGACTGCACCAACCCAACTCCCTCACCCGACTGCACCAACCATTTTACTCGTTTGTACTTATTACTTATGAGACCAACTACATCCTTCAGCGTTTCTATTGGAAACAACGAAACATAGAGAGAACACCTGGTTTCATACAATATATCTTAACTATTCCCACATCATAATTCCTACGGCTTACATATACCTACATCGTAATGTTCGGTTTACAGTAATATGTTCACCTAAGTATCTTATACGTAATATTGTGCAATGTATGTGTAATATTGTGCAGTGTCTGTGTATGCTGAATGCCTGTCAAAGTATTGCGGTGGTTTTGTAACGTTACGTAACAATTTGTACTAATGTGTAATATTATGCAATAGGTATGCGCCAGGCGCCTACTGATGTGTTATTGCCTACTTCTATTTAGGTGTAAGAGGAAGGCCGGCTCTCAAATTAGGGGTCCAGCTAATTGGTTCCCAAGAATAACTTCTAACAGTAAGGACAGTAAGGAAATTAAAAACTAAATATTTAGATTAAAATCCAGAAAAAAATGACTAGCCTTCGCGACTAGTATTCGAGGATTTACACCCTCATCATGAAAGCTATAGTCATTTTTTTGTGGATTTTAATATAATATTTATTTTTTATTTTTTTTTCTTAAAAAATGGACTTCTACCAAGTACGAACGGTCGAAAACATCGAGATTACTACTTACAGTTATGATAGGATGGATGACTCCAGAATCCCATACGTCGTGGCCAACGAAATCCCAGCTGGTCACCGTCTCCCTGGGAGACCGCCGAAACCATGGATCTAAGAAAAGATGTTGAAGAAGAAGAAGTAAGGAGCCCAACTATGACGTCACGGTCATTTGCCACGGCCTTAAGTTTCAAAATCGCATGATAAAAATATCTTTTTTTTTTACTTTTTGTGGTTACTTTTGCTTCATTAAATTTTTTTTACCAACTTCCACTAGATTTTAATGCATATTATCAACACGAAAAATATTTTTTTCTTTGCGACTTTCGGAAAAAACGAATAAAAAGTAGAGGTGTTTTTCGCTTTTTATTTTAGAAAAATATGAAAGAAATAAAAATTGTTTTACGGTCATTTCCTAGAAAAAGGTTCAATGTATCTACCCTATTTTTTCCAAAGCATATTAGTAAAGTTGTCGAGATCTGAGAAAAATATATGTTTTTAATGTCAATATGCCCACTTTTAAGCGTTGCAAAATACATATTATGTTACTTGATTGAGAAGCTTAGAGAGCAAAGGGCAATGTTCTACATTATCGGACTGCATAGTGCATATGCGGGATACTATTCGCCCTAACATAACCTTTGACTGTTCTCCGAATAGGATACCTACATCCTATATCCTATAGAGATCTGGTGGTAATCTATTCACCATTGAGAGCTGCACAATTACGCTTAATAGAGCTAAGAGCTGGAAACATATTTAGGCTGCATTAAATATACTATTCCTGTAGCTTGAAAACAGTTCCCAGACCGTACAAACCAATACAGAACAATCTAATATAGAACTCTCCAATACAGAACCGACCATTTCAAAATTATCAATACAGAACGTCGAAATTTCAGAACACTACCAATAAAGAACGGTGACAAAATCAGAACAATGTTAAAACAGAATCCGTCATCTGTGAATAAAAAAGCTCTAATAACAATCCTTAGTTATCCCTGGTAGGAGATTTAGAGGAAACCCAGGCGGAGGTTGTGAGTCAGGATATGTGGAGCATCCCCGGAAGATGTACAGGATAGAGCCGAGTGGCGGCGGAAAACAAGAATGGCAGAACCCACCATCATGTGGGAATAATAAATGCTCAGGAAGAGGGAGAATAAAAAACAAGAACACATTAATTAATTAATTAATTCATTCATTCATTCATTCTTGACCTGTATTGTAATATTAAAGACGTTTCAATATTCATTATTTGTATTGTTTTGCCGCTTAATGAATTATTTTCATTTGTCCACAGTTAATATTCGACGCTTTCAACGTCGGCAGATACGAGGCGTCTGCATTAGATGGCTGTCCCGATGGTTATATGCAATTATCAGAACTCGGGAGACCATTTACAGGTATGTTATTCAATTATTACCTACCTACTATGTTAATTCTTGAATCAATGTATAGGATCGTCGAAAGTCAACAATAATATATGGATAATTTATACCACGTAGTCTCATGATTGAGTTTAATTAATTAATTTATTTATATCCATTAATTGAGTTTGATCATTATGGGCAAAATAGAGGGTTGTAGAGGGGTTGAAAGAAGGCAGATTTCTTGGCTCCGCAATGTACGAGACTGGACTGGAATGAGGAGTGCTGAAGAGCTGTTTCGAGCTGCCCAGGACAGGAGAACTTTCCCTCGAGTGATAGTTAACATTGGGGGGACCTAACACGACACCGGAAGAAGAAGAATTGAGTTTTATGAAGTGAATTTTGGTAAAAATTTGTAGGCTGATTTTGGTTTCGTGTCTCGAGAATACTGTACACAAAATTTGTTATTTTTTCAAAACTGAAATCAAATTGACATGACTGCTTCTGATTTTCGGGTGTTTGTTTATGTCTACAAGATCTTATTTAACTTCACTTCGTTGTTTTTTGTTTGTGCGCAAATCTTGTAATCAATTTTTCAACATCTTCCTGGCTACTTATAGACCTTAAACTTTGCAAAGATACGTACACTCGGTGACAATATACAGTTTTGTATCACATTGGATTAGCTTTCTCCAGAGACAAAAAATATGTAAGGGGATCTAAGGGTTGTGTGGGGTCTTGTATGGATTTGTATGAAAGAGCGTTGGAAAATAAATCCAGATCGTATGTCAGATTTTGTCCAGCTCAAGCCTCGAGAGACACCGAGCGATCGAGAGGATCCAGTCACCGCATTCCGCCATGTTTGGTATCTCATGAAAGTGCTTCACGAGTAGAACTCATATCTTTTACAAATTATGATTCAGTCCATTCTCGGAAGGAGGCGCAATCGGAATGAAAAATCCAAGCGCCACGGAAGAGCGTGGTTGGTATCGTTTGGAAGACTGCGAAAAACAGTTCTAGGATGTAAAGTCATGATATCTTGGTATAAAAAAATATTTTCGATTACTTTAAAATGACAAATCAGAAGCAATAATCTTCAACAATTACTGAAAACAAATCCCTTTGCTTTTTCTTTAAAAAGCTACTTAATGAGACGACCCTGTTGAAACACTTTACAATAAGCACAAGTCTATATTAACAATGTAAGTATTTTGTATCTAGTATTTAAGTTATGTACTTGACAGAGAGCTTTTGACTCCATTGTTCTCATTGCATTGTTTAACTTACAGAGCTTTCGTTACAATCCTATACATTATCTTAACACTTCAATATAAAATTATGTTAGTAGATAACTCAGAGACAATCATTTACATAAGGCACACATTGTATTAACTCTCCTAAAGTGTACGAAATCAAGTAGCGAAGTTACTTACAAAAAAACTTAGTAGGCTCAACCTGCAGAGAATTTAATATTCTTCAACTTCTACATACAATTCTATCTATCTATCTATACCCTCACGCCACGTCCCTTGCGGGGTAGGCAGAGAGGACAGAGCGCCAGACATCACTATCCTTACACACACTCTTAGCTTCCGTCACACTCATACAGTTTGTCATACACGCTCTCCGATTCCTTTTACTCAAAACGCGCCCATCCTTGAGGATCTGGTCGACATGATCGGTCCAGTCCAGTCTCGGGCGGCCGCGCTTCCTCACACCTCTTCGTTCACTCAGATATATATTTTTTGTCATCCTGTCATCCTTCATTCTCTCAACATGCCAAACCATCTTAGTTTGTTCACTTTCATTCTAGTTACAACACCAGTCTTGCAGTCACTCATTTCCCTAATAACCTTCTACCCTTCTAACAATTCTACCCTCTAAAATGCATTGTTAAAAAGTTATGATCAATAAATTGAAAAATGGCCAAAATTTCGACAGATTTTGGCTCGCCCTAGTGAACGCACAGGGGTGGAGAGGTCACAAACTTGGATTCTCAACGAGGGGACCAACCTATATAACATATCCAAAAACCAGAACTACTATACAATTTGCATGGTAAAACTCCCCATTACCCGGAGTATATCTGGTTCTTCTCAAGAATATTAGGGTCGCAGGGTATTTTAATATACCTATTTAATTAAGGATAGAAAACAGCAAACCAAGAAATCAAACCTTCATTATAATAAACTACGAGTATGAGAAAAAATAATCAAAAGTGGTCAGCTAAAACTCAGACGAAACTAGCGCCTCCCACGGTTTCAACACCACACACAACCGAGTTGAAAGGTTAGGTCTTCATTATATTTTTTTCTTCTTATTATTCTTATGTAAGGCCTAGTGGCCTGTTGTTTGGGAATTGTAAGTCTCTTGTCTCTTGCGAGGTCGACTCCCAGCTGTTAATCCATCTCTTTGGTGGTCTGCCTGGGGGACGCCTACTTTGGGGTTGGCCGTGCAGCACAATGTAAGGGAGCCTGGATGACTCCATTCTCCTCACATGCGCATACCAGTGTCTCCTTCGTTGCCTTCCCCATCTAACGACATCCTCGACATATATTTTTTTATGAATATATTTTTATTTGCTTTTCACAGCATATTGTACGATTTGTTTCAGGTGGTTCCTGGTGTGGGTCATCCTCAGGATATGCAGTGTATTACAGCGAGACATCCACCATCACAGTATCAGTCAAACTATTCCATACAACTCCGAGTGTCCTGTTTGACTTCAAACTGCGATATAAGTTCGTCTCGCAGATGGAAGCAATTGTCAGGTAAAATTCCATAGAGTTAAAAACCTATATTATTTATTTATTTAATAAACATAATACACTTTACAATAAATATATACACAGTAGGTACAATGACTACAGTAATATCAGTGTTAGTGCCGGATATGAGCAAGATACTCGTATTCCGAGGAGGATCACAACAACAATGTAAAATACATAATTTGCATATATTTATTTATTTTGCATAGAACAATGTGAAATATACAATAGGAAATACACAACAATGCAAAAGAGAGATTATAGAGATTTTTAAATTGAATTATTTTGTCCACCACGCATTCATTAAAACTTTAACGTATTTGGAAGACACGTGCTCAATGCAATAGCAGAAAGTCTTGCCAGATGGATCGGCCACATAGTGCGTCAAGAGGGTCTCATATTTGAATTAATTGAAGCAATGAACGAGGGGACAAACTACAGAGGATGACTAAGGAAAGAATACCTAGACGACCTGTGCCAATAGCGACTCATAAAAAGAGTTAAAAAGAACCGCACAGGACAGGGATGAGTGGAGAAGGAGACATGGAGCTTTGCTGCTAACTAATCGTAAAGATTGGAACTGGAGAAGAAGTATCATGAATCTATATACTATCTCTATCTCGTTCATGACGCTCTTTGTGGGGTAGGCAGAGAGAACAGATTGCCAGACATTTATTATGATGGCAAATTATTATAAGAGTTGAAAGGAATCGTACAGGTCAGGGATGATTGGAAAAGGAGACATGGGGCTTCGCTGCAAGTAACGATTGAAACTGGAGACTAAAAAGGATATACTGTGATAAAAAATGTGATACAAGGAATTGGTAATTAGAGCACAGAATTTCAATTATTATTCCTAAAAGGACAGACTTCTGATAAACTTAATCTAACACTCAATAAATGGAAAGGTTTTATTGGATTAAGCAGAAAAAAAAGGAAAAAGAAAAAATAACAAATCGGATAAAATGTCCCAAAGAAAAGGTCTTAAAAGGTGCTCTTACACGAGCTGTTTTTCGAGCAATAATTGCGGCAACTCGGCAATGTATAGCAATTATTTCGGCATCGGATCGCGGGCCGTGTGGGGCCGCCTTTGGGTGCTTGTATTCACGTTCTCGTGGTGGTAGCACTGAAATCTGCATTCTGTCTGTATTGTTATTCGTGTAAACTATATCTAATCTATGAATTCATGCTTCTGCAGTCATATTTGTGCTTGCTTGTTTGTTTTATTTTGTTTATTTTGTGTTAATGTGTTTTTATTTTGTAATGGTATAACCGTATATAGATGAATAAATAAATATTTAAAACGAGACAACGATATTGCGTGCAAACGAGAAAAATAATAATTATTGTTATAATTATGTCGGAGACACGAATTTCTGAATATCTAATCGGTTAGGTAATTTTAGTCAATTGTCTATTCGCGTTTGCACGCAATATCGTTTTCTCACTAAACTTTACATATTGCCGAAATAATTGCTTATAATGTTAGTCGATACGATTTGTACGAGTTGCCGCAATTATTGCTCGAAAAATTGCTCGTGTAAGAGGACCTTTAAAAATAAACTCTAGAATAGTTGGAATATTTTTCACATAGTTTGTACCTAACCTATTTCAAAGTTACATTTCCCTTTGACAGAAGCGAATATTTGACATACAAAACGAAAATGTTCGCTGTAAATTTTTGGATCTTTCCTATTAAAATAGGTTTACGAAAATAAATAAATTATTTTATCGGTAATCCAGGAAAAATTAATTTCGCTAGGAAATTTGTAGGGTGGTTTTGATTTCATACATTCCGTATTTTTTTGGGGTACCTACTGAATTTGAATCTGAAATTTACCAACAAAAGTTCTCATAAAAAAAGATCTCATAATTAGAGAATTTTTGCTTATTCAAATAACTTTCCTACGCAAAATGAGATTACCTACAAATTGATCAGCGAAGCCATCAAGGTTCAAAAAATTACCAAATATTCGTGTGTTTTTAAATTGTGAGATTCGAAAATGTATTCCAGTATCATATATCGTATGGCATTGGAGAGACCAGAGTCAGGTATGAAGCTCGTGAGATCTCAGGTACTGAAGTGCTTCAGGAGACAAGCCGCGAATGTCTTCCATTGTGCCGCTGAAACTAGTGAGCTGACATTCCTCGACGGGGACTGTGGATGGACTGGAAATTGGTGATTGTTACTTAAGTATAAAGTGATCACATTAAACCAGACGACGATCAGTCATAAGCCTGATGGAAAGACCATCCTTTGCCATATATCTGTTGAGATAACTACTTGTTATATTCAACTACGACATGTAGAAATTCCGATCTTCTCACAAAACGAAAATTGTGATTTTAAAAAATAATGTATTTTTATTACTAATTTTCTATCTTTAGAGAAAATTAAAAAAGCTCTTTTTCTATTATAACCATCAAAAGAAAAAAAAGGAAAAATCTTCACTTTGAATAGTAGGACTAAATCAAATTTGTTCATTTCGCCCACAGCAAAGTCTGTACAATTAATAAGCAGTTGGCTAAATTAAGTGTGAAGCCAAGCTTTTAGCGTAAATTTATGAGAAAAAAATCCAAATAAATATTTCGGTCTAAAAGAAACATTTTTCTCTTTTGTTACTAATTCACGGGATTAAAAACACGTAGACGTAAAGAACGTGAAGTAAATAGTCAAGGTTAATTACGTCAAGACCTTTTTATGCGTCATTCCGTTAAGAGTAGGAATATCAATGTTTCATAAAATCTCAAAAAAAAACGGGAAACTTAGCTCTCGACAACTTTACTTAATATGCTTTGGAAAAAAATACGGTAGATTCATTGAACTTAAAAGATTTATTACATCTTGTAAAGATTTCTCAAATTGAAAAACACCCTTTTTTCCGAAAGACAGCAACTCTTTTCCCGAAAATCGCAGAGCTTTTTTTTTGTTTTAATAATATTCATTAAAATCTAGTGAATGACCATAAGAGTTTTTTGATGGAAGAGAAATTAACCCCAAAAAGCCAAATCAATGCTATTTTTTACATTTAATCACGCGAAAAAATAAAAAAAGTTTGTCCTATTTTAAACCTTAATTCTGCGGGAAATTACCGTGACATAGTTAGGTCCCTAGTTTTAAACGCGGCATAAAAACAAAGCCCGTATATTTGGAAATCTTGAGAAATGATATACACAACGTTTATAGAGGGACATCGTAATAAAAATACGTAAAACATTTTCTTAAAATTCACGAAACAATCGGGGAGAGAAACGAGGAACGAGAAAGAATGAAAAAAGAATGAAAGAGAAATACTATCTTTTTACTACTTTGAAAGAAAATATGCAGTAGAAGCTTTTGAAAATACTTACCAGGGGTGTAGCTAGCTTTGATTCTAGAGGGGCAGCCAAAATTTTGTCTGGCAATGTCAAATCAATGATTTTTAATTAATAAAAAAAAAGTTGCATGTGAAGTGATGAATTTTGGTGTATGGTAACACATTTAGGTTGACCGTTAATCCGGTGAAATTAAACACAAAACAGTTCCTCGATGGAAAGTTGTGGGGTAGTCTATTTTTCTTTCATTCTATACGTATTTTAGGGTGCTGAATCCGAATCCGAGGTTTGCCAACAAAATTTCGTGACAGAACATGGCGAAAAATTGGTAAAATGGCGAAAATATTCCTTTTCTGGCGATTTTTTTATAAGAACTCGAAAACTGACAACTTCCGTAAGTTATTTTTCTACGCAAAATTAAAGTACGTAAATTTACTACAAAATTGCAATATAAAATTTTTCTCTAAAATAAATAGCAACGGAGCTGTCAAGGTCCAAAGAATGGCCAAATTTTCTTATTGTTTTACATTACGAGAATCGAAAATGTATTGAAAAAGTTCACCTTGTTGCCTTCATAAGCAAATTTCAACAATTATTCTTTAAATTCATGAGTCATATTTTACCTTGTTGGATTTAGAAAACACAAAGAAAGCTATTAACGATTTTTTTTTTTAAAAACACCGTGTAATATTTGAGCTAGACATGTTTAAATAATTTTATTTAAAAATATAGTAATTTGTTTAGGCTAAAAATGTTTAAACCTTTTTAGCGTAAACATTTCACTATATTTTTAAATAAAATTTATCCTGAAACCTTTCTCTATGTTTACTGATTCCAACCAGGTAAAATATGTATCATAAATCTGAAGAATAATTGTCAAATTTGGTGATAATTCTAACAAGGTGACCTATTCTCCATACATTTTCCTTTCTCACAATTTAAAATGACGAGAAAATTTGGCCAATTTTTGGAGCTTGACAGCTCCGCTGCTAGTTATTTTAGAGAACAATTTTATATTGCAATTTTGTAGTAAATTTTACGTACTTTAATTTTCGTAGAAAAATAACTTATGAAAGTTGTCAGTTTTCGAGTTCTTATAAAAAAATCGCCAGAAAAGGAATATTTTCGCCATTTTACCAATTTTTCGCCATGTTCCGTCACGAAATTTTGTTGGCAAACCTCGGATTCGGATTCAGCACCCCAAAATACGTATAGAATGAAAGAAAAACAGACTACCCCACAACTTTCCATCGAGAAATCTAAAGGCACCGTATTACGTGTCAGTAGCACCGCAGGGGAAAATTTTGTTTTAAGACTAAAGTAGATAGGTACATAAGTAAGTACTTGAATATGTATATAAAATATGCGGAAAAGTATGTATTTATTTTAATTGATTAATTTTCGTGAAACAAAATACTTACATAAGAAAGTATTAAGAATACGTAGACAATTTTTCTATGAAACAATATTAATATTTTGATGAATTTACATAATAATTCTAAAAATTTATGATATATGATGAGAAAATTCATATGTTGTTATAATCAGATTTTTTATATAGGTACCTATTCATTTTACTAGGGGAAGGGGGCATCACCCCGTACCGACTCCTTTGATACCTAGAAATGTTATGTTGCAAGGAACTCTTTATATCTAATTGCTCAAAGTTTGTGCGGGTATTAAAAGAAGACGAGTGAAGACATATGTTAACTATGTTTACAAGGGCTGCTTGAAGAAATCACACGAGAACAAATCACATACTGGAAGATATCACATTGGGAATACCTCGATGCAATAGCAGAAAGACGTGCCAGATGGATTAGCTACATAGTGAGTCAAGAGGGTCTCCTATTTGAATTAATTGAAGGAATGAACGAGAGGACAAACTACAGAGGACGACCAAGGAAAGAATACCTGGACGATCTGACGAAGGATATGGCCTTCGACTCAAATGAAGAGAACCGCACAGGACATGGATGAGTGGGGAAGGAGACATGAGGCTTTGCTAAAAACCAATCGTTACGATTTAAACTGGAGAAGAAGAAGATATGTGAAATCACTGAAAATATATAAATATTTATACAAAAAGTATACGAAATACGCAATTTTTTCATGTGATTACTTCTTTGTGATTCCATTCCGAAACGGTTTACAAGAACATCCCTAGCACTAGGGATACATAAAGGGAGCCCATTCTACAACCCGGTTATCCCATGGAGAATTAGAAAAGTGGTAAAAACAAAGAATAACGTTTATTGTTGTCTTTTGCATTTTTTTTCATGTGATATCTTCTTTGTGATTCCATTCCGAAACGGTTCGCGAGAACTTTTCTAGGGATACATGCATTAGATGCCTCTTGCTGTTCCGTTATTAATAAAAACAAAAAATATATAAAAACTATAGCAATTTGCCTTCCTCCCCATGGATAAGTTTTTTGAATTACCTACTCTCGTTTATGCTCTGTCTCCTTAGAAAAGTTTTCGCGTTAAGTTCTTGTTGTTTCTTGTCAAGCGACGACAGAATATTTTTAATAACTAAACTTTGTAAATGAGAATCTTACTTTGGCCTTGAAAACGAATGACAAACTTTAGTGATTTTTGACATTCCGTACATTGTGACTAATTGCCGAAAATTTCCCTCGCTAAAAGGTATACGAATATCATAGTATGATTATATTCAATCTTAGGCCGGGTTTCCACCCACAAGAAAACTTCTGCAAGAAGTGTCCGACAGTCTGTCAGATAGCTGTCAGATAGTATCTTACGGAGACTGTCGGACACTTCTTGCAGAAATTTTCTTGCAGGTGAAAACCCGGCCTTATGATGGGCGATAGCGTGATATTTGCAGTCGGAATAATCGAAGTTTCTCATAATTTACGATCGGTTGCAATAAACGACAAACGGTGTTTTAAACTACCGAATAATCGAAATAAATCGATAAATCGTAGGATGCTAATACGGTTCCATGTCAAAATCTCAAGTGACAAAATCTCACCTGTCAAAAGGGTAACCTACTATTGACAGAATCGCAACTCAACACCGGAAAATCTGATGACGTTGGTTTTTTTTAGTTTGTTTTAGTGTGCAAAAAAAAACAACCTAACGAACCTAACCCAACAATATTGAAATTGTCGGCAGCAGGTTTTCCGGTGTTGAGTTGCGATTCTGTGAATAGTAGGTTACCCTTTTGACAGTTGAGATTTTGTCATTGTGAGATTCTGTCTGGTTATCTGCTAATACAAACAACGCACCACGGACAATGTACTAAGTTGGTAGTTGCAAATCGATCATTTTAAAGTCGATTATTTTTATAGCCGAATAGTTTAAATAGGTTCCAGTGCGCCATCCATGATTATTGGCAGGTGTACGTAGAATATTTTAGCTGTTTGTTCTCATTCATACACACTTCAATAATCGAATTGCCCCGATCGATTAATAATAATAATAATAAAAATTGCTTTATTTCAGTTTAAGAAACATTACAATTCAATATAAACAATACAGGTCAAATCACAATTTAATACGATATACCTTCCTTCTAAAGCTATTGCTTGTGCGAAGGAAGGGCGATCGTCTCAACTTCACAAAAACAACACAATTATTCGATGTAATCGAATGTGGGGTAACCTATGGCAGGTGAAAAACTATGGAATACTTGATGAAAATTATTTGGTGTAGTACCATTAGCTCCTCTATCACTCTACACCTAAATAAATATATTTTTTATAGATTTTCGATTACGCAGTTAATTCCTGGGAAAAAAATATTCTAAAAAATTTCATTATTCCCTTCCGTTACTTCCATTCCGTTACGATTTTTTTTCCGTTCCGTAACTTTACAAAAATAGATATAAAAAATTGTTCTCATATTTGAAATGTATTATATCTTCTCCTAGCCCTGAACGCCTGGAAATTGGATTCAGAAATACTGTGTATAGAATTTGATATATCGTGCATATTCGGAGAAGAAATGTAATCAAACGCTTACTGGAAACTGTTTAAATTAGTTACGGTTCAATGCACAATTGTGATTGGTTTATTTCTTTACGGTAAAAATATGAATTCAGAGAACATTCCTTTTTCAAAAAAAATTGCATTAAATGAAACATAGTCGTAATACACAAAAAAGAACGCCCCGCATCGTAAAACCTTTGACTATTAAAAACAGTGTTTTATTTACTAAGATGGGATTTTTGATTTTGTAGTGTAAGCAATAAGGGGATATTTCTATCATTCCACCCCCTACGCCGCATCAACTTTTTCATTTCCTTGCAGACGTTCTATCTATCTTCTAGCTATCGCGTCCCATGCAGGGTAGGTTGAGAGGATGAAGTGCCGGACTGCCCTATTCATGCAATTATGCAATTACTTAAAACGCGTCCATCCTTGAGGATCTAGTCGACATGATTGGTGCAGGTCAGTCTCGGGTGGCCGCGTTTCCTCACACCTTTAGCTCATCCAAATATATCTTTTTTGTCATCCTGTCATCATTCATTCTCTCAACATGCCCAAACCATCCTAGTTTATTTACTTTCATTCTAGCCACAACATCCGTCTTGCAGTCACTTTTGCTTCCATTCTAAACTATCTAAAAGTATACATACCCCTAATTCCGTATATTTTAATTTTTTGAGCCCACTTGAAATATTTTAATATCTGAGCTGGAACTAATAATCAATACTTTCGATTCACAGGTTTGGTGCCCCGTCAGCTCCTCTGGAACGTGGTCAAGTATCTCCGGGAACATACTGCACCAGAACCTATGAAGAGTGCTATAGGAAACCTTGCAGACTTCAGAGTCCTAATTATCCTGGAATGTATCCTAGGTACGACTTTATGGCACATAATGAATCTGCCTCTATATCTTATGGCACCCAATGTCATCAGAGAAATTTCAAGATTCTGCATGTATCTCTCATATATTTTGTTCACAATGCATCAGCGTATTATCGCCAGAGGTCTCTGTCCTAGAACCATTGGCCGCTCTAGCAACTGTCTCTCCTCACGCATCTTTGACACTCGATTTTGCCAGCCCCAGCTATTTCTGAGATCTATCCCTAATCTTCTGCCTAATACTAAACTTGTTTATCTATCATCGGGATCACATTCCCGACCAATCTAATATGAAGTATTCAGATTTTTTTTTTTATTTTAATTCCATTTTTGCTTTCTGGTTAAACAGGAACGTGACTTGTTACTGGAGTCTAAGACAGAAAACAGTTCCAACATGTAAGCATGCCATGATTGCTGTAAGACAGGAAGCGGAACATAAAATGCAGATGAAGAGGTCTATATCCATGGCAAGGTATGATGTATTCACTTAAAAGGCAATTCTCCAAAAATGCTCTAATTAAGAATGTTAATACTCAAGAGTCCACGAGTCTCTCAATACAGATTTGCTCTCACTTCTACTTATCGTCTTTACATAAAACCTCTTAGTTCTCTTAATTTCCTTTCACAGTGTTCTTTTAAACCTTGTCTATGAAGTTCAGGTCATGAGGGTCGAAAATTGGCTCTGTATGGAATTCTCAAAGAATGAATTCGAAGATTCGATATTCTTCAGAAGACTGTCCAACAAATTCACCAGAAATTCAGAATTACTGAAGTTATTCCTTTTTGTGCAAAGTAATTATCACCGACTTAAATATAGGTAGTCCAAGTCCTCAAATCTTAGTGGCGAATCCAGAAATTTCACTTACTAATATTGTCTTAATTTTCTACAGCATCAACAAGACTGGTCGGGCACTCAAGGCTTGGAAAGAATGTACAGGAGAACGGGACCACTTGATCTTCTACGATGGAGGATCTACCAACGATCCTGTACTGGTTAAATATTGCGGAGGAGACTGGCTTCCAAGAGTTGTTTCCAGGTAACAGAGCATTACATTTTTCTTCTAAATTCACGATCATCCGCGTTGTTTTTTTATATCTGGAAATAGATCCATTTACCATTGTTTTATTTTCAAACGCAGGGGTCCTGAGATGCTAGTGGCCTTCCACTCTTCTCCGTTCAGCATTCCTCTTCATTCGCCTACAGCGACATCACCACTGCGAGGATTTGAGCTGGATGTGGACATCATATTTGCAGACTCCGACAGCTTAGACTATTCCAGGTAAGAAGCAATTCTTCCTCTTGTGCCGCTCCTATTGGAGATATGGCACAAACACTTGAGATTCCTCGAGATCCTAGGCTTATCTTGCGAGTGGCGCTCTATCGGGTATTTCAAACCACTGCTGAAGATTCCTGAGCCAAGATGCTCTCTTACGTCCCATAGCCCGTCTGCCTTCTATCTCTGAAGTCCGAACTTAAGCTGCAGAAGGGCGTATTTCCCTCTGCCGAACATGTGGCCAAAGTTTACGGTCTTTTGTCTATTAACAGTCTTCAAAAATTCTCTCTCTTTATTCAATTAATTATTGACCTTTTATTTCTTAACCAGAAAGGACCCATTACTATTTGATGGCTTATTTGCGTGCATAAATTATATTAATTGAGTTTGGTTTGTTAATCGAAAATATCAACTAATAAATCTAAAGCCACATCCACACGATTGCACGGGCGTCGACAAGTTTTGTGTTCATGAGTTAAAAGGCATTAATTAACGGTCAGTTACCTACACGAGCCAAGACAAACGCTCCATCCACACGACTTTTTACTCATTAAAATAAAAATTTTAGACGCTCGGCAAGCGTGTGGCGCCGGCACTATATCAGCTGTAACTACTAGTTGTTATCTACTCGCGAAAATTCACGGAGGTTTAAATACGTGTTTGGTGAACTCGTTAAAAATATATGAAATAATATGTTGACAATTAATACATATGTGTAAAAATATTTATTTACTAAATTGGAACTTTTATATTTTAATAAGTAACCACCATCTGTTGCAAATCATCTACACACAATAGTTTTACCCATTGTTGCTACAAAAAATATAGTCGAAACTCTATTATCGAATTTACTGTAAATAAAAAAGCAGGTACGTACTTAAGTTTTTATTTTCTTGAAAAAAAGGGGGTTTATGTTATCGCAATCATAAAAGTTTAGGTGAACTAAACAAAGCCGGTAATAATTCTGTTGTTGATAAGCATTTGATAAAAATCAAAGCAGTTTATTTTTATACCGACGAAATTCGGCGACGTGGAAAATTCAATAAATACTAATGGTGTATTTTCTCCTGCAGTAAAAAATATACTTTGAAATACATTTCGACAAAGTTTTACCTAAGGCCAATTTTTTCTAAGAAATAGTTGGTTGGAACTAAGAAACGTTCTCTGAAAATAAGGTCACCTTAGGAATAAAGGACAATGCTAAAAAAACAGGGCAAATGTAACTCAAATGATAGGTGGCATCATCGAAATCAATGGTTTACTTACTTACTGCTAGCCGAACATAGTCCTCTTCTAAACTCTTCATCTGCCTTCTATCTTGGGCTATCTGCTGCCATCTGCGCCCTTAGAAGCTGGACAATGTCATCTGTCCACCTTTTCTGTCAATCAATGGCTAACTGTGTGAAATTCGTATTCAAAGTTTTACAGGGGTCACATGAAAAAAAGAGTATTATGCAGTTACAATTGCGATTTAAAAGCATATAATTTGATAAGTATTAGGTAGACCGTCTTCTTCTTCCTCTCTATCAGTGTTGATCCTTCGAATTTTCGTTTAGTATTTCACAAATTATTATCAAATCTGTTCTCAGGGAAGCCAGACGTTGCGAGTTCCACGTGCACGCGTCCTCTGGCATGACCAGTTCTGTAGTGGCTGGTACCACTGCAAAAGGAAAAACACAACAGCAACACTCTGAAGATGCAGTCAGAGGAAGAAGAGGGAGACTCATCTCTCCAAGACATACCCTGCCACCCAATACCACTTGCGAGTGGACGTTTCATGGAAGACCAGGTCAGTATCGAAGCAAGTCTTTAATAAAAACTTGTAATGTGGCAGCCGGTTTATGTTTGTGAAACTAATGTCTGCAATTTTCACTGCTCTTAGGTGACCTGGTGTGGATTTACTTCGTCAGCTACTCCCATCACCCCCTGATTCCACCACCAGACAAAGATCCAGAAAATAGTCAAGGTCCTCCAGCTGGACCACCACCAATTCTACTTGGAGGCCCCATACCCGCTCGCGGAAGGTACAACACAAGAATTGGAGTTGGAACTGGGTTCGAATTTGGGAGAATGGTTGAACCACCTCGTGAAAAATCATCCAAACCGAATGTCACTGCACCGTCGGAATGCTCGACTAGATTGAGGATTTGGGATGGTGGTGGGCCCGAAGAACCTAATGTACGTTTTTTTTTCTTTACCTTCAAAATCTTTTAATATGTTATGACAATCATGTACTGAATCATTTTCTTTTACCATTCAGCAAAAGATACTAGCAGATCACTGCGATGACGAAGGACCTCGTCTTTGCGACCATACTTCTTTGAGCAACGTCACAAGGATAACTAGACCCTGCACTAAAGAGGAAAGCTACATCAGTACTGGTAAGTAAATTAAGAGATCCTCCAAAGAAAAGAGATCATGAATCCAAGCTATTATAAGATACAGATTAATCTATCGTTTATTACATCATCAGGTCCCAAAATGGTTCTCCATCATCACACGGTGGAAGGTACAGCTTTACATCCTGCGACTTTCAAGGTGATGTATGAATTTGTCGACACTAGACTTGGAGGAGAATCGTGGTCTGGAGCGGCAGCTCAGGGTGGTATACTGCAAGACGCCGGAGCCGAAATGGGAGTGCAGGGAGCTGCTGGCAGTTGTGCGAGGATCTTCAAAAAGATTAGAGAAGCAGATCTCAGTTCACCCAGGTACATTTATTTTAGCGACTATTTCAATATACAGTTTCTGAGGGTTTCTTTCCTTTGCCATAATTTCTATCTCATTTTCTACAGAAACATCTTTCTCTACGGTCGAGGTGGCGCAAATAATTTGACCTGTGCCTATCGGATAGAGGCAGGTCCAGGAGAAAGAGTTCGCCTTAGCATCAAGAACGTTTCCATGGGGAGCAGTGGTTCTTGCATAACTGAACTAGACTCGCATACCGGAAGGCCAAAATGTGTTCATCAAACTAAGAATAGGTTGGCGAGTCTACGAATTTGGGATGCTCCTTGGAAGGATGTGCGAGTGAGTAACATTCCGCTACCTTGAATTAAAGAAATCACTCTTCAGCAAATTGAATTTATGTCTATTTCTTCTTCAATAGGTTCCAAGGGCGTGCATTTGTGATAACACTACGACAGCAGAGCCAAACGCCTTAATTATCAAATCTTCTTCCAAAGCATTGGAGCTACTGTTCAGTATATCGTCGTTTACAATTACGGAAGATTTTTCCGATTACTATTTCTATGCCAGCTTTGAACTGGTTTCTGGATCAGACTGTTCAAGAAAATCCAGATTACGAGGATCAGGGGGAGAAGAAGAAGTAGCTCACCCACCGAGGTATTTTGATTACTAATTTTCTCTTCAGGTATTCCAAAAATTGATTGACAATGTTGCCTAATTTTTTTTTTGTTATTCTATAGAAGTCGGTCGGAAGGTGCCTGCGACGGAATGCCATGGTACGTCGAAGCCAGGGATAACAGAAGTCTCTTCATATTAACCTGGGGGGTTCTATTACCATTGATTCCATCACAAGATGATCCTGCAAGGTGCTCGTCTAGAAACAGACTTCTGATTTATACGGGACGTCCACCAAAGTAAGAAACGTTTTCAATTCGAGTTTAAGTTACTGTGTTTTTTGTGAGTTTTGTTACAAGGTTTGTTTTCTTTCATTCAGGTTGATCAAGATCATCTGTCCTTCAGAACCAAACACAAGACAGAATGCAATACAAATCTTCTCAGAAGATTGGTTCGCTCATTCGACTCAACCAAATTCACCAGTAGTTTATCTAACACCACCAAAACCCCCTTCGTTCCTGCTGGATTACGTAGCGAAAGATTCTGGAATGGCTGGCTTTACGTGGATGGAAATAACCAAATCACGGACCAGCCTTCTCCAACAACTCCAGGTCGTGGATGAACCTGTTGAGAAGATAGAATATAACGATTCTTTGAGTGCTTTCAATTCGGATTGCATGTACAGATGTCCCGAATTGAACGCTTGTATCAGTTCTTCGTTATGGTGCGATGGAAGACTGAATTGCCCTTCAGGGTATGATGAAAACGAGATGCATTGTGGAGTTGGGAGGAGATTCTTCAAGCAGTTTCCTGGTGGTGTCTATACGGCACTGGGTTGCACTGCGGCTGTGTTAGCAGCTTGTATACTTTTTACTATATTCGCTTTGATAGCGAGGTTTCGACGGAGTCGAGATAGAAGGTTAGGTAAAAAGAAGTTATTAGCAACTGCTGATGGGAGACGTTTGACTGAGGAGTTGCTTTTGGATCCAGGTAGCAACACAAACACAGTAAGCTCCTGACATAAAGACAGATCTGTGGAGTACATACACGTGGATAGAGAAACCACTGTATAAAGATAACCTGGTTTATTTCGTCTTTGTTTGTCAGACAAATTGATTCTAATACAAGAGACATTAAGACGACATTGAATTGACAATGTCACTTTTTACTATTTTTTTACTAAGTTTTCTTTTTTGTTCTTTATAATACTCGTACCATTATTTTTACAATTTCTCTGAATAAAAAGAACTGAAATCTCATTTGTTTGAAAGAAAATACTAATGAGACAAGAGTCTTTTGTTAAGGTTAAATCAATTTGCAATCATACTTTTATTATATAAATTGTCATTATTCGTTGTAAAGGTCACACCTGACTGAAAAAATCGAAAAACTAACGCTATCGAGTTTGGCTTTGAATTCCATAACTGCATATCTGCTACAAAATTTGATTTTTAATCATGGACGAATGCCTCATCAAAACTTTATATCATCATTTGAGAGTAATAAGGTTATAACGATCATTTTTTTCGGAGTTAAACTTTTAGTGTAAAAGTGTTTTAAAGTGGATAAGTTTTTAATAATGGGGCTAAGACGATTACATTTGTGTGTATAAGATACGAGTGTTTGAAAATTTGATCTCGTTTTTCCCAACATTAATAGTAAGCTAGAACCTTGTTATTCTCAGTTGATGATATGTCACTGCGAACACTCATTTTCCACAGAGGCTTTTGAGAATTGCAAGAAACGGCAAATTTGAACTAAAAAAAAAAGTAAAAAAAGAGTGGCAGTCAATTCTAGAACTACGGGTAACTAAATAAAAAGAAGATTTTGTCTTAATTAAATGTATTTATTTTGTCTGACAATGAAGCGATATTTCGAAACCGGTTACGTCTGCGGCAATCGAAAAATCGATCGTAAAAGAACTGTATTATAAACCTTGTATTATTATGAACTACACAAACGATAATCGATAATTATTTCCCTCCCTAGTGCTATAAATTTAAAATTTACCATTCGATTATCGATTGCCGTAGAATATCAATCAACTCCACAGATCTGAAAAACAAAAAAAAAAGTAGGTAAAAAAATGTAAAACAAGTGAACAGTGAAAATTGTGCGTAAAATTGTGTGAACATTTTGTGCAAAGTGACTTTATATAAAATTGACTTTTATTTAATTAAATAAATAAATAAATAAACGGTGTTATGCGAGTAGAAAAATATATTTAATATAATTATAAGAATAAAAATATAAAACGAATATATTAATTATTAATAATTATATGAATTCAAGAACTTATAAATTTAGATACATTTTATTACTCTCTCAATGTAGATAAAAAAAATAGTTATCGAAAATAAAGAACACATATTGATATGTAAAACAATTTGTAAAACACGGAATGATATGTAAAACAATTGAAAGAACACTTAATGATATGTAAAACAATTTAAAGAACACATAATGATATGTAAAACAATTTTAAGAACACGGAATGATATGTAAAACAGTTCACGGAACACATATTGATATGTAAAACAATTTAAAGGACACATAATGATATGTAAAACAATTGAAAGAACACGGAATGATATGTAAAACAATTGAAATAACACTAATGATATGTAAAACAGTTCAAGGAACACATATTGATATGTAAAACAATTTAATAAATGCACAATGACGTGTAAAACAATGGAACAAACACGTAATGATATGTAAAACAATTTGATGATAATTTAACCTTTTGATTTTTTTTTTTAAAGTTAAAAATAGTGAAGTCAATGATAATTTATTCTAAAGTTTATTATTTATTTATTTATGCATTAAAAAAAGTTACAATTGACAAATAACGTTGTGTTAACCCTATAAATATCAGTGATAAGAAATATTCTTTTATTTCTTACTTATAATTTTAATTTTCTTACGAAAAACAAATTTAGAATTTTACGCATGTTAGCGCACTTGACAATAGAGCTTACTCAATACTTTTTCTACAAAAAGAGTATCAATAGAAAATTAATTAACAAACTTTTTTCGAATTAATTTACATTAGAACATTTTTATTGTACATGTTCTTTTTTTAAATTTTATGTAATATACGAATTTGTAGAATTTTACACAAATGAAAATATTTATAAAAAAAAACTGTATTTAGGTAGTTGGACACAGAGAGGAATTTTAAAATTGTTTTGTCAAATGCCCGGATCAATAGAATTTAAAGGACTGTTCCCAAATAAATTTTATATGGTCGATGGAATAGAATTATGTGTATCGTATACTCTAACGGAAATCCATTCGATGTCGTATATGTGTCGTATAGTATCAAAAACATAAATCTGTCGATTTTACTCAAACTGGAATATGAACGTGGAAATGTTCCTATTTTAAAACTACATATTATTTTAAGATAATAACATGGCAACAAAAACAACCATAACCCATATAAGTTTTTTATATATAAGAAGTGGCTTGATTACTAAATATGGCAATCTGCAATATATGAGAGTCAAGAACAGCAATTTAGATTTTAAAAAAAAATCCTCCGAATCAGTCCGAGATCTGATTGCTGTTTTCAATACAAAATATACGACTCATAGACATACCGATTGTGAGTAAAATTTTACGATGGGTCAAAATCGGTTACATATAATAGATTTTTTTTAATACCTCTTAAACAATGAGAATTTGCAGTTTTGATTTTACGTACCGAAAAATTGTCGATTTTCGCTTAAATTTAATATTTGTTTTCTCTATCGTAATCGATAATCCAGTCGAAATATTGTCTATTCAAGTGTGAAAATGTCTATTGCCTAAGGCCGGATTTCCACCTGCAAGAAACCTTCTGCAAGAAGTGTCCGACAGTCTGTCAGACTGTAATTTGCAGGTGTTCACTACGAAGTTTCTTGCAGAAGTTTTCTTGCAGGTGGAAACCCGGCCTAAGGACGCTGTCATTATATCCAGTCAGACTATAATGTCATCGAACATTATTCTTTATTAAGACGGAGGTGGGAAATGGATGTAGGAAAGAGAACGTATGCTATGATGTTATATTCTGTTCTCTTTTCATTTGTCACCGAATTTGATAGAGTACATGGACGTCGCCAGCCTTGGAGCTAGGGGGGGGCAATAAAAATATATAAAAATGGTACAGCACGAAAAAGTTGTAAACAGCGCCGCAGGCGAATTTTTTTTATGAAACATAGTAAAAAAGGTCGTGATGTGGTTTGGTTTATTTGAAAATGTACATAATAATTTGCATTAAAAATGTTTTTCAGAAAAAGTAATAAAAATAGGGCAGCAGGTAATTTTTTTTTTTGAAACGATTATATTTTGCTGGATTTTCATACAAATTTTAGTAAACTTATGACATGATCAGAAAATGTGTGCTGATAATGTGTTTTTTTTGTGAGGTTTTATCATTTAATATGGACCTATTCTAATTTCTCCCTCCCTTGACGACGCCCATGATGGAGTATGATACAAAATGTGAATATAACACAGAACTATGAATGTATAGAGGCGACATTAGTTTCACACGTCAGTAATATTATTTATTAATATTGCACATTGATTTCTGTCCAAATTAGTGTAGTTAATATCGAGAGCGCGCAAACTGGAACAATATAATGTTTATAGTGCAGTAGTGGTCAACCTTACGAAGTCATTGATTAGGCTAAAGCTTGATAGTGTCTTCTTCTGCAGCCCCTCGGGTCCATTGTTGGACATAGACCTCCCCTTTGGTTGTTTTTTGTTTACGGTAAGTTCGTCTAAAATCAATTTGTCTAAAATCAATTCGTCTTAAATCAATTTGTCTAAAATCAATTAGTCTGAAATCAATTCGTCTAATTATCAATTCGTCTAAAACCAATTCGGCTAAAATCAATTCGGCCAAAATTCGTCGATTTTAGACGAATTGATAATTACACGAATTGATAATTAGACCAATTGATTTTAGACGAATTGATTTTAGACGAACTTACCGGACACCGTTAGAGATTATGATGTAATGTGGCTACCACACGCTTACCTACGCTCGTGTGAATGAGTAAAAAGACGTGCGGACGGGGTGATTGCCCTGGATTGTATACGTAATCGACGGTTAACGTCTTTTTACTCATTCACACAAAAAAAGTCGAGGGTCGGCGAGCATTTGGATGAACCATTTAGAGAAACATTGATTCAGAATGGTTTAGAACCCCTGTATTCTGCTGTATCGTCCTTATCATAAATTCGGAAGGATTCCACGACCTCTTTTGTAACAAAACAATATGATGATAACAAATTTATATCTGGAAGTGAATGGAGAGCCCTTTTGTTGTTTGGAGCACTTTCCTTTCTTTAAGTGTCCACTTTGCAGTATATTTTATAGAGTTATTTAATAAAGTAGATAAAGGGGTGCCGTACAAATCCCTCCACCAATCACGTAAACGTAACGAAACATCCATTACTTATTACCATTATATAGATACACCTTTCTATTCCATTTTCAAAATGATTCTTTATTTAAAAATTTATACTTTTTTGAAAATGGAAGCGTAATGATACAGCTCCCAAAACGAATATTAGTTTACAATTTCAAACGACGTGAATTTTTATACCCTTGCCATTAAATTTGTGGTTTAATCCATGATTAGAGTGTTTTTATTCACGATGATATTCGTATCCTTAAAAATGGGGTAATTAACGAATATTTAATTTTTGGATTTGTATTTTCGATGAATATGACCCAAATTACTGTTCTAGATATAAAGATGTTTTCTTTGGTAGGTATTAGTTACAATAAATATCTGGCCTTTCATTGACGTATACTCAAAAACAACCGTCCGCAGTACTAAGAACAACGCTCTCCGGGCAGGAGTGACGCTCCAACCAACTGATCAGCATTTTGCTGGAAAATTCTGCAGGTCCTTTAGTCTGGAACGAATTCTGTGAAACAGGGTACAGGTTCTACCTTAGTTCAAAAGCCAATTAAGAACATGGCTTTTTCACAAATTTTGAAGTAAATAATAGTGGTGTGAAGATCGTCACACATCCACAAAACGGCGCTATACAAAAATAATTATGCACAAATAATAAAATTATGTAAAAATTTCAGGCGTCGAAATCACTTCAATTTCGAAATTCTTTTTATTTTTCTCAATATTTACACATACAAATATGGTTCCTTAAAACTATAAATGTTTCGACATACCTCCCCAATAGAGACAAGTCTCGTGTGTGGGGATGTGTCGTATCGGGACTTTTGTCGTATCTGTACATTCATAATTCTGTGAAACAATGTAAATAATATTACCTATTGAAAATTGTATTGCAGAGTTTAAGAGGTTGTTATGGAAAATGTGATGAAATAAATATGATAAAATATATGGGAAGTGTGGAGTATTGAATATATTGTAGAAACTACCTATCTAATTATACACAAAAACAATCGACGTTTGATTATTGTGTTTGTCGTATATCTGTCGTATCATTGTATGGGATATTTTATAAATAATAAGATTTGTTTTCGACCGTTCGTACTTGGTGGAAGTCCATTTTTAAGGCAAAAATGAAAAACTAAATATTTAGATTAAAATCCACAAAAAAATGAATTTTGCTTTCTTTGCACCCTCATCATCAAGCGATTGTAAATAAAGTAAACAGGAATACAGAGACAGTGAGTATTTATAAGAAATGAAACAATATGTTGGGAGGAGCTCGTAATTAAAAAATGTAAGAAGGTGAACAAACAAAAAACTACAGCTAACTATCACAAAAGAGTGCCTCGTAGACGAACTTTTCTACCTAAACTTTCTTCAGCATTTGCCTTTAAAAGCGATATAAGGGAAACCACAAAATCCTATATCAGATTTCTATACGACAGAAAAAAATCAAGAATTGCGAAGGGAATGTCGCCTAACACCGGAATAATAATAATTACGGAGAGACAAAAAAATCATTTTGATATTTTATTGTCACTAAATCGTCTACGTCCGGGAATCAATTTTACACGGGAGAAGTCACAGACCACATATTTTGTGAGATACTGGAACAGAATCCTGGCAAAGACATAGGCTATTAAAAATTAAATACCTCATACGATTCAGAAGAAAAACGACTGTAGACAAACCATTTAAGAAATGTGGTTGTTGTAAAACCAGGAGCTAACCTGATGGGCAAAAAAGATTGTAATACGTTTCTAAAACAATGGTTTATGCAAAAAAATGAACGTAAATTTTGACTGATTCCGATTTATTTCGATGGTTTAAAATGACGAAAATTCTCATTCCTACTTTCTTTAACAAAAAATGCTGTTTTGATTTGAAATATTATTGGTTGAAATATAACTGCGTTCTTTAACCAAATCAAATCTTTGGTCAATTTTGAATGAAGAAGCATGGTTCTTAATTTGAAAACTCTTATTAGATGTGCATTATGTTCAATATCCCATACCAATATTTCAGATATCTCTACGATACAAACCAATATTCAAGCGACGATATTACTGGCACTGCCAAAGAATTGTGTTCTTTATAGCACGAGTACTGCCAATTATTATATTATTATATTGCACATTGTATTCATATTGTATGATTATTAGTAAATAAATAAATAAATTAAAATATAAATAAATTAACTGATATTATAAAGACATACTACATAATTCATCGTATATCATGTATCGGTAACAATGTAGAGAAAAACATGAAATAAACAAATGAAAATACATATTTGATATAAAAAAATACATTTTTATTTATTTATCCCATTTAGTTGTAGTGATTCGCAAATCGCTGAGGGAACTAGATACGGAAGAATCAGAGCAGAGACGAGTGGAAACAGTCGAAAGAGGCCTATATCCAGCAGTAGAGGGAAGAATGCTAATGAAGAAGAAGAATTACAAAAAATTCTAAGTTTTTGGGTTTTGTGATTAATTATAGCATTTGGTGAATTGGCCGAAAAAAATTCTACGTATGACAAATTCGGTGAAATAAATTTTCCGAACTTAGTGATCGATTCAACCACTGCGGATAGTCTTACTGTATTACAAGAAGTTGAATTGAAAACTCATCGAATGTGTTTTTCGAAGTTTTCGGAAAATATGTCATTCGTTGATTTTATTTTTCAAAAAATAGGATTGATTGAAAAATCTAATCATTCTTCGAACTTGTTTTCAGTGGACTTGCCATCTCAAAATTTGTCGAATTCTCATTCCGAATCGTTGAATATTTTTGACGAATTTTTCATTCATTGAACTTTTGTCGAATTTGACATCCGTTGAATTTTTTCGACAAATTTGTCATTCGTTAAATTTTTTTCGACGAAGTCAAATCTTTGTAAGTTCCCAGGTTCCCAATATTAATCTAAGTTTCATTATTAAACCCACATATTAAGTAAGAAGTATATAACAATGTTACACGCCCCATATGTTCCTATAATAATATTACTCCAACATATATTTTACAAAAGACTAATAGAAAGCGTTTGATATTCCTTTCCCTTTTGAATAAATTTTACCTTAAAACCCATAAAGGGGGGAGAGCCGCTTAACACGGGTGAGTGTAATTTATCAGGGACCGCCACACCACACACTTCCCCCCGTTCCTACATCTGATCAATTATTCAGACTTAAGATCCCATACTACGCGACATTCCTCCACATACATCTCCAACTACCCACACACACGCATTTGTAGTTTAATGCTTAAAACCTGAAGTCCATTTATTAAAAAGTAGTAATCTTATCAATAGAAAATTACTCAGCGCTGAGAACAGATACTGGGAGTCAGATGGTTTGACTATGTCACTAACGATGAAGTCAGGAGTCGAACACAGCAGTCACTTATCACCCAAGTGATACAGACTCGTAGGCTAAACTGGCTCGAGCACATTCTATGTATGCCCTCTGATAGCATTAACAACAGCTGTCTCCAATATCGCCCTGTAGGCAAAAGACGTCAGGGCAGGCCTGAAACGACCATCCAGACGCTGTACACATCAGAGCTGCGCCAGGCTGGAATGACACGGGAACAGGCAACGGAGTTGACCGCCGTACGTCAACTAGAATAGCTGAACACAGAGTAGATGTCAATGAAAAAAAAACCTATTCCACATTGGCAATCCATCGTACCACTGAAGAACATTCGATCAATTTCGACTGAGCTCGAACAATTAACAAAGTATTTTTTTTCTTTTTCCAACTCGCAAAACTATATTGTCTCTTAAATGATTTTTCTAGCGCTGCTCTGCGATATGTTCGGTATTGTAGGTTACTTGTGAAAAATACAATGTGGGAATATTACAGACCTTTGACAGCTCTTATGAGAAGATTCAAAAATCAATACAATTTGCAACTCCACTTGCAGCTAACATCCGCCGGCGGCCGAGATCTGTAGGTCAAGAATTTACTGAAAAAATCTGTAAATTTGACTTCTACGGTTTAAGCACTATGGTACAGATATTACACACATCGTCGACGTAAAAGGAAAAAAGACGTAACCATAAAATATAACTGCTTTCTAATTTAAACCTTAAAACATTACACCATAAGGGCTACAATAATTGAATATCCTCGCTTCGGTGTTTACGTCAAATTTTACGTCGTGTCGACGTGTTTACGTCGACGTCAGTAGTTATCATTTTAATATTTTCTTTACGTCACTTTTTCATTCATATAAACTTAGAGAAGGTACGTTCATAAAATAATGTAAGAACCCGTTAAATAAAATAATTATGAAGACTCTACTTAATTAATGAACCCTTTGAGTATTGAACCTGCCCTCCTACCTACAAGAGGTGCACCAAGAAAAAAATAAGAAACAAGAAAAATTAGTGTCAAGGTACCAGTATGTGACATTTAAAGATTAATACACAGAAATATTGTATTTAATGGGTGTAGAAGGTATTGTTTAATACTTTTAGATATAACAGTAAAGATCGTATAATAAATAAATAAATAAAAGAACATTTTCATTCTAGTCACAACATTCGTCTTATAATCACTCATCTCTCTATCACATCATTTCTTATTATATCTAACTTTTTTCCCCACATTCTTCTCAACGATCTCATCTCAACGTTATTCACACCTGAAGAGTCCTTCTTCAGCCATATTCATAATTATATTTTTTTAAGATAATACCACCAATACTATTTATTTGTTTATTTATGTATGTACACTTTTGGTGAACAGAATACAGAGATATGTTAACATTTTGAATATAAACCCGAAATTTTTCACTAGGGCGAGCTTATCAAAATGTTGCGATCTCTGCCAGCCAACCCCAATTTTAGTTAATATTTATTTTTTATTTTACTAGTCTAAGAGCACAAACAGTTTTTATAGAGTATAGTATTTTTTAAACATCGTATCAGCAAAGAAACCAGCAAAGGCTCAAGGTTTACCATATTTACCAGATATTTGAAAAGAAGGCGGAGAGACTCTCCTCCGTATAAGGAGTCTTAATGCTTGTACCTGAAAGCCAAACTAGGTTAACCACATAATACAATACTTATTTAAGAAACTTCAATAATAAAACAACCCCTTTAACAATGTGGTCAACTAATTATCACAGTGTCCACTGTTCCCTCATTAACCGCAACTACCATTTTTACCCAGGGCCACTCTCCAGGGACAGATTTGGAAAATGTTGTAGAGTTGTTTCACACATTTTATATAGACGTACAAAATATTTCACATTATTAATTCAATTGATGCTATGGACGTATAGGGTCCTATGTCCATTTTACTGCAAGAAAATACGAGATTTTTTTTGCAAAAGTATCTTACTCAGAAATCTTTACAGTTTGTCTTTAAAAAGCCTCTTTATACTTTTTTTTCGGATTTCGGCTTCATCTAGTGACATTTGTTATTCTGCAGAATCCTGAAATTATTTTTTTTATTTAAATCACTTTATTACAAAATAACAACATTTACAATATCACTTGAATTACAATCACATACTCTGTATAATTTATAAAATTTATATGTTGATTGAAAAGGTAAAAAATTGAAAAAAACTCCTGAATTTTTTTGAAAACAGGATGGTTTAAATTTTGGGACTTATCCCACGTGATTTATCACTAATAAATTTGGTTTTCAGAAAGCCCCAAACCCCTTTCATATTTTTACCCACTCCAGTTTTTGACGCGACATGATGGGTGGCGAACCTCACATCTGCAATTTGCATCAAATACGTATTTATGTGTTTTCCAATGTTTGATAAAACTCACAAATGTGTGTTTCATGAAATAGAAATGACGTATCCCACTTACACCCGACCTATCAACATTAGCATTGCTTACGTTTTATTCACAATAAACTTGACATCATATTTTTAATCGTGTCTATCTCAGTTTCGCTTGCATGTGGCTCACGTCTCTTTTACTCTCATCGTCCCAGTTGTTTCTCGTGCTTCTAATTTTAACTTAAAATTACAATACTAATGGACATAGGTCATTATATATCTCTATCAGAGGTAAAGTATTAAGTTCGTTTTTTACTTAATTATTAAGTAGATGTGAGTAGGTTGTGCCACCCTTGAAATTTTCAAAAAGCTCTTTCACTATCTACATTACTGAGATAATGAGGGTTGCCTCACACTCTTAACTTTCATTATTATTATACTCAGCAGGTGCGGTGTAAGGAATTAAAAAAATAAGCGAAATATCAAGGAGTTATCTCAACAGATATGCAGGGAAAGATGGACTTTCCATCAGGCTTATGACTGATCGACTGCTGGTTTAATGTGATCACATTCCACTTGAGTATCATTCTCCAATTCCAGTCCAGTCATTCAACACATCGATATGCTATCCATTGTATCATGAAGGCTGATGATCGAAGCGAGGAGAAAACGCTATATAATCTTGTAGGCTTTCGCAGCGTGATGAATACATATCATCCGGTCATTCAACAACAGGAAACCCGAAGAACAACAACGAAGAAACGCTATATATTTGTACTACCGGCATCCGCTGAGATGTGGTTTGGTATTAAGCGTCTTCTTTAGAAGAGGCCTATGTCCAGCAGTGGAACGCAAGTGGCTAGCAGTAACTAAGTAAGTAAGTATTAAGCGTACTATCTTACCATCTTTTAAGCGAAATAGACATATTTGACTGGAGTTTTAAATAAAACCTTTCACGCTATTTGTCTCGTATATTACTAATACCTTTTGATCAAATCTATCGACGATCGACGTGAATATAGTTCATATAAGCCTGTAAACTGAAAAACCAATTAGCGACTTAGCATGAGGAGATCTGTTTTTATGAATTATATAAGTAGTGATTATTAGAAAACGATAAATAGGTACAGTATGTGTTTCTGTATTGTTGGTTGGTAAATAAGAGATATGATAAAAAAATAACATGGCGCAATGACGCCTTAATCCGGCACTGATTAGATTTTAGTTTTTCACATGTTTTATTAATTCATTCATACCATCACATCGTCTAGTGGAAAATGGATTTATTTTAAGTAGGGAAAAATTTACCAAAAATTGGGTAAATACTAGTGACCGTTTTAAAAACAAATTTTGAAGAGGTGGATGCCATTTTGCTTTTAACCTAAAAAATCATGTCAAATAAAATCACCTAAAATATTCAGAGGCTGAGATTGTTGTAGAGACGCTCAGATTCTAGATGGACCAAAAAGATTTTTGAGTGGCAAGGCAACCTAGAACAAGCAAAACGAACGTAGTTAGACCTCAGGTGAGATGGTCTGACGATGTGAGGCGAATCACAGGAAGCAAGTGGATGCAGCATGCCCAGGATAGGGATCTGTGGAAAGTCAAAGGAGAGAGCTATGTGAGAGGGAATTAAAACGGCTGAGAAAGAAGAAGAAGTTATAATAGTGTTAACTAACACCTTCTACACCTGTTAAACACAAAACAACTGTGTACAAGATTATTATCACACACTCGTACCTAGACACAAATTATTTCACGTCTCTTATTTTTTTCATGAAGCACCTCTTGTAGGTAGGAGGGCAGTAGGTGCAGGTATGTAGGTTCAATAGTCAAATAGTATACTAGGTAGTATAGTTTACTAGAAATCCATAGTTCATAAGGCTTTGAAACCTCGCAGGAGCGTTCATAGTAAAATTAACATACGAGTGCATTCATGCAATCCTGTCGGCGTTAGTACGGCGGTTAGGAATTGAGACGATCAATGCAATCTGTGAAGCAATGCAATCAAGTTACATGTATTTGAAAGCCCAGGAGATTCATCAATCTGTAGCCGATATTACTGAACAATGACATTGAAGAAAATTAATGCCTTTGCGATGACATAATGGTATATCCTTATAATGGTGTATGTGTAAAAATGTACGATATTCTCTTTGCGCAAATTTTGCATAACATTCAGAATGGGTGGCGAACATCATTAGGTACTGGAAAATATGTGAATTGTCTTGTGGAAATTTTAGAAACAGGTGACTTTTACTGGACACTCTAAAAAAGTGGCATCCGCCGAATGTTTAAGTCACTTGTCAAAAAATGAAACCAATTTAAATATAAACTGAATATTGTGCAAGATCCGAGTTCAAATCTCACTGTTGATTATTATCTATCTGTACTTAACAGTTTCCTTTTTGCCTTTCTCACAGATATTATTCCTTTTCTCATAGATACGTTTATAAAGGTTCGCTTACATGAGCAACTATTGCGCGATTAATTGCTCCGAGTGGCCGAATAACTATTGAAGGTATGAAAAAAGTATGAAATATTGCCGAAATTATTGCGAAATTAATTTCTCCGGTCGGGGCACTACGAGTTGCCGAGCAATTATTGCTCTGAAAGTTTCCCGTCCTTTCCAAAAAGTCCCATCCAAAAAGAGAACCTGTAATCGAGCATCGCTATGAAGTACGGAATACTAATTCGTCAACCGTTGACCATAATTCCATTCCCCGATGTTACAGAATTATGACATCTGTTGTTGTCATAGTTCTCGGTTGGTTTATGCACAAATCATCTGTTTTCTCTCTTAATTCATCTGTTTCATCTTTTCCCAAACAAGTAGCTTCATCTCTATCCCTTAGAGAAATAAAAGCTATAATGCCATAAAATAACAATCCGTGTATTTGATTTGTCTACTATCTAGTGATTTCAGTATTCTCTATAATAGATGCTAAACAATATCATGTACAGAGTATTCTGGAAGATTTGGAAGAAAAAATCTAAATATGACAGAACTTGTCAACATCCTTCTCAGTATTATTATAACCAGAAAAGTCTGATATATGTATTTTTTACGTCCTTAAAAAAAATGTTAGGTATTAATTTTGACAATCAATATTTTTTCATGGTGCGCTGGTATCACTTAGGCCCATAATCTATTCTACAAAAAAGTATCGCAATAATTGATGTCCCTGTGACCAATAATGTCTTGCAAGTCAGGATTGGACGAAAAGACACGAAAAAAATTCATAACTCGAAAACCACAAAGAATCGCGTAACATGAATAAAATTGAGGATTTAGGTATCCGAAGAGGTTCTCTAACTCTGGACTTCCGCACGACTGTATTTTTGGGATACCCTATATGTATTTTACGGAAGATATTGTGTATATGTATGTATGTTTGCATATCTGTTGTACAAATCAAAGTCTTTGTCTCCACCTTATCACAGCAGTCTATCTGAACTCAATCACTGTAAAAGCTATTCACCTCCAGGTACCAGCCACATATTCAATAGATGAGTATATCGAATCCTTGTGTGTGCAAATACTGTTGTGAATTATTGAAGACGAGCATTTTCTTAAATGGATGAGTGAATCGGTGTGAGGAATCGCGATCGCCCTGAACATCATGTCATGAGTGACTGCAAGACTGATGTTGTGACAAGAATGAAAGTGAATAAACTAAAATGGTTTAGGCATGTTGAGAGAATGAATGATTACAGGATGACATAAAAGATATACTTGAGTGAGCGAAGAGGGGTGGTCCGATCTTGTCAACCAGATCCTCAAGGATGGACGCGTTTTGAGCAAAAGAAATCGAAAAGCGTGTATAACAAATTGCATGAATGTAACGGGTGCTAGGAGTGTGTTTGAGGACAGGGCAGTCTGGCATTCTGACCTCTCTGCCTACCCTTAATGGGGTGCGGTGTCAGGGCAAATAGGCAAATAGATAACATTTTCTTGAGCAAATACTCAGTGCGATTGGCCCTATAGGGCTCCTAGTATTGGTTATAATTATAATAGTTCATCCTAATGTCGGTAACAATCTAATGAATAATGTGATAACAATGAAAGTAGGTACCAACCAACCCAGTTAGTTAAAAGCAAGTATCATCTTCAAAGGAACCCAACATAATATATTGAACTTCAAAAGGGCCAGAGAATTAGTGGGGTTGAAAGAATCCAAACAAAGTTTATGCCCCGTCCCTCGGGATGAGTTCACTCTGTGACATGATAAAAGCGTTAGACGGGGATGACGTGATGCTTAAAACTTGGAGTGCAAAGAAGAGGGATGATGAGAAACAATCGTTATTTATTTAAAAGTTTTTAGGGCAATTTGTATGAGCGCTCCTTTTCTACTGAATAAGACAGACGTCTCAAACATTTTGATACGAGGAACCTGATTTTTTTAAAGAAAGGTGTGTTACTGCGACCAAAATAATAGGTCTATTGTGACATCCTTTGACGTTACATCTCGTCCTCAAGGCCAACTTGTGCCATGTAGCTCACGATCTGTCTTGGTGCGAGTAGTCTTGCCTTCTCGGAGTCCACTAGGGGACCTCCAAGAACGCGACCTGTTTTGTGAGCGAGTGAGTCACAGATACAGGGGATATGGATGGGTGTTTCGTTGTCCTCTGAGCAGACTCTACAGACTGGGGTGTCTGATAGTCAGAAACGTGAATACGTGTAATGTGAATTAAATTTAGCATCTATGCAGATCTAAAGGTGCTCTTACACGAGCGATTTTTCGAACAATAATTGCGGCAACTCGTACAAATAGTATTGATTAATATTATTTTGCAACATATAGTGATTATTTCGGCAATACTTAAAGCGAGACAACTTTATGTAGACCTATCAACGTTTAGATTTGGAATATTTCCTTTGTAGTAAATAGGCTTGTGCACAACGCCATTCTTGTATGGAACAAAGTAATGTATGGAAGTAAGGCATGGACGTAGTCTAAAAATGGACGAAAAATATCAAGTAGGTATTTAGTGATATTCGCAAACAACTGGTTGACGATATCTGCGATAGGATATAGAACTTATACTCATAATAACCTCAGTCGGTGTAAAAGCAAAGTTAGGATTTTAAAACTTATGTGAAATGAATATTTCGGTACAGTGTAATATAGTTGATACCACCTACTCATAAATCATCTAACAACGATTCAATAGAAGCGTCTTAAGGAAAACGTTTAGCGAAACTCTTCTCCATTATTCTCGGGTGTACCGTGTGTAGATTTAGGATGTTGTCGAGTTTCGGCCCACTTGCTGGGCCCATCTTTAGGACTAATGTAGTAGCTTCTTCGCTGTGATGTTTATATATGTTGTATGAAGTACAACATCGACAATCTACACACGGTACACCCGAGAAGACCCGTGAAAATCTGCAAAGCTATTTTACGAAATATATGAATTAAGCATGCATACCTGTTAAAAGCATGTCAACTGAAACATTGAGAAAATCAGGTGAAATAATGCCGCATTAGGTGCAATTTATAAAAAATCATATCAAAAAAAATAACTTTTTGAACTAAAATAAGTCTCCTTCAAATTTATTTACTATGAAATACATTTTTGAAAAAAAGAACGTCTTATTTTGCTTAGTACTTACGCATTTAATTAGTTACATAATAATTTACCCAGTTGAAAATATTATATTCCCATTTGTCAGTTATTTTAGACAACAGCTTAAAATAAAATTGTTCTGTTTTCTGTTTTCAAAAACCCACGGTTACTTACTTACTTATTTCTTACTTACTTCTGATGGCCGTACATTGTACAACTATTGGCCTCCAGAACGATGGAATATGGATCTCCAAGCCTTCCTGTCTGCAGCAACGGACTCCCAGTCATCACCAACATTTAGTACGTTCAGATCTCGGTTAACATCAATCTCTGTCTTGGTCTAACCTGCCCACAGGTTTATTTTGCAGGAGATGTTTTGTGACCACGGTTGCTTGAGTAAAAATTCAGATTTCCTGATGTCCGAAAAGGAGAATAAGCATTTAATAGAGACGAGCTTCCATATAAGCAGTCTTAAATTATATCAAACAAGAGTATTATTAATTCTCGAGACCCTCCTTAACAACCTTAATTACTTATTTACTTTCATTAAAATAAGTTTAATTAAATATTATTATTAGACTAAAACATATATGGCTTCCTGTTCTTAGATTCATTGTAAATATTCATTACTCATAACTAATATTTATAAATAAGAGATATTAATGTTTATATGTTATTAACATAAGTAAGATAATCTTATGTCAATATTTATGAATCTAATTTAATTAAGCGCTAACCAAACATTATTATTGAAGTACATGATTCGTGGATACATGCTTGGCGCATTTGGCTGAGACGGTAGTCTCTCAAGCGGGAGGTGTCAGGTTCAAACCCCGCCGCTGGCGATGTATTCCACACGTTGCGATACAGGCTTTTAGCCTAGTGTAAAGTGTGCAGGAAAGTAATTGGGTTCCTCTATGCAAGCGCAGATCCTTCCTATAAAAAAACAAAACAAAGTAGAAAGTGAGTGAATAGAATATTAGCAATACAGAATGCATTTGAAATCATCTCAAAAGATAGAAGTACAGCTGGACTTTTTATCAAACTTATGACTGATCTTCGAACGATCAGTAAGTAACATTCACTAATTCCAGTTAATTCATCCGTCGAGACCGGGAATTGAACCCAGAACTTCGAACTTGAAACACCGGTATTCTACCCCTGTACTCTCTTCATAAATCTCTCCCCATAAAACGTTATAGGCGAGGTTGCCGTCACCGTCTCTAAGGAAATGTATGGAATAACGGTCCCTTAACAACGAATATGATGGTATGATGGACCACGTATTATATTCTGTCACGAGATTTGACAGGAGAGGTGCTCCTATTCGATCATTATGCTATGTTGCCAACTGTTACAGCACGGCTAGGCGCTTCTATAGATCTGTCGTTCGGTGGACACATCATTCAATTCAACTTTTTATTTCATTGTGCTGTGAAGTGAAGTTAGCTGTAAGCACGTATGATCATCATACATAAACACCAACAGAGTTGAGTAACTCGCAGTGGCTTTCAAAAGCAACGTGCTTGTTGTTTGCTTTGTGAAAAAGTTACAACTAGTTATATACTCATAACATTTTGATGGATTCACGTATGTGAGTGCATTACTGCATCAATTACTCTTGAGTGCCTTATAATCATTAATTATTATTTTTTGCAACTAGCGCCATCTATCTTAGTCTGAAATCAATCATTGTTGCGATTGTAGCGACATCTAGATGTAGAGAAAAATTACAACTAACCATTAATTCGTTTACTTTGATAGCCTAAGTGCCTGCCGCCCAAAATATGAGCTATCTGTTCTATCTTCGTACTCGTTGTGTCTGCTCTTGTTGTTGTAAAAAAACCTCATAAATCTCGTAAATTCTAACCTGATTACAAAATTAAACTAATTTTGTTAATGATGTAGTATCAATCCTATCCGATTTTCTACACAATAGTGTGGATATACTAAGAGGTAGGTACCAAGCACGTATCCAAGGGGGGGATAGTTGGGATCTATCCCCCCCCCCCGAAATCTGGCGCATACACGACACAGGACGGACGGAACGATTTTTCTCTGCTATCTCGGCCCGCCTCGGTTTTTTTTGTGACGACTTTTTATGTCGACATACTTGTAAAAAAAATTTTGCCTGCGGCGCTAATTACACCGTATCTTTTCTACTATGTACAAAAACAACCAGTTTAATCACTTCACCTACTCTTCTATAAAATTTCACCTACGGCGCTAATTTTTTGGTGAGGTCACTTGGGGGGAGTGCGTCTAGGGGTAAGTGCTTTTAAAGGCCTATAACTTAAAATCGGATGCAATTCCCAGAATATGTCTTATGGTTTTCGATAGCGACATATCCTAGGAATTGCATCCGACTGAGTTATAAGCATTTAAACGCACTTACCCCGTAGATGCACTTCCCCCAACTGACCTTACATTTACTATAGGATAAGAAAAATGGCAAAAAGTCAGTGCCAATACATAGAAAAATTCTTTCACATAGTTGTTTAATTTAATAAATGTCCCCCCCCCCCCCTCCCTCCGAACCAAAAGTCTGGATACGTGTTTGGTAGGTACCTCTCCACTATCTAAATAGTAAAGGATCTGGATGGTTGGAAGGTATAGGGATGGGAAGAGTGAGATGAAAGGAATGAAAGCAAAATAAAATGAATGAGAAACTAATAGATTATATTCGGTAGGTTCTCATTATACTAAAAGTACTTAGAACTTCCATAATTTCCTTTGTTCGAGCTTACAATAAGGGGTCGTCTCTAGTTTTAAAAGCGCCCACTTTAATCATTAAAACAAAATAAAATAATATACTCTTTATTTGACATACAATATTCCAAAAGGGAGGCTTAGTAGGAAATTCTACCAACTAATACAGATTTTTACTATTTCGTCGCTCGGAAAGCACTCGTTGAAAAATGTAGATAATAAGAATAATTAATTATATTATCACGTCGCTTCATTTCTATTTTGTACATAATATAAAATTCAACGAGATTATACATATTTATTTATAATAATAAGCATAATGCTTAGGACAAACATATTTTTTTTCACAAGAAGGTCTGAGCTTTGTGCACAATCGAATTATTTTTCATGCACACTTTACAGTGAAATGCAGAATACATCGTCAGCACAGATTCTAACTCGGCACTTCTATATTAGAAGTTTGCGCTCCAACCACCTGAGCCAACCCTCTACTACATTCGTACATGAACGTTGAACTTAATAATACTTAATTATCCCGTCCGTTCCATAAGTGTCGAATATATTTTTCACTATAGTAGAAAAGTTTTCAAAACGTTCGTTATTTAATTCCCAGGCAACAGCAGCATTACAACATGACCTTGAAGTTACTCTGTTTCTGGGGAAATATTAGCACAGCACATCTATTGAATGGAAAATGAACCCACAATGAATAATTGAATTGATATATTGACGTTAACGACTGTGAATAAAATATTATGATTATAGGAAAGTACTTACTACTACTCGTAAGTTTGCAGGGCCGAAACTAGGTGGAACTTTATTCCGGCTGCACACGCTTGTCGAGCCTCGACAGGTGTTCACAAGTGCTATGCTATGTCTCCAACGACATACTAACCCTCCTCAACGGATGGCGTTAGCATCGAAAATTAGGTTAATTGTGAAATCGATTCCAGCTGTAGCATATACAAAACTTAAAAAAATACACGATTGACAGCAGGATGTGGTGGAATGGGTGAACATTGCCCTGACTCGTAAGCGTCGGAACACCCATCCTGCTTCCTCCCTTAGGGAGTTCACATGTGTGAATGTCATTATGTGAATGAAGATGCCTCTCGTCTCTGTGGAGGAAAAACTTAATGTAATTTCGTCCGTGCATAGTTACAGATAAATCCGGTTCCATACTTAAATTATTTAGGTATTATCTTAAATCATAGAGCCCTTTACTTTAATATATTTACTATTACTTTAATTATTATATATCTAATTATATGTAAAACTAACGGGTCCAAGTGCCCGATATAGGGTCTAAGGACGATAAACAACAATAAACGACAGGTTCACGAGTGTGTGTATGGGGCGTTTTTCTTGACTCTTGTAGGTTTGTGAATACTTGTGAATGGTCGGTTTCTATACAAATTAATGGAAGTTTGCGGCAGGCGCTTGCGAAGCATTCACACGTTTGTCACTTGTTTGTGAACGGAGTTTGTGAACGCCTGCCAAGCGTGTGTAAGTAAAAATAAGCATACCTAGGTTAGGTAGTATTGAAATAAACTCGATGAATCAGTTTTATTAGTCCATTCGTTTACAAGAAATTAATAATTAATTAAGACCAATCAACTTACACACTTTGAAAAATAAATCAGATAAGCGAACAAACCAGCCAGCTATCAACCAATCGGAGCGCAGCATTCGAGTCTGTAGAGGTTATCTATATTCAGGAGTACTTTTGTTCAATATTCGTTTCTGAAACGTAATTTTATTAAACCTTAAATTAACCTTAATACGGGCTTTGCCTAGTTAGGTGACTCAACTATAACTTTTTTTTATTGATGCAAATTGGAAAAATAGAAAAAATCTATTGAAACATGTTTATGATAAAACAGTAATAACCATTAACCAAATATGTGTGTAAAATTAAAAAAGTTATTGTGATATTTGAAGGGTGAAATGAAGATGCAGACAATGACAGATGAAGTTAATAATAAAATAACGTGGTAAAAAAGTATGCACAGCGAATAGGTCTCTAGTTACTTAAGTCTCCAAAATTTCTCAATTTTTCACAGCCCTGTATATAATATAGGGCTATGAAAACCTATAACCAAATATTATGTCAATTCATAAATAGTTAATAAGATTATCATGACCCTAAAGAAAGTAGCTACCTATTTGAATAGGCATGTTTTCCTATAACCCAGATATTTTTCAAATGGAGTATTAGGGTGTGAATTATTTAAGCAAAATAGCGATTTCCAATATTTTTCATAAAATATTCACATGCGAACATCGTTACCAACCCTACGATGTAAAATAAATAAAAGAAAACGATTCTAAATGTTGAAAATATTAATGGAACATTTTCATAATTTCAAAAACGTTGATTTTAGAATGAAAAAAAGTGAAGCGCATGTATATTATGAAGCAGTTGTCAACTAGTTCCATATTTAAATATAAAGCAACCAATAGACAGCTAGCAGACGCCATGTACTTCTTTACATCATTGGTCCATTTGATTATTACAAATAAATTCCAATTATTAGGACCAATCAAGCTAGAGACATTGACGACATTGAAACGTTATAGAGGTTGCCTGTTTTCAGGAGTGGCATTAGCCGATTAGGTGCCATAAGACGAATTTTCAAAAATTTATGTTTTACAAATTGTCCTATTTCGCTATTTTCTAGTTTTTTTACCATGTCACAGAAATATCAAACTTTAATTGACCCTCTCTAGCCACGAAGCAGGCAAGACGCCTAAATACAATCGTTGTCGAGTGGTCAAAAGTAGGAAGAATTTTTATTTTCTATTAAAACCGTTTATTACAGGCGCGAGATACCTAAGAATTATGATTTCCATCGAGTTACCTTTTTTGTTTAGGATGATAAAATAATAGGTCTAATCTGACACAATGCAACAAAAGTGTTAGTCCTGGCTTCCCTTCCACAGAAACCCACTCTTCGCCACTGGTAGGTAAGTACCTACCAGGCGCGAAGCTACCTAAGAACACGATTCCCATCGAGTTACCTTTTGGATAAAATGATAGGTACAATCGTGTCTAATTTGACGTAATCCAATAAGAAATGTTAGCCCCGGCTTCCCTTCTGCACTGTTCGTCACTGGTAGGTAAGTACCTAATAATCGTAAAATTCAGGATTGACAAGAAAAAAAGTGGTTGATAGTATAACAGTACCTAACGAACAATAAACATAGATTCTACCTAGTTACTAGGTAGAATCTAGGTACCTTTCTTTCCTCAGGTAAGACGCGGGAATGACAAACTGTCGGCTGTCTGAGATAAGGAGAGGAATGATTACACCGTCGCTACGGTGGCGTATTGTGACGGGTGACGTGACGCTGGTGTAAGGTTGCCTCGGGCCACCTAGAGGTAACGAATCTATATAAAGTGTCACAGCGGTATAGTAACTATGTAACAGTAACAAATGTTGAGAGTATAAGGATGTTGCAGGGTTAATTCAGGTAAATGAATCTTACTGCGAACTATGTCTTAGTTCACTGTCTCCCAAGAATAACAAGGTTAAATAAATAAATAAATCTTTATTAACCCGAAAATGTTCATTAATTACAAAACTAGAAATCATTAGTGTGCTAAACGTAGGACTTTATTGCAAAAGCAATATGTTACAGTTAACCCAAGTTTGTATTTGACGACAGCAAATTGTTGAGATGTACCGGTGGTGGATGGATGCAGTGTGCACAAGACAGGAAACTGTGGAGGACCAAAAGGGAGGCCTGTGTCCAACAATAGACCTAAGTGGCTGCAGAAGAAGAAGAAGAAGAAATTGTTGAGAAAAATAAAATCAAAGTTTCAGAAACTCATATATTTTATACACAGATGGAACCTTATTAGTTTCGTTATTTACCAAACTACCCCACTATACGAAGTTTTTGTTAATTGTAGGTACCTACCCTACCGACTTAAAGATTATGTCGATTGCGAAACATATCCTAATGCCGGGTGCACACGTTTTGCACTTGTCGCAAACTCCAAGCCTCAACAAATGACAAGCGTACGTGCGGACGCTTCGTAAGCGCTTGCCGCAAACATTCATTTATGTGTGAAGAAAACTACATAAAGCGCTGCGCTTGCAAAACTACACGAGCCAAGACAAACGCCCCATCCACACCCTAGAATTTGTGACGGCTTGTAAAGGGTTGGTAAGCGTGTGGAGCCTGCATTATAGCGTATATCAATATTATGTTCACTCCTTTGGACGATCACATTTCCTCGCACACTCTCTTTTAGACCCATATATCTCTGTTATTCCATCCCTCATTCTGTCTACATGCCTAAACAATCTCATATTGTTCACTTACTTCCTACTTTTCCTATACTCTACAAAAAAAATGTAACGTAGATAAAATTGATAGATACAAATTTTCTCAATGGAAAACCAAGTACGAATCGCTGTATAAAGTGGCAAGTATAATAATACGATATTATTATTACACCTTTTGATAAATTGGCCCCTTTTATACTCCGCTTTATCAGGCGTTTATAAGAACACCGCCGTGCGGGTTGTACTATAATGTATGTGTGTGGTGACCTTTTAGTAACATACCCTTTTGTAAAAAGGTGTCATTTATAATGTTGCATACAAAACAATTTATCTTTGCGGATAAAACTATATTTTATTACGTCACAGAAAAATTCAGCATTTTTTTTTATTTATCGGCTTTCTATGAAGCGATCACAAAATCTTGAAAAGTTCCGGGTGAACCCTGGCATGAAGTGATCACTCAAGCCAGCTAATGTTTCACAAATTTCCATTAGCGCAATTCGAACTCGTTAACTCTTTAAAAGTATACGCATACTGACATTTCAAAAATTTCTAAAAACGGGTGACCTTAGATCTGGACAACCTGTTACTAAATATGCTTTAGAAAAAAATGGGGTAGATACATTAAACCTTTATCTAGGGAAAAACCGTAAAAGATTTTTTATATCTTGTATAGATTTCTTAGAAAAAAATGTAAAAAACATCCCTGATCTTTTTTTCCGAAAGCCAAAACTCGTTTCCCGAAAGTCGATGAGAAATTTTTGTTTTTTATAGTGATAATATGCACCAAATTCTAGGGAATAACCGTAATAATTTTATCATTGAAGTGAAATTAACCCCAAAAAATAGAAAAAAACGCTATTTTTACCACTTTTTCATGCGATTGTTCATGCGATTTTGAACCTAAATGCCGTGGGAAATTACCGTGACGTCATAGTTGGGTCGGAGCCTTAACCTCGAAGCTACAGTTTACTTAACCTACAAGCTTAATGAGATTAGATTCCTAACTGCAGTACACATTGAGAGTATGATACAAAACTGTTTAGTTCAAGTGACGCTATAATAAAATATAAAATATATTCTCCATAACGACCATAACACAACACAAATATTATTGTGATGCAATGTACAGGTTAAGTTCACATCACAAAAATTTGTACGTTTTCGTTTTATTTCATTACTTATGTATTTACTTATAATGTAAGAAAAATCATTGAAGTATTGATAGGAAATGTAATCAGAAATTCAATAATCTTTATAACATAAACAATGCTACAAATCTTGGTTCTACTCGTAGGCACTTTTATGGGACACTAAACACGGCGGTATGCGTTGACTGGATCCTCTCGATGGCTCGATATCTCCTGATGCGACGGCTTGAAATGTACTTTCGATCTGAATTTATTTTCCAACGTCCTTACATACGATACGACACATGACCCCACACAACCCTTGAATCCACTCAAACGCTTTGTATCATTTTTGTCTCCAAAGTAAGTACAGAATCGTTATGTCATCTAGTTTACACAATTGATGAAAGTTCCAGAGTCTAGCTAATCTGCAAAATGAGTTGAAATACGCTTGCAAGAATCAGACACAACCCCAAACAAGTTTTTTTTTCAAGGATCTGGGCTTGTGTTCCGAAATACTACCCTTCACACTTAACAGTCAACGAAAAGTGCGGGAAACTTCGTCGGCTCCGAGAATCGACGAGATCGCTTCCATCAAATCTTCATATTTTGAAGACACATTTATTTTTCTTTCGCGTGTGATACAAGCTTTAGTTCCATATTCCAGCTTTATGTCAATTCCAGAGCAGTTCTTCAAGCTGTATCTATTAACCGTAAAGCTTCTCAAGGACTCCACATAAACCTGGAACCTGGAACGCAAGTGGGACATTCAAAACACAATTTCATATCAAATGGTTTCAGGAATACCTACTAGCTTCAGATCTAGTAAGCAATAATATAAGCAAGTTGTTGGTATTGCTATATTATAAAAATGGTGAGAATTTATACCTGAATAATAGAGTCGGTCATGTTTCAAATGTCTAGACAAATGAGTCATCGAAAAAGATTTAAGTACCCGATTTTAAAATTGAATAACTTTGGAACCATTCATGTTAAATGGGTGATTCTTTCACTGGATGGTAACTTATTAATATAAGTTTTGTTTGTTGCATTATACAATGCGTTTTCAAAATTATTATTTCTTAATTCCATCACCAATGCCAAGACCACGGCTGATAAGGCAGAAGAAGATGAAGACAAACTAGCTTATACTAATCATATTATACGCTTTTAAACCGCAATTGTAACTGTTTAATGCTTCTTTTACTAATACATTCATGTGACCCCTCTAAACTTCAAATTGGTATTTCACACATTAAGCCATTGATTTCGATGATGCTCCCTATGCAGTATTTAATTACTTACTCATTTTTACCTATCACTTGAGTTACATTTCGTTTGCGCCGGGCCTGGCTAAATTTTAATTTATTTCTATTTCAAAGATTTTAGGTGCTTACCACAGTCAAGACACCACAAAATTATAATCTTAATTTATAAAAGGTAACTCTCATAACCCGTACAATACACAAAACAAACTATAAAACACCAAAACTTTGAAACACAAACTTTAGAGTAAAGTAAGACGTTTCAATTTTACATTTTGCGAATTTTAATCCATTTGGACATAAAAACCATCATTATTTCAAACTTAGAATTGTGTTGGTAAATCCTTTAATTAATCAAAACGACTCGTACTAATTAGTAAACACTTATTCTTACATTAAGATATCTTCTTCTTCTCCTGCTTTGTCTCTCCTAATTATAATACCTATACATTATACAATCTCCAACCGTTTGTTCCGGAAGACTCCAAAGGATTTGAGAATTTGAGCTGTTTTGCATCAAAAATAGATTGTTCCATATTTATACTACGTTGTCTGCGTCCACATTTTCCTCTTCAAATGTTGCTTGTACCTTACAATTTAAAACTTTTTATCATAAACATGTTGGTAAATTGGTAAATTTTTATTAATTTAATTTCTATATGGAGAAATACAAGTATAAGTGGGTTCTTAAAACGTTTTTAAGGTTTTATTTAATTCGTACCTAGTAGGATCATACGCCATGCGATGAATGTTGGGTTCGAATCCTGGTGCAGAAGATGTATTTCACACTTCACGACACAAGCTTTTAACTTTGTGAAATATTTGGGCTCGTGAATACATTTAAAAAAAACATCAGGCTTATAAAAAATATGATAAATGTCTTATGGATATTTTATGTCTACGTAATCACTCGCCATTTTTTGTCACCAAATACCCACCGAAAATGCTAGAACCAGCGATCACGTGATGTCCTTTAGGTCTTCCTCCATTAATATCTAATCTAGGTTTGTCTTTGTTTGTTGAAACTATTTCTTCCCCTCTTTAATATCTATTTCAATTTCCTGGATTTTGTTAATTAGATCCTTTTACTTTGAGACTCCTCAAGTAGTTGGATTCGCGATAATTCCACTAGAATCCGTTCCATTTCTCATCCATCTGTTTCTATCCAAGAGACGCTAAGTTGTCTTTCTTTAAGAATACATTAGTGGCATATTTTTTCCAGGACACTGTTTACCTAACTAATGTTGTACCAATCAAAATAATCGTAATGCCACTAGAGTGCATTTTCTATATATTGACAGGCGGCAGAGGTTAGCTGCAAGTGTAGTTCAAGATTGTATTGTTGGAAGCCCTGATTCTCGAACCTTGTCATTTAGGCCCATAACTATTTTTGTATCTACAAGGTGTATTATTCACTTATTCTAGAAAACAAAAATCAAGAATGTAAAAATACGGAAAAAATTCATCACTCGAAAACTAAAAAAAAACGCTGAATATACATGGGGTTAAACCGATAGGTATTGAGGTCCTCTATCATCCTGCTACGAGTCCACGGGTTGGGTTACACCGTGTATTACGCTATAATAAATGTAAAATTTATATGTCAATGTTTGAAAACATAATATCCTAATGATAAATTTCAAATAAAATAAAATGATAATACTGTGTCACTTGTCAGACAAAAAAAGGCAAAAAGTACATAATTATTTATACATAAAGAAATTGTAGGTATACAGTTTGTATCAAATCTTTCAAGTAAAAAAGTAAATCAAAATAGTATTACATAATGCGGGTTATAAATCTTAAATCTATAAACCATTATACAAGATTGTATACATTGTGAACAATATTGCTAGCGCACCTACCCTGGAACCTGGAACAGACAATATATTACTGTAAACTGTACTGAACATTACAGAATACCCCATGTTTATGTATATTTCATAGTGTAGTACCTACCAGACAGTAGCAGGTGCAAGATACTGAAATGGAAAATGGAGTATGATGCATTGCTTCCAGATTTGCAGTCATATTGCTGTGCTCTGTCTACCAGCACACACACCCACACACATTATTGATTGCTAGAGTTTGTATCAAATAATGCCTTCAAAGACGTGAGTTGCTTTGATATTTTAATATTAAGGAAATACACTTTAGTACATCTTATTATGGGATGATGATATAATTTATCACAAAGGAGGCAAAACAGACATTGTCAAATTTTCTGTACCTTTGACATGCACTGATTTTGAATTATTTTTTAATGATTAAATAAACCTTTGACATGCACTGATTTTGAATTATTTTTTAATGATTAAATAAACTTTTTTCATGATGATGGTCACTGACACTGCCGTTATGGCTTCTAATTTCTGGAGTGGGATGGCCTAGTGGGGAGAAGTTCGGACCTGAAAATGAATGAATGAATGAAAATAGTCACACGTTTTTGCAATATGTACCTATGTATGTTCTATTTCTTACAAATATTTTTTCTAATTTACCTTTAAAAAAATCACAATTTAAAAAGAATTTTTAAAAAGCTCTGGCATATTTGTTTCATAGTGAAATGGATGCCCCATATTTCATTCAGATACATTCATTAGAGGTAGTCGGTAGCCTGGTTGGTAACGCGCTCGACTGTTAATCCAACGGGCGCGAGTTCAATCCCCGATTTACTCCATTTCACAACCCAAGATTTTAAGCTTTCTGCGAAGTGTACAAAGATGTATTTGGGTTTATTTCGATAATCCCAGATTCATTTTTATAAAAAAAATGAATTTCTTCCTTATGGAGACAAATCTCATTAATTCATAAGTTAACATTATTTTATTTTGTTTCATCACTTTTCGACTAGGTAGATATTTAGCAGGCTAGTAAAACATGCTTTTTTCTCGACCATATCGTAATTTTTTTTTCATTCCTCATTCATTATAGTACTTACACAATTTTGTTCACAAAGCAAAAAGAACCTGCTAACGTTTACGGTATCCGTATTCAATGTTTTGTTTGTTTACGATGTGAATACAACAATAAAAAACATTGTGAAGTCAAAATGCAAGGAAATTGAAATAGGCAATACTTTTTATTTTATTCAATACATTAATTATCACATTATCGAAAGTTACGCAATATTTTCATTCAGTTGTAAAAAATAAATCAGAATCATAATAGGTAATAATATGTGTCCCCTCATTTCATACAAAATATTTAGGGAAGGCAATGCTATAATAGAACATCGATCGATGTCTATTTCATATAATATTCTATGACTCATAAAACTTACAATTGATAGAACGTTATATTACCTATAGCCAACATGGGCATTACTACTGGATCGGATGCTGTGGACCCATCCTTTGAAAATATTGTGATTTTTCTATCCCAAATTATTAAGAACTCAGTACGGCTTCGACGTAAAATGGTTTAATAGGCTATTTTTGTTATAGAAAATTTGATTTTTTTGTTAAGACTTTTTTACTAAAACAAATTAATGAACAATTCACTGTATTCTGACGCCAAGGCCACGAATAAAGGTCTTCATCACAAGTCATCAAAATCGAGTCAGTATTTTGTGAGATATTATGTTGAAAAACTTAGGAATGAATTGTTCATACTCTTCAATTTTCAAAAGGCCGTTCCAAGACGGACGTTTTTCGGTCATACATTCCTTTTTTTTTAAATAGTATCCCTCGTATAAATAATTTGCATACATACAGAAAACAATGCCCTACAACCTATGTATGTATTATAATCGCATACTAGTTGTCTAAAAGGCTGTAAGCTGTTATGCCAACCATTGCGAAATTTTTACTCGAATAAAATATTTTTTTCCGAAATTTCTACGATTCAATGATGTAATATGAATCCCTTTGAAAGAGGGTTATTGATATATTATAATGACTGCCAGCTAGGCAGAATTATTCCATTAATATTATTTCACAAATTATTGCCCATTTCAGGAAGCACCGCGTCAATGTACTGCTGAAATATTACCAGGTAATAAACCCCACATTCACGGAGATATAGAAAATACAAAAATACTGGAAATGTGAAGTATGAAGGTTAATCGGTTTGTCCTGTATTTATGAAATATTCTCTTCTTCTTCTACACGAGCCCTGCAGCTTCCATTTCTGGATATAGGCCTCCCTCATTCATCTCCATCTCTCTCTGGATTTTGCCTCGGATGTCCATTTGAGGCCAGATGTTAACTTCAGGTCATCTAACCAACGCATGTGCGGGCGGCCTCTAGGGTATTTGCCAAGCCACGGATGCCAGAACCGGAGCTTGTTGTTCCATTTGCCATCCGTTGAATGAATCTGTATGAAATATGCTAGACTAGAAACATCGTCCTGAAAACCAGATTTATTTCAGCTGATTTTTACATTATTAGTTTAAAGTAAGCATATTGACATTTCAAAAATTTCTGTAAACGGGAGACCTTATATCTCGACAACCGTTACTAAATATGCTTTGGAAAAAAACAGAGTAGATACATTGAATCTTTATCTAGGGAATGACCGTAAAAGATTTTTTATTACTTGTATAGATTCCTCAAAAAAAAAAGAATTGAAAAACACCTCTGATCTTTTTTCCGAAAGACAGCAACTCGTTTCCCGAAAATCGCGGAGATTTTTTTGTATTGATTATATGCATTAAAATCTAGTGAATGACCGTAAATGTTTTTTTAGTGAAACGAAATTAACCCCAAAAGGTAAATAAAACGCATTTTTTTACATTTTATCATGCGATGGTTCATGCAATTTTGAAACTTAACGCCGCGGGAAATGACCGTGACGTCAAAGTTGGAATCATGTGGAGAGACACGCCTTGCCCTACATGGAAATCCAGAGGGGAGGAGATCACCTGGAAGTCCCCTCAAGCGATGGAAGGACAGCTAGGAGTCCACATCATAAGAGGCGGCAGACTCTGCCCAAACTTGCCCAAGTGGCTTTCGGCCTTTTTTTAAAAATAGAAGATATTTGCTTTCAATTTCCTCAAACATTTTTTTCGTCATATTATAATAAATAATAAATAAAAAAATGTTTATTGAAAAGAAAACATATCTTCCACATGTCGGGTTTATTGCCGTAGGCAATATCTGCCAACCAACCACTTGTGACATTCATTTGATATACACATTACATACAAGTGTATGAAAAATAAGAAAAATATAAATAAATATGAAAATAATAATAATATATAGAATACATATTGTTTGATTTTAAACATGTGCAATCGTGAATGGCGGGGTAATTAAAAATTATGAATTATGACAATATTGTAAATTGAAATAATAATTAATTGAAACGGCTATAAGTTAATTAATCACAAAGCATGTTGAATATTTTATTCCATTATAGATAGGCCTTACTATATAGTTGCGTATAGAGCAAATGTAATAAAAATAAAATTATTTGTCAAACGGTAAATACATACATAGTCCATTTTATATTATTCGTTTATTTATTACTACGCTTTTCTATTTAACTTTATCTGTCGTTGTTGTTGGTATCTGAGTCTACATTTTCCTCCTCAAAAAAGAAATAATAGTTTTTAAAAGATCGTTGCAACATACGCGTTCCTGAATTTATGCAATCGCTGTGTCTCCTGAATTTCGAATTGGTATTTCACGCATTTAGCCATTAATTTCGATGATGCCCCCTATGCAGTATTTATAATTACTACTTTATACCTATCATTTGAGTTACATTTCGTTTGCGCCGGACCTTTTTTTTCATACTTCATGAGCATTTTCCTTTAGGCCTATATCCAGCAGTGGAGGAACCAAAGCTGATGAAGAAGAAGACGGGCTATATACCTTATACTCATCATATTATATGCTTTTAAACCGCAATTGTAACTGTTTAATGCTCTTTTTACTAATGCATTCATGTGACCCCTGTAAACTTCGAACAGGTATTTCACACATTAAGCCATTGATTTCGATGATACCCCCTATGCAGTATTTAATTACTTTTGATTATTATCTATCATTTGAGTTACATTTCTTGTACGCTGGGCCTGGATTTATTTTAGCATTCACCTTTGCTCTGCTCCACTAGCGGATCCAGGGAGGGGGCAGGGGCTGAAGCCCCGCCCCCTCAAAAGCATGAGTAATAATAATAATAATAATAGGAGTCATACCCACTAAAATCAACAACAGCCTACAAATACTGGACCTGAGACGACAAATAGTTACAGACATACAGAAGACAGTCATCATCAACACATGTTCAATAGTGAGACAGTTCCTCCAAACTCCACAATAATAAAACACCACAATCATCATGACAATACTACAGGGTAACTTGAGTGCGCTCCGTTACCCTGTTCTCGTAGTACCAGGTCCTACACCTGAGGGCAACAACTGAGATGGAAAATAATAATAATAATAGAGTGACAGTACTTTATACACAACAAATCTAGGGGTTTCAGCCCCTTAGCCCCCCCCCCCCCCTCAAAAATGAATCCTGGATCCGCCACTGCTCTGCTCTGTATTAAGATTCCACGTGTATTGAACAAGCAACACTTTGTACTCGTCGACGTTTACTGAATCTAATCCATATAATAATTAAGCATAACGTATATCTATGTACATCTTATCTACCCACCACCTTATAAAATACCTACAAGTATTTGGAGTGGGTATGTAAAGTTACCATATTATTATACTTGTATGATAGATTCTGAGAACTTTCTACCACGAGAAATCTACGTATAATTCACATACAAGCAATCTTTGTAATAACAACTCTTTGATTTACATCTTTTCAATTTAAAGACTTGTTATGCTTTCAGTGTTGAGGGTCCAATTTTTGATCAATCGCGAAAAATAGGACAACCTCAGGACTTTTCAGCGTTCAACCTATCATAAGTTTCAAGAGCAAGCTGAAAAACCATTTGAAATCAGCTTCTCGCACCCTTAAGGCTGTATATTAACGAGTTTGGGTCGGTATCAATGAAAATTAGTAAAATATTTAAAAAAATTAATAAATATAAATAATACTACTTATATAAAAAAAAAAACATTATCATGCGACTCGTAGGCTTTCGCAGCGTGATGAATCCATTTCTACTCGTATGTTGTTCGTTCTTCGGGTTTCACTGCGGGTCGAGTGGTCGAGTAACCGAGCTTTCGACAGCGATACTACTGCAATCTTTACAATTACAAACATATCAAATACAAATACAAATAATACAAATCCGTTCTAAATACAATTCCAAATTATATTTAGAACGGAAGAAGAACTTCATTATTTGTCCAAAAGACCTATAGACACTATTATACAGGGTCATCGAAAAAGAATGCCCCTACTTTAAAATGGAATAACTTTGGAACCATTTACGATAAATTAGTAATTCCTTCACTGTATGATAATTAATAAATGTAAATTTTGTTTGAAGTATGATACAATGCATTAGAGCATGCGCAGAACGGCTGCGTAATCGACAAACCCAAAAGACACTTTTTCGTAGATAGTTAACACCGCGCACCGGTTGGCTTTCTCCACTAAGCAGCTATTCTCCGCATGCGCTAACCACTGTATCTGGCTTTAACCCGCAGGGGTCTACGGACTGCTATAGCAGCGTTAAAGTGAGCATCGTAATAGACCAACGACTGCTATAGCAGTCCGACTGCATCACCGGAATTTATGAATTAATTTAGAGTATTTGGCAAACTCCTATCACTGCGTAAAAAATACTGAGATGTAGAGGCAAATCTTGGCTGTATGAATATATTTATCTTAATCCTTTTGAACAAGTGGATCATTGCTTAAAAAAATAATAAATAAATCAATCTCCATTGGATGTTTGACCTTATCATTCTCGCGCACTCACACACAGACGAAAGTATGTGTCATACACACGGGATCATATCTCTGGGTTTATTGCACATTAGCGTATTGAGTTACGCATTATTTTTGGCGCCTGTGAGTAATTTATTTTTATTACTATTAGTTTTCTTATACTTGCATAATTACTTACGAATTATTTTTATGTACAACTTGATTCCTGCAAATATAATACCTTTCTTTGAATGGTGTGACCACACGTTGCTGTGATTTTTTATTTGTTTCGTGATTTTGGTAGTAATATTGATGATCAATTGTTCAGCTTTTGTAGAATTCATTGAATTCGTTTTAGGATAATTTACCTTGTATACGGGTACAACAGATTGAAATAAAAAAAATAGAAGAAAAACTATAAAAAATAGCGCCGCAGTAAATTTTTAATTTAAATAAAGTAGGACTAGTGTAAACAAATGTTTCAGAAACATTTAGAGGAACATTTGTATACAGCTCAGTGATTTCGAGATTATAATACTCTTCTTAATTTTTAATTTAACTGTGTTGTCACCCTATCTAGTAATTCATAGTGTGTAAGTGTATTAGTGAATTTACAAGAATATTGATATGGTGATGAAAAAAATCTATTTTTTAAACTATTTATAGCTAGAAGTTTAAATTTTTTAGAATTGGGTCTTGAAGAGAAGGAAATTCCCTATAACTTAGTATAAAAACATTTTCAAAGTTTATTACGGGAGCGTATTTATTATAAGATTTATCTGACATTTGGTAAATATTTTCAGGAGTATTTTTAGTTTTTATTTTTTATTTATGCTTAATTATTCATTTTTCAAATTTTTAAGTAATGATTATGTTGAAATAAGGTTTGGGCTAGAATTTGTTATAAAAAAGAAAATTTAACTTCTCATAGTTAGGCTAAAAATGAATTTTGAAAATGACACACATAATTTCATAAAATCGCTCAGTCCACAGAGGACAACAAGGTTTTCTTTGGTCAGTCCCCTTGAGGTTAAACAAAAATTTACATTTCCTAGTTACCGCATAGTGAAAGAATTATTCATTTAACGTAAGTGGTTCCAAAGTCATACCTTTTCAAAATGAGGGCATTACTGTTCTCAATAACCATTACATTGGAGGGCGCCGGTTTATCGACTGCCTAGCCATTCAAAAGCGTCGGTTTATCGACTGCCTAGCCATTCTACACATGCGCTTACACATTTTATCATACATCAAACAAAATTTACATTCATTAGTTATCATATAGTAAAATAATCACTCATTTCACGTAAATGGTTCTAATGTTATTCCACTTTAAAATAGGGGCATTCTTTTTCGATGACCCTGTACTAGACACTTTAAAGCGAGAACCCAAGGGACCGCAATACAACAGAACGGTGGCGAGATCTGTGGACAACAGCAGATATCCCCAGAGGATATCTGGTGACCGACCCAACCCAACAACAGCCCGGGTTCTCTCTACCAAGAAGGTCATGGTGCAGGCTTAACCGATTCAGGACAGGAGTCGACTGCTCGGCGGCAAACCTACACCTGTGGCAGATGGTTGACTCCCCCACCTGCCCATGCGGGGAAACCCAGAGCATGGACCATATAATGGAACAGTGCCCCCTATATTCCTTCGACGGGGGATTAAGTGAGCTGCATGACGCCTCGGAGGCAGCCGTACGATGGTTGGATAGCTGGATGTGCGGGTTTAAGGCCGCAAGAAGAAGAAGACTTTATAATTCTATCGTATTCTATTCTATTCTATTCTATAGATATGACTTTATTTTACTTTTTGATTCTATCCTTACGAACGTTAATCTGTATGCTATTGTAGAGTGATTTTGTTGAATGTATGTTTGTTTGTTGGAATGCAAAGTTTCTAAGTGAAATAATATTATTAGCATAAGCTATAGTTATACCAATCAACACAAAGTTATATAATCATATATAGTACCTCCTTCTACTGTGTGCTCCATGTAATAATCTTGTTTAACTAATTGAATGGGAATTAATAGAATTCCTCCATATGTTCCACATTGGAGACTTCTGTGGAACAAATTCCATAACTTAAACTTCAATACTAAACGGGTGATGTCAGAAATATTAAACTGAGGAATAAAATACGCAGATATTTATTATTGGACATTGGAAAATGACACATTTACTTACCTGTGAACAATTCACTCGAGCGGGAGGTGCTGGCGATGTATTCCACACTTTGCGATACAGGCGATAAAGTATTTGGGTCTGTGTATGCGCGTCCAGATTCTTTAAAAAAAGTGATTGGAGCAAGTGGATGACTATTGAGTATGTACATTAGGGAAGTTTGTTTACTAGAGATGGATGCTGTGATGGAGAAATTAAATGAAAAAAGCTGGCGCACTCAGACCAATTGTTAGTAGACGCAATGTGTCTACCAAAGCAAAAGTGCTATTGCATACCTAATGCTGTCAGTGCCGACAGTATGCTAGAGAGACATGGACATGGTTGAAGAATGGATGACGACAGCATGACAAAAAAGATATACATATTTGAGTGAGCGAAGAGGTTGTGAGGAAACGCGGCCGGCCGAGACTGACTGGACCGATCATGTCGACCAGATCCCCAAAGATGAACACGTTTTGAGCAAAAGAAATCGGACAACGTGTATGACAAATTGTATGAATATGACAGTTTGGCGCTCTGTCTTCTCTGCCTACCCTGATGCAAGGGACGCAGCGTGAAGTTATAGATAGATAGATTATTGCTGAAAAGTATGAAATTTCTAATGTAAGTTTTACATGCACCCACTGAATTCAATGGCTTGCGTTTCAATGGCTTGTTGACTGATGCCGTTTTGTTCAAGATTTCTTTCGAATATTTACCTACTATTTAGCTTACCGATGAGAAATTGCTGAGGACGAGGAAATACGTATGAATGAAGTTGTGCTTGCATTGAAAAAAGCAAAGAATGGTAAAGCTGCGGGACATGACTGTGTGGCCATAGAGTTCATCAAGCAAGGTGGCCCGAAGATTCTCGAGTGGTGCCTGAGGCTCTTCAACTTGTGCTGGGAGAGTGGCTGCACTCCTGAGGATTGGAGGAGGGCAGTCATCTGCCCTTTGTACAAGGGGAAAGGCTCAAGGTTGGAATGCGGCAGTTATCGGGCTATCAGTTTGCTGAGCTCTGTGGGCAAACTGTATGGAAAGGTATTGATTGAAAGAGTAAGAAAAGTGACTGAAAGTAAAGTATGGGATGTGCAGGGTGCTTTCATGAGTGGCAGGGGGTGCACCGATCAGATCTTCTTCCTACGGATGGTCGTGGAGAAGCTTCTGGCTAAACACCAGAGGCTCTTCTGCGCGTTCGTGGATCTGGAGAAGGCATACGATCGTGTGGACCGAGAAAGACTGTGGCGTGTACTGTCGGAATATGGGGTGAGCGACCGACTGATTGGCGCAATCGCGTCTCTATATACGGAGAGCTCTGCTTGTGTCAGGGTGAATGCTGCGTTGTCGCAGTGGTTCACTCTCACAAAAGGGGTTAAACAGGGTTGCGTCATGTCGCCTTGGTTGTTCAACCTGTTCTTCGACTACTGCATGCGTCCTCTGAATGAGCTGAATGTTGGTGTGGACCTAAATGGAGTGAAAGTATGTGCGTTAATGTTTGCAGATGATTTAGTGTTGATGGCTGATGATGAATGTGAGTTACAACGGATAGTATCCTGTGTGTACGAAAGCTGCGATATGAATGGTATGAAAATGAATGTAAATAAAACGAAAGTATTAGTGTTCGAAAGAGAGGAAATAAGGACAAATTGTGTGATAAAGGTTGGTAATGACTGTCTGGAGCAAGTGAATCAGTATGTATATCTGGGAAGTTTGTTTACTAGAGATGGACGCTGTGATGGAGACATTGAAAGAAGGAAGCTGGCCGGTACTAGGACGAATGGTGCGCTCGGTCCCATTGTTAGTAGTAGCAATGTGTCTATGAAAGCAAAAGTGCTAGTGCACAATGCTGTCTTGGTGCCGACCCTGATGTATGCTAGTGAGACGTGGACGTGGATGAAGAAGGATGAATCAGGTTTGAATGCAGTAGAAATGAGGTCATTAAGAAGAATGTGCGGGAAAACGCTGAGAGATAAGATAAGGAATGAGGTTATTAGAGAAATGAGTGACTGCAAGACTGGTGTAGTGACAAGAATGAAAGTAAACAAACTAGGATGGTTTGGGCATGTTGAGAGAATGAATGATGACAGGATGACAAAAAAGATATATCTGAATGAGCGAAGAGGGGTGAGAAAGCGCGGCCGTCCGAGACTGACCTGGTCCGATCATGTCGACCAGATCCTCAAGGATGGACGCGTTTTGAGTAAAAGGAATCGGAGAGCGTGTATGACTAATTGCATGAATGTGACGGAAGCTAGGAGTGTGTGTGAGGATAGGGCTGTCTGGCGCTCTGTCCTCTCTGCCTACCCTGCAAGGGATGTGGCGTGAGGGTATAGATAGATAGATAGATAGATGAGAAATTCAGTACTGATTTCAGTATTGAATCTCGTAAGAAAGCTTATAAAACTTGTATAGAACTTTAGGGTATTATATTAATTTTCTCAAAGAAATACTTGCGCTGAAATATATTAAGTATATTTTATTGAATTCGATAAATTATACCAGGATTTATATAAATACCAAGTCATATAATAACGCTTAGGTTTGATCCTGCGATACTTAACTTTAATGAAATGAATGGTTGAAATGAAGAAGGCACTAGATACCAGTTTTGTAAAAATTGAACCAAATAATATGCTGTAGTGTATGTAGCATGGAGTTATCCTGGTATGAAGAGGGTCTCTGTAGAGGTCCTAGTCGTCTGGTGGTCTGTTACCAAGTGGCTGTGCTCTGGTATGCCTGGCCTCACTACTGGGTATACCTATACACTAAATGGTGCAATAGTTGAAGGAGCCAGACTCATACGACATGAGCTCCAGTACTATGGATTTTCAATTACACCGTACCTACATCGGAAGTAGGTAATGGTAACCTGACAGTGACAGTCACCTCATAGAGTCAATACCTTAAATACTACACTTGGGTCAAAATAATGCGTCTTTAAATGTACGATACATTAAAAAAAAAACTTATAAGAAGGTGGTATATTTCAGATATTGAGAAATCTATGAAGCATTACATACCATCGCTTATATTTTGTTAGAATGATTCTTATTGGCGTGCATTATTTGTGTACGTATTTAGCCGGCAGAATCACGTTGATGGACTTTCGTGATACTTGAACGATGTGCATATTGTAACATTATTGCCGTATTAGTAAGTCAACTGAAACATAGTGCCTTTCATATGAAAACTCATATAATCATTTAAGATATTCTATAATTTTTAATTTCACTAATTTCAATGTTCATGTATTTATTTCTTAAATTTAAATCATAGCAACAAAATATTTTCTATTCTAGCTGTTTAGTTTTAAGTGATTACTCAAAAGTAATGCTTGTGGCGCTTAGTGTGTTTCTCATTTCCACCACTCAAATATCATTCTAAAGACGGAACCAAAGAAAACTTTGAACTTTTAAAACGAGATATTATTTATATACTTTTAACTCATATTTTTTGGGACAGAACTGGGAATTTATAGTTTTTTTATATTTTATTGTCCTGTTTAAAGTGAACCGGATTTTTCAGAAGCTTTTCCCTGTCATGCACGCAACTTGATTGTCTCTTGTTTTTTAGATCTGTATAATCATCCGAAGAGTCTAAAGCTGCTCCTGAATATATGGAAACTTTATCTCCTCCAATTCCGCGCTCCGATTGGCTGATGGCTAGCTGGTTCGTTCGTCTATTGGTTTGTTAGGCTAATTTTCAAAATAACTAATTTAATTGGTTCCTAATTTCTTTATTATTCTATTATATTCTATCCCCTCACGCAGACTCCCTTGCGGGGTAGGCAGGCAGAACAGATCGCCAGACTTTCCCATACGTGTAGACACACTTCGCGCTTCCGTTATATTCATGCAATTCGTCATACACACTCTACGATTCCTTTTACTCAGAACACGTCCGTCATTGAGAATTTGTTCCACATTATTTTATTATACTTGTTTTCATTACAATAAGTTTAATTTTTTTATTGTCATTATTCATTAGATTGCATTTCTTGTTTGTTTGCGCTTTATTTAAAAAAACAGTAGTATCAAAGAGCCTTGTTTCAAGTTTAAGGTTTTTAAGTAATTTTAAGTAAAATTCCAAACACAGACCTGTCTTTAACTTAACGAACACCTAGACGAAGTACCTACCTACTCCAGAGGAGGATAGAGAGAGAGTATTGCAATCATAACTAAAAACTAAAAGCCAACTTAATAAATTTTTAAGAAGAAAACTTAGAAAAATTGTTTTTTCTGCTTTATATACGTTAATGTTCGCGGTTTTCTTCTCTCATAGTTTTAGTTTTAATATAAAAAATAAACCGCGTTTCCTGCAATGAGCGCATAATAATATATTTTCACTTACTTTACCGACATTTTTGAAAACTTGAGTCGATTATAAAAATGCATTTTTTCCCACAACACAACTTTATACCACCACATCCTTTTTGGGTATACACATATTGCATTTTTTTGTTGTTTATGATTTTGTTTATCACTTGGGTTAGCTGGAGGAGATCAGCTGATAAGCTGGCCCTAGTGAACTCATTAATATTTATTTATTTATTTATTTATGTATAAAAATGAACTGGACCAGCTTATCAGCGACTATAATTGTCGCCTTAGCGCCAGTCCAGGTACAGGTTACGCTTACAAAGTGGCAGGTACTTACATGCTAATACACGGATAACTGACGTACGGGACATTTTATGAATTAAAGTAACCAGCGACAGCTATGCTGGTTTGGATTATCTTAGGTATCAAAGGATTATTTAAGGAAAGACTAAATCCATGCACGCTTCACAGAAATACAGAATACATCGTGCACGCTGAGATTCAAAGTCAGTATCTCCAAATCAGAAGTCCGTGCTGCAACCAACTAAGCCAACCATGTACCTACTCTTACATGTAGGTAATCGTAAAATTAAAATTTACTTACGTTTTAAACTTTTAATATCAATTTGGGAAATTTGAGGGTTCTGGGACACTGAAAAATCTAAAAAAAATAGGATGAAAGTATAAATACAGACAAGAACAACCACAGATGAAATTTTGCTAAAAAAAATTGCACTGTTCACTTATCATGAAACGAATAAAAGAAATAGCATGTTAAACATGTACCAATAAAGTTGTAAAAGTAACAGTAGCAAAAGTTGCTATTTCAGCGAAATCACAATGTTTGTTTAAAAAGTTAGTTTTAAATGAAATCATCGTATGCAAGAGCAGTCAAGTTGGAGAGTGTGCTGGGAAAGTTTTCAAAAGAACAATATATGAGATGAATAATATCATACCAAAGTAAGATACCTATTCGTACTATTATTGCTACTGCGGTGTACTTACATACATGAGGGAGGAAGGATGTTCTTAGATGATTAAAGCAAGATTGCTTTAAACAAAGTAACAAGTATTCGAGTAGCAGTGATTGTTAAAAAGTAGCAGATATCTTCTGTGAAGGAATACTGAGGGCGTAGCCAGCCTCGGAGCTAGGGGGGGGCAACAAAAATTTCAAAAATTGATATAGCACACAAAACGCGTACATAGCGCCGCAGGCAAAAAAAATTGTAAGACATAGTGAAGAAAGTCGTGATGTTTGGTTTATTTGAAATTATACATAATAATTTGTACAATAATATGTATGAAAAATGTTTTGTATAAAGAGTAATACAAAAATAGCGCCGCAGGCAATTTTATTTAAACAATTGTTTTGATGAATTTTCATGCAAATTAGAAAATTTATGACATGACGAGAAAATGTGGTAATAATGTGATTTTTTTTGAGGTTTTTATCATTTTATATGAAAAAATATATACCTATTCCAATGTCTAGGGGGGGCAGCTGCCCCCCCTGCCCCCCTGGCTTTGGTGCCAAACATTTTTCTCAGTCAATTTGGAGAGCATCGTCTTATATGAAAAAATATATACCTATTCCAATGTCTAGGGGGGGCCAGCTGCCCTCCCTGCCCCCCTGGCTTTGGTGCCAAACATTTTTCTCAGCCAATTTGGAGAGCATCGTCTTGATACTGAGTACAGTGATAGATGAATGTATGGACTACAGGTTATAATAGGATTACCTATGTAACAATGAAGTTTTGGTGACATAATTAATAGACGGATCAGAAGGTTTGCGTGTTCATTATGTTATATTTATTATTCACGGATTTTTCCGGTTACATAGTGACTGTAGGTATTGATGACTATGATGACTTGTATTTGATGACTTATGATGACTGACTTGTAAGGGTACTTACAAATGCTTATATAGCTACTACAAATTATTGGTGCCGTGTGCTTTGGCTCTGCTAGAATATTGTCTCACGGGAAAGATATATTTTGTGTCATCAGCAAATATTTCCTCGTGAGAAAGGAATATTAATTGTAGGTATATATAATAGTATATACGCTACACCTACTTACATAATTTTTTTCTGGAAATTTCTTTTGCCCCTATATATGAAATCAAAATAATATGAATTTGTTTTGAAACTCTCTTATAGGTCAGTAGCGTTTTGATTGGTGTACTTACTGAGGGGTAAAGGAACTAAGGAAGGGATGAGGGATTATGGGGGACGGGGGGAGAGTTGGACCCAAGAAAGCATGAAATTCTATTAAAACTTTGTTATGAAAACATTCAATATTAATAAACCAACAAAGTACTACCAACAGATCAAAAGTACCAATTCACAAACAAATATACTTCACGTTCAACTGAAATGGGACAAATATGTTTGAGAACGTTTGGCGAAACCATACAAAAATGAATACAGAATTATTGGTTCAATATCTATAGAATTCTGTAAAATACTCGTAGATATCTTGCAACTTACTTTGACTTATCACTATTTATGAAGTGTCAATATTTATTATTACTTAAGACTTGTACATGTAGATGTAATTAGTATTAAATTAAATTTTAAAAGTCTCTTATTTGAAAGAAATGAATTGTAACCTCCTTGGATAAGGACACTAAAGGAATGTAATTTGGGGGTGGGGTTTGCGGGGGACTCCCTTCTGGCTAACCGTGAGCCCACCTCTTAAAAATATTTTGCCAAGAAGTGCGGTTACCCGTCATATAGCGTCCTCTTTACAGAAGACACTGTTACTTTTATTCCTTAATGACAAAACCTTAAAAATTATTTTTAAAAAAAATTGCCTGTGGCGCTATTTTTAATTTTTGTTACACTTAAAAGTGTCAAATAAAAAAATGTTGCCCCTCTCGCTTACACATATTTTGTTAATTAATCACGTTTATTCTTGGAAAACAATAGATTCGATAAAAAAAAAAATAAAGACATTAATATTTTTACTATCAGTACAAATATTGTATGTTCAACCAATATTCATCCCACAATAAATATATTTCATTATAATACCTATAGATGTATTGTGATTTTAACAAACAGGGGTGTTTTTCGGTTTGGTAGGATGAGCCGCCCGAGGGCGTTTCTCTCCCTTTATCCGACCCTGATCTCTACCAGCAGATAACGAAGAGGTTTTTGGAAAAGATAATATTTATTCAGACCCCATTCGCCTCTGTATCGTAAAATGTCATTCCTATAACTTATTTTCTTATTTCTTCGTTTTGATATCGCAATAAATAAGAAAAAGTATTTATTAGAAGCCAATACCTACCTCTAGGTATAGAGAATACAGGACTTTCAGGAGAATATCGATAGATGGCGATGTTTTATTACCTTTCAATTCAGAGTTCAGGACCTTTAACACTAAATGAAGCCTTAGAACCAAGTTATGAAATCGAAGCAAGGGCAGATGCACTAGGAATCCAAGAAAATATGATCCCACAAATGCTGCAAAATCATAAAATTAGCAGAGCTTTTTAAAACTAGGGACCCAACGATGACGTCACAGTCATTTCCCGCGGCGTTAAAAGGTTCTAAATCCCATGAACAATCGCATGATCAAATGTTAATAACAATGTTTTTTTTTAATTTGGGGTTATTTTCGCTTCATAGAAAAAACACTAGATTTTAATGCACTTTACCAATACGAAAAAAATATCTGCGACATTCTGGAAACGAGTTGCTGTCTTTCGGAAAAAATATCAGAGGTGTTTTTCACATACTTTTTGAGAAATCTAAACAAGATATAAAAAATCTTTTACGAACATTCCCTAGATAAAGATTCAATGTTTCTACCCTATTTTTTCCAGAGCATATTTGGTTAGGTGGTCAAGATCTATAGTCTCTTTTGAAATGTCAGTATGCCTACTCTTTAATACCTACCGTAGTTATAATGTATAGGAAATTATTTTCCATTATGTGTCCACCGATATATCATTATAATATAGATGGACAATAATAATGTCATTATTTTGTACATTATTTAGGTATAAAGGCTGCATTCATCCCTCCATTAGGCTGTATCTATCCACTTACATTTCAATCCTATACTGTATAAAATAATAATTGCCTACATTCGCGTTTGTGTGCTCACAAAGTACTGCTTATTATACAAATTAAATGAAAATGCTAATTATTAAGGCTCGCGACCCGACTATAACGTCACTATCATTTCCCACGCATTAAGTTTCAAAATCGCGATGATAAAATGGTAAAAATAGGGTTTTTTTATCATTTCTTGTGGTTGATTTCGCTTCAATTGAAATTTTTTTACGGTTATTCCCTAAATTTTAATGGATATTATCAGTACAAAAAAAAAAACTCCGCGACTTTCGGGAAATAAGTTTCTGTCTTTCAGAAAAAAATATCAGAGGTATGAAATCTATACAAGATATTAAAAATCTTTTACGGTTATACCCTAAATAAATGTTCAATGCATCTACTCAATTTTGTTCCATAGCATATTTAGTAACGGTTGTCGAGATATAAGGTCTCCCGTTTTTAGAAATTTTTGAAATGTCGGTATGCATATACTCTTAAATGAATACGAACATTTTAAATTTACTACTACTACTATACCCTCAGGCCACGTTACAACACCAGTCTTGCAGTCACTCATTTGCCTAATAACCTCATTCCTTATCCTATCTCTCAGAGTTTTCCCACACATTCTTCTTAGTGACCTCATTTCCACTGCATTCAGCCCGGATTCATCCTTCTTCAGCCATGTCCAAGTCTCGCTTGCATACATTAGGGTCGGCACCAAGACAGCATTGTGCACTAGCACTTTTGCTTTCATAGACACATTGCTACTACTAACAATCGGACCGAGTGCACCATTCGTCCTAGTTCCGGCCAGCTTCCTTCTTTCAATGTCTCCATCACAGCGTCCATTTCTAGTAAATAAGCTTCCCAAATATACATACTCATTCACTTGCTCCAGACAGTCATTACCAACTTTTTTTACTTTACCAAAATAATCGCAACATAATGAACGCATATGATATTATTATTCAACCGACATGCAGATTGCAGTGGAATATTAAAATTTACATTCACGAAAAATTAATTTAATTTTAGTTGCATGTCAAAATGTCAATTGCTATATATTATGTATTGCCTACCGAGAGAACTACCCTTAGGTAGGTATTTAATATTCTGCCTACCCAAAAATATTACATAACATCCCAACATTACTATCATATTATGTTTATCTATCTATGTATACAGGGTGATTGGTTCCGCTATTCAGATATTTTGAGAGGTGATAGAGGGTGTTCTAAAACGTAGATCTGCCAAAGGGATGTCATCCCAATTGTTAAGGGTTGCGGAGTTACACCCTTTTAAAAAAATTCCACCCCCGGCATCGACCACCATCACATTTCACTGAATAACTCTGATGCTATGAGTCCAAAATTAATAAATTTTTTTTGTATTGTAATAAAACAAGCTTTAAATTGATGTCAAAAATATTTAATAATAATAATAATAACTTTGCTAAAATTAAACACAAAAACAAAATTTCATTTTTTTCTGTTGAAAGTTTTGACATCTTTTAATTTTTTTTCAATAAAAACTATAATTAACTAGTACTTTTTTTTCTTTTAATAAATACACTAGACCCTTGTGAATAAAAATGCCGAACATTATCTATCCATATTTTGAACCAGTTTTTCCAAATCTTCGATTTTGTAAGTACATATTCGATAAAAAATGTATACTTCGCTACCGATTACCTCTTTAAGTAGGTACATGTACCTGGTAATGAGTAGCGAAGTATACATTTTTTATCGAATATGTACTTACAAAATCGAAGATTTGGAAAAACTGGTTCAAAATATGGATAGATAATGTTCGGCATTTATATTCACAAGGGTCTAGTGTATTTATTAAAAGAAAAAAAGTACTAGTTAATTATAGTTTTTATTGAAAAAAAATTAAAAGATGTCAAAACTTTCAACAGAAAAAAATGAAATTTTGTTTTTGTGTTTAATTTTAGCAAAGTTATTATTATTATTATTAAATATTTTTGACATCAATTTAAAGCTTGTTTTATTACAATACAAAAAAAATTTATTAATTTTGGACTCATAGCATCAGAGTTATTCAGTGAAATGTGATGGTGGTCGATGCCGGGGGTGGAATTTTTTTAAAAGGGTGTAACTCCGCAACCCTTAACAATTGGGATGACATCCCTTTGGCAGATCTACGTTTTAGAACACCCTCTATCACCTCTCAAAATATCTGAATAGCGGAACCAATCACCCTGTATACAGCAAAGTCTGATTTTTGTAAGTGTTCGCATATTTGTCGCATTTTGCGAAAACTTTGAATAATATTTTCGATAATATAGGCTGTGTCCTAACGTCGCCGGTTTTTGGAGAAAAAGCTTTTCCTAGGAGATGCCATGATTATGAGGGCATCCGAGGGTTGTGTGGTGGTACCGTATGAACGGGCGTTGAAAAAGAAATTCAGATCTTAAGTCACATTTTGTCTAGCTCAAGCCTGTAAAGTATGCCGGGTTGGTTTGTCAAATTTGCCGCGGTGAAGCACGGGTAACTCAGCTAGTACTTTATAAACTTGGGTCACAGGCAGGAGAATCCCGCATGTGCAATCTGTGGAGCATTTGAGCACATCGTCCATGTTACCCATTGAGGCCTCGGTAGGTCGAATCCAGAAGAATGCGGAGAGCCACTGCAATCCATCAATCCACATTGTCGAAGACTGTCCTCTGAGAGCATTTCCTGGACCATATGCAGATATCCACAATGCCACACCCAATGCCCTTGAATGGCTCGGAAGCCTGGATGTTGCTCTGTAGGGTACATGTCTCCTGTATGTAACAGATAGCATAATTCTCTTATCTTCTGACGTTGCCGCCCAACGGTGACAGAAGCCATACGAAATAATAATGGGCGTCAATATGTCCCTGGGAAGACGACACCAGTACCTATTTTTGATACAATGCGTAGGCAAATTTATGATATTAGATTACTACCCACAGATGGCGCTGACCGCAACATGTTTAAGTGGTTTGAACCTAGACTAGTTATAATAATTATTAATACATACTCGTAACTTACCTGATGACGAGATTCATGGTACAATAACACAATGTTACAGGTGCTAGCTATTGTAATAATTATTGTAGTACATGAACTCTTCCGATTGGATAAAGTGCGATTTTATTTATTTAAGTATTTAAATATCGAAGGGGTGGATGTTTTCTGCACTTTTCCGGATAATTTTGGGAGGGGTGTCGCCTCCAACCAAAGTTTTTGATTAATAGACGATCACATATTACATACTTGTATTAAGACTCGCGACCCAACTATGACGTCACGGTAATTTCCCACGGCATTAAGATTCAAAATCGCATGAACAGTCGCATAATAAAATGGTAAAAAAGCGTTCTTCCATTTTTTGGGGCTTAATTTCGCTTTAATCACAAAAGTTTTACGATCTCTCCCTAGATTTTAAAGTATATATTCAATACTAAATTATTTTTACTACACGACTTTCGGGAAACGAGTTTCTGTCTTTCGGATAAAAGATCGGAGATGTTTTAAACATTTTTTTTTTCAGAAAATATACTAGACAAAAAAACTTTTACGGTTATTCCCTAGATAAAGGTTCAATGTATCTACTATATTATTCTTTCCAAAGCATATTTAGTAAGGTTGTCGGAACTTAAGGTCTCCCATTTTTAGAAAATTTTGAAATGTCAATATGTGTACTCTTAACTCGTAAGTACTCATTTAACCCTCGCGAGACGCAACATAAAAAAATAAGTAATTCTATGATAATGCTTTTGTTTTAAACTAACTTGTCCCCCCCCCCTCTGTCCGTAGGTACCTGCCTACAAGTAATAATATTGCCGGATAAGTTGGTTTCATTACAAATATTCCTTTGGGATCTCATCTACAAAGCGGTGCTGTTATATCTGCGATATGTTGGGACACGTGAAATGAGATTTTTTTAATATCAAAGAGATTTTCACCTCACTGTACAAACGTTGGCTTTTAAGGGTTAACGCTATTTGAAACGTTAAATAAAATCGCTCAGCCCCCCTTCCCTCCCTTCCCTCCCCCTCCTCAATCTCTCTCTTTTATGCTTCCGCCACACGCCCGTCACGAGTTTGAGCAAACGGTGTTCATGAGTAAAAAGGCCTCAATCGTCGCGTCGGCTACGTACACGTCAAGACAAACATTCCATCCACACTACTTTTTCACTACAACACCACTCGCTCGCGACTCGTGAAAAGCATGTAGCGGGTGCATTAGACTTGTGTGACGAAATTGATACATTTATTGAATCCTATATCATTTCACTCAGTTACTTTCCTTTGTATCATTTTCGATAGATGGTGTTCATGTATGTAGTTTAATAAGGTTACATGTGAAATAATTCAGAATTTCAAAAACTGAAAATAATTCATTTCAAAGCAGTGGCGATAAACTAGACCCTTTTTCTGGTGTGATAGATATATTTATTTATAAACAATACCTATAACAAAATAATAATTATTATTAGAAAAATTGTGTGTTGTTGTAATGTAGCAATGTTGAAATTGCAAAATATTTAGGAAAAACAATTGACTAAAAGAAAAATTTTGTACATAATTTGCCCTCAAAATAAATTGTCTATGGGTGATAGGAGCTGCGCCAGTGTCCTGGATAGAAAATAAATCAAAAAACCATTTTGTTCCAAATTCGAAATCGTGTTCATTGATACCATGACAAATAAAGTGTAAATTTTAATAAAATTTTTTTGCAGGAAAAACAGGGTTTCGTAAAAAAAACGCTGCGAAACATCGCTATAGAAAACGATACCTTTATAGTGAAAATTATTCAAATCAAAGCGTTTATATTCGTAGTGAAGCTGAACACATTATTAAGGGACCTTTGACGGAGGCCAGTCCCTATATGTGAGCTCCTCCCCTCTTTCAGACATCAGGAGATGTGTATTTTCTCAACTACTTCATATTGGTCGTATCCACTCAAAATTAAAAGCTGTAATAATTAAGAATATGCTTTAGTATCCAACATAGCCAAAAACACATTTTTTGTAATAAAAATGATCAAAAGAAGATACTTAAAATCGCAGGGTTGAACTGGCTATGTCGGAATTTCGGAAAATTTTCAGTGGGCTGTTACCCACTGAGGCCTTTTGTGGGCCGGGTTGGCTTGAAATTCCCGGTTCAAAATTTCGTCCTAGATCGGCCCTGCTTAACATGAAGTAAAGTGCGTCATCAATAGGTCAGATTTTTTTATGTCATATTTCTTAACATTTGGGTCTTTTCAGTTATAACATTGTTATTCTCGGGTGATGAAATAGAAAAGAGGATTATAGCGTAGAATCGACTCGTAAAGTATCAATGTATATGTCTAACTAATTCAGATGTTAATATGGATTAACATGTTATCCTCATCAGCCAACTCTCCCCTCTTGGAATACATTATTGGATTATGTATATAACAATATTATTAGGAATTTTGACATTCTATTTCGTCGATATGCACTATTTTCCCTTGGCACTACAAACAATGGCTTTTGAATAAATGAGTAGTTTCATCGAATGTATTTCACCGACACAAATTTACCGAATTCTCGTAGGTCCTAATAATAAACCAACTCTTCCTCTGAGATTCTCGGGTTGTAACAAAATAGAGCAATATTTTAGCATATCAAGTAAAACATTTGTTTACTAGGGCGAGCTAATCGCAGTGCTGTGCCGAAAAAGATAATTGACTAAAATCTCCAAACCGATTGGATATTCATCAATTCGTGTTGCCGACATCATGACAATCGTCTTTCTCGTTTGCACGCAATATCGTTGAAACATTGCCGAAATAAATGCTATGTATTGGGAAATTACTCAATTATAAGAGAACAAATGGTGAACAGCGTGTCAACAGAAAGCGCATCGGAATAAATTAGGTGGTGCAATTGAAAAGAAAGCATGTATGCGCTCAGATGAGGTTACACACAGATGATCACTCCTTAATCCCATTTCCCTCTCTCTTTCTCATCCCTACTCCTTTCCTTCCTAACTATTCTCACGTTGGTTATATTGTAGTGTTTGGTCTTTTTAATTTTTATCTTTTTTCACATTTTCTTAATACATAATATTTACATACATACTGATTACATCACAACACATACCATTAAAAATAATAATGTTAACCAATACGATTTATACGAGTTACCGCAATTGTTGTTCGAAAAATTGCTCGTGTAAGCGCACTTTATACTAGATGGAATTATTTAATGTAACCACTGCTTATAATTGCGCAGAATTCTCTATCGGTATGACATCTCAGGAATATTGACCATTTATTTACCAGAGTCCAACTTATCAACGTAGCTTATAAGCTAGAATAAGCTTGATATGTCTTACATAGTTTGTTCTAATATGGCGAACATGTTTTAAGCCAATTTCAACTAGTCACTGTAACTTAAGGGCATGGCACCAGGAATGACGTCACAGATATTTCCCACGGCATTAAGGTTGAAAATCGCGTGACAATCGCATGAAAAAATGATAAAAATAGCGTTTTTTCCATTTTTTGGGGTTAATTTTGCGTCTATCAAAAAACTTTTACGGTTATTCCCTAGATTTTGATGCATATTATCAGTACAAAAAAGAATTTTCACTCTGCGACTTTCGGGAAACGAGTTTCCGTCTTTCGGAAAAAAGATCAGAGGTGTTTTTAAAATTATTTTTTGAGAAAACTATACAAGATATAAAAAATCTTTTACGGTTATTCCCTAGATAAAGGTTCAATGCATCTACCCTATTTTGTTCCAATACATATTTAGTAACGGTTGTCGAGATAGAAGGTCTCCCGTTTTTACAAATTTTTGAAATGTCGGTATGCACAATTGCACACTCTTAAGTACTAGTAACTATCAAGTTCGCCGGTACCACTTGGCTTACCAAATCATTAGAAAATGCACTCCTGTCAAAATGTGTTTAAAGTTATCTTTCAGAGTTTCCATATTTCAATATAAATAAAGTTCAGAATATATCGTCACCGCTGGGATAGGAACTCAGAACCTCTCAATTGAAAGACGCGAGCTCCGGCAACCCTTGCTTTAAAAATATATTATTTTAAAACTCGCAACCCAACTATGATGTCCCGTCATTTCCCGCGGCATTAAGAGCATGCATACTGACATTTCAAAAATTTTTGAAAACGGGAGACCTTATATCTCGACAACCGTTACTAAATATCCTTTGGAAAAAAATAGGGTAGATGCATTGAATATTTATCTAGGGAATAAACGTAAAAAAATAAACCTTGTATAGATTTCTCAAAAAAAAAAAGTGAAAAGCACCTCTAATCTTTTTTCCGAAAGACGGAAACTGGTTTACCGAAAGTCGCGTAGATTTTTTATTTATTTCATAATATGCATTGGAATCTAAGGAATGACCGAATTTTTTTATAGGATGAAACGAAATTAACAAAAAAACTAAAAAAAAATATTTTTTCCATTTCACCATGCGATTTTGAAACTTAATGCCGTGGGAGATGGCCGTGACTTCATAGTTGGGTCGCGAGACTTCAAATATTACATGATATTTTAAATACTACAAATAAATAAAACATGGGATGTGCTGGGTGGGATGTTGTGTCCTGGTCCGCTTGCCCCACGGCACGAGAGGGCCTTAGGGGGGACCCATGGGGGGAACCATGGGGGGGACTATGGGGGGGACTATAATATATAATATACTCTAGTATGATATTGCTAGTTCCATGAACACAATGGCTCACAATACCCCTCACCATTTTCAAGTCAACCATACAACCGACCAACATGCACACTGGGAGAATCGAGTAAGTTTTGCACGACTTTTACTTTTTTGAAAAAAAGATACGAAAACACTCTAATTTTCAGTCTTACTTTTTTCTTATTGACTTCTCGGAGCTGCTTCCATCCTTAGTGACGATTATTTATAACAAAACAAAATATATAAAAATAATTATTTGAGTGTGGAAGGGGAACTCATGTGGATCTTAACAGAAAGAGAGAGGGAAGGGATGTTGGTGAAAAGACAGGTAATTGGAAAGCCTAGTGGCGGTCTTACTGAGGATAAAGGAATTCCAAAACCCTGTGATTTTCATATTCATTTATCTACTTCTTCTTATAACCCTCCAGTCGTAGGTTGGCGACTACCTTTTAAAAGTTATCTCAATCCAGCCTATTCTGAGCTGGCATTCGGTAGGTAGGTGTCTGGAACGTACATAGTTAAGTCACCATGTTTTTTTTTTCATACTGAACCCCTCTACATACCTCTGAAACGTCGAAATAAAGACCTCTCTTTAGTTATGAATAATATTCATGATCTACTATTTGAAATAATATAGGATTCATATTTTTATGGAACTGCATAGAATTGAATTGAAAAACAACAATTTAATTTTGTCCCCAATAAATTAGTAACTCTCCCACCGTGCACTGACCCATTCAGGTGCAGTGAAATTGGCTTCGTGTATTTCTGCTCGTGTCAGCGAAACGAAAAAATACCATTACACAGTGGAATATGTTGTTATTTTTAATTCGCAAAATCAAAAATAGCGAGCGAACCAAAACATGAAATATACAGGCAACGAAATATAAGTAATGGCTATAGCTGGGCTAGCAATGCGGTGAAAAATCCGTATTAATCGAAAATACCTGGATTTGCCCGGTTTTTCTAATTAGCATCCACATTTCACAAGATCCAAATAAGTTTTTGAGTTAAGAGTAAAAATCTGAAAATATACACCATTTTTTTTCGTTCTTTCTGAGGTTTCTCAGAACTTATCACACTTACAAGGTGGCAAGATTTAAATTCGGATTCAGCGCCCCAAAAGCATAATTGGTGGTAGCAAAAAATAAGTGGAGTTCAAGATTGTATTTTTGATAGTCCTGATTGTCGAATCTTGTCATAAGAGCTGTCTCAACGGTCCGCAATATTCTCACATTCTATCTTTTACAAGTAACCTACGATGCCGAAAATATTACAGAGCGGCCCTAAAGATATTATTTTAAAGGCAAGATAGCAAGATTTTGCGAGTTGAATATAAAGAAAGAAATATTCCAGTTATCCCTCCGCCATCACAATTTAAAAAAACAATGTTGCTAGTTTATTCTAACAATCCAATCTAATTTTTTAAACAACAATTCTGAATTATAATTTGAAATTAGCAAAAAATGTTACCATATCTTACCATCACACCAAGCAACACTAAACCAAGTTTGCTTCAGTGAGACTTCTAGAAATTCCCTACATTTCCTTTCCCTACGCCTTTGACTACAAAAATGCTTAGGAGAATGCAGAAGAACCATATAGAAGAACAATAAGAGAACCTTCAAGTTGTTTCATGACCTCAGAAAAACTTGACACTGGCAGGAACACTCTTCATTAGGGTGATTGCTTAAGTCCACAAGAAGAGAAGACTTCTAAAAAAAAAAGTGGACTGTATACTATATGTATATCATGTATATCATACAGACGGATATACTTGCCTAGATTTGATTCAGTATTTTTAGATTGGTGTACGTTACAAAATAATATTATTTATGTGGAATTGTGCGGATGATTAAATGTGGTTTTGAAAGGTTAACAGAAATACGATTATTTTAATTATAATCCAGATTATTTTTAAATACAAGCAATTCTCCAATGTAATTGAACTTTTTAAACTCAAGTGGGATCAATAATCCCAATTTATAGGGCTGAATAGGTATGGATTTATGGGCTTTTTAGGGTTTATTTATAGTCATGTTGAATGACGAGGTTTTTAATAGTAACGTTGAAAAAAGGGGCTGAAATAACTATTTCTCTTAGTTTGCTCATCTCCGCTGTTCGGCGGCTCACGTTGTCCAGATGACGGTCAACTGACTCCAGAAAAGATCCTTCATTCAGAGCTGGCGGAAGGTAGAAGGAAACAGGGAATGCAGCGAAAGAGGTTCAAAGATGTTCTACAAAACACATTAAAGGATATAAATTCTCAAAATGACTGGGAAAACTTGGTGGATGATCGCAAAAACTGGCGGAGGATCATAAATAATTACACTGGCCCGCAAAACAGAACCACCCGCAGAACTGTTACAAATGAGGAGCAGCCTCAAGTAGTGTGTGTGGTGTGTGACAGAGTGTGCATGCCCAGAATCGGACCTCCATAGTCACCTTCAATAGCATCGTCGGCAGGACCAAAAACAACGTGGCAGCGATTCTTCTCGTTAAAGACACTCGGCAACGGGCTTTTGGCATTATTATTGAGTTAAACAGACTAAACATGTATTGTAATAACAAAAAATAATGATATAACTAAATAAGAACCTTTCTTTGCGATGATACTGCAGTAAAACTGGAATAATTCGGGTATTTTCGAAACAAAGTGAAAATCTCGAATATCTCGAAAACCGTGAGACTTTGGATTAAGCTAAGTTTGGATCAAAAGATCCTAAACGATCTCTACCATCAACCCTCAAGATATATGTATCCATCTATCAAACACCCTGAAAAAGTGATCACTATTTGTGTGACGTGTGATAAAAAACTATAAGTAGGTATATTGAATATCAAAATAACAATTAATATGTAGAACCAAAGTGTAGCTAATTGAAGTAATTTTGTACCGCGATACTGTACAGATATTTTACCTACTTACTTTCTAGCAAGAACAGTTTCCTTCTAAAAGTTGTGCATACTGTGTTAAGAGAATATACCTGCTCTACATGGGCGTCGTCAGGGGGGGCAGGGGGGCAGGGGGGCAGCTGCTCCCCCTAGAGATTGGAATAGGTATATATTTTTTCATACTAAATTATAGAACCTCACAAAAATCACATTATTCCCACACGTTTTCTCATCATATCATAAATTTTCATGAATATCCATCAAAATACAGTTATTTCATAAAAAAAAATACCTGCGGCGCATTTTCTTATTGCTTTTTTATCAAAGACATTTTTCATTCAAATCATTGTGCGAAAAATTATACCCATTTTCAAATAAACCAAACCACATCACAACCTTCTTCCATATTTCTCAAAAAAAAAATTCACCTGCGGCGTTATTTAAGCCTTTTTCATGATAAATCAAATTAAAAAATTTTGTTGCTCCCCCCTATCTCCGAGGCTGGCGACGCCCATGCTGCTCTTTGTATCATATTGTAGCAAAGAGTAAAGACTCTATAGTGCATAGACCATCATAGACTAGGTATAGACTAGAGAGGGAGCTTTGAATTTAAAGTTTAATGGAAACTCTATGTAATTAATTATTTCACATGGTATTGGCGTGCTAATTAAAACGAAGACCATAGGTTAAATAATTAAAGCTAGGTTACTATAAACTTATACTCTATTGATTCTAATAATGGTTTCATATATTTATGTATTTTATTAGCGTAGGGCGATCTACATACAAGGTATTTTGAGACTTGTTTTTCAGACTTATAAAGCACGGTGGCCCGTCAATGTATGGAGTTTTTTTTACGAATATCGGAACAGCACAGGTGCCAAAATTTAGGTATTAACGAGTTATTTCAGGCAGCATATTTAGTTTTTGATTATGAAACTACTTTGACACTTCAAAAAAAATTTTTTTTAATTAAATTAAAAATCCCGTTTTAACGGGAGACCTTAGATCTCAACAACCTTAGTAGATATGTTTTGGAAAAACCTAGGGTCGATACATTGAACCTTTATCTAGGGAATGACAGTAAAAGATTTTTTATATCTTGTATAAATTACTCCAAAAAAATGGGAAAAACATCTCCAATTTTTTTTTCGAAAGACAAAAACTCGTTTCTCGACAGTCTCAGACATTTTTTTCTATTGATAATATGCATTAAACGAGGGAATGACCGTAAAAATTTTTTGATAGACGCAAAATTAACCCCAAAAAATGGAAAAAACGCTATTTTGACCATTTATCATGCGATTGTTCACGCGATTTTAAACCTTATTGCCGTGGGAAATGACTGTGACGTCATTCTTGGTGCCAAGCCCTTAAACCTGGATGCTCCGTTAATTGTGACGTTATCAATACAAAATACCACTGTGTAAAGGCCTATATGGATTAAATTCGCGTCGATCTTTAGAAGGTGCAAAAATGAAAACTAGAGCAAGCATTAAAGAACTGTGTTTATGTAAGCTTGCAGGTAACTCCTGGCGCATTCTCAAATTTCAATAGGAGTTCCACATTGTATCTTATATTTATTATAATATCGTAAACTTGGGTGATAAAATTGTGCACTACTTCCGGAATATGTTTACACTCGTCGCACACAGAGGGCTCTGGCAATTTCCGCTTCCATTCTACCACTCCCGAGTGTGTCAACTACCTGTACTTCCGGTGCGGTGATTGTTAATAATATCTTCAACATATCAGGACGCGTACCTACCTAATGTATTTAAGTACCTGATATTTGTATTTTTCCTTTCCTCTTACTTGGCCGCCGGCGGATATTAGCTGCAAGTGGAGTTTCAAATTGTGTTGTTGGTAGCCGTGATCGAATCTTGCCATGAGAGCTGTCAGAGGTCCGTAATATTCCCACATTGTATTTTTTACAAGCGAGCTACAATGCCGAAAATATTACAGAGCAGTACAAGAGAAATCATTTAAAGTCAAGGCAGTTTGGCGAGTTGGAAAGAGAAAAAAATACTCTGACAATTCCTTTAAGCCGCCATCACAAGTTTGAAAAGCAAAGTTGCTAGTTTATTCTAACAATCCAAAAGTTGTAATTTTTTTTTAAACAACGCTTCTAAAATACAATTTGAAAGTAGCTTAAAAATGTAATCATATCTTATTATTACATCAAGCAACACTAAACCAAGTTTGTTCCGTGAGACTTCTGAAAAAAAAATGGACTGTACATGTTTTTTTTTTCGAATTTAAAGTCATTTTACTAAAGATTGTTGATGAGATGAGATGTTATCAGTTTTACATGGAACAAAATATTTTATGAAGATAAACAAACAACTGAATAGCAATCGAATCTATTTTCAAAAGTTATATTTAAAATTAGATCGGAATCTATTGTTGTTATAAAATACTTAAATCATTTTCAGTATTATTTGTTTTACAAATCTCCAATCTAATTATGTTTCATATTTCTGTTATGTTCGTTCAGAAAATAACGTTAATTTTTTCGCAAAATAAATATATGGATACAGATATCTTAAGGGGTGATAGTAGAGGTAATTTAGGATCTTTTGAGCCAAACTTAGCTTAGTCCAAAGTCTCACGGTTTTTGAGTCATTCGAGATTTTCCCTTTTTATCGAAAATACCCCAGTTACCCAGCATTAACCCCTAAATCATCACGGATAATGGTACCTTTTTAGTTATTTCATTGTTTTTTGTTACTCCAGAGTGTATTTAATCTATTTGAATTATAAGTTTTAATCTGAAACAATAATGCTAAAAAATATCGGTTTAAAGTTTCGAGAAACAGATTTCAGAAACAAGTTACGACTTTGGACTTTGGAGGGCATTTTCCATTAGAAAAAAATTGCCTTAAGAATCAGAAATCTGGTGTAATGGTACGATTTAATTTCTTTATGAACGCTCCGACACCATCTCCTCACAACAATAGCCAGTCCGCAGTGAAACAAAAGCCAAGCTGTAATTGGATGTCAGTCAGTGTATCCTGGGCTCCAGGGCACGCTAAATTGACATTTAATATCTATGCAGATAAGGGCGACAATACAATCTAGGTCATACGTATCAAGGGATTACATCTCAGATATAACGAATCTATATAGAGGCGACTTAATATAAGCAGTTTTTTTACTTGATTTGAGAGATAGCAAAATTTTTATTTTTATTTAATTTATTGAAAATTATTATAACAATGTATAAATCATTGGTGTGGTGCCTAATCCAAATGGATTTTTGGCTATATACTTATTCTAACTTAAAACTAAATATTCTACTTATTCTACAAAATTGTCCCCGCAACACCACCAATCATTTTAGGTATGGAAACGGAATGTATCTGCATTGCACAGAAGGAAATACATTACAGTTTTTCCTCAACAGAGACGAGAGGCATCTTCATTCACATAATGTAGCGTTATGTGAGCTACAACTGAACGATCCATCTGAACCTCGGAAGGAAGCAGCTATCCTGGCTTCGAAACATACGGCAGTGGACCGGGATCAGAACTGTGGAGGAGCTGTTTCGCACTGCCCAGGACGGAGAGGCGTTCTCCCAAGTGGTCGTCAACGTCGGGCGGACCCGATAAGACACATATATAAGACACATAGAGAAGAATAAGATGTGAACTCCCTTGGGGAAGAAGAAGGATGGGTGTTCCGACGCTTACGAGTCGGCTTTGGCTGGCTTGTAATCACGTTATGCCCAGGGCAACGTTCATCTATTCCACCACAACCTGCTGTCAATATAGGTGGATCAATCAATTCATTGAATCCTAAATTATTCGGCAGATTGGATTCGCAATTACACTGCAAACAATTTTTTAATATTATGCAACATCCAGGCAATACTATATCTGTGATTTTGTACATATTTCTAAAACAAAATAACACTTTTGTTTTAAAAAAAAAGAACATTTTGATACTGTTTGAAATGGCAACATAGAAATTGTATAAATATGTTCACCTACATAAGTTATTTCGGGCACAAAATTTGATTTTTACATTATTTTATGCGATGCTGCACCAAGTTAGAAAAGTATCTACACTCTTTTACACTAATATTGGATTCAAGCGTTCTGTATTTGTCGATCAATCGAAAATACAAAACTAATTAAAAAGGTGGTCGGTAACCTGGTTGGTAACGCGCTCGACTGTTAATCTGGCAGGCGCGGGTTCAATCCCCGATGCCGACTTACTCCACTTCACGACACAAGCTTTTCAAGCTTACTGTGAAGTGTAGCAATATGTATTTGGGTTTATTTCAATAAACCCAAAAATTCTACTATATATAAAAAAATCTACTAATTTTCAGAACACACCTATACAAATTAGATAAGTATTTTTTATGAATCAACGCCAACGCCAACGGTTCAAAATAATGATAAAACTGAAAAATCTCCAAGGACATGATTTTTTCTCTATGATTTATGTGAGTCGGAATGAGGCAAAAAACCTACAAATACATCTGCACCCTTCAGTGCACAGAACACATATACTCTAACGAGAAGAACCACAACTACATAGAAAACATATGCATACACGGAAAATGTATAGCACCGCAGTTGTGGCCAGTGCAAAGCTCCTTGAAGAAATTGGCGGCAGATTTGAATGTATTTCTAGACCATAAAGAATATTTTGATACCACTAGTAACTAAATAATTCCACTCCAGTCAAAAAAATGATGTTAATCAAAATTTTTAACTGAAATGAAATCATTTAATTACTAGTGTGCACCAAGCCCAATGTTACCGAAATGTAGAATAAAAGACACTAAATTCATCAAACTATTTATTGTTTAAATGGTAATAACACAGAGTATATAATATATATTTTAAGTGAATGTAGAATTTTTAGGATAACTGTGTTTCAAAATTTCATCATATTCATCATCAATTTCATCAAAATCAAAATTAAAAACACTTAAAAATAATAGGAGTCCTTGTCTCAGTGCAGTTAGCAATAAAAGAGTCTATTTCTCACAGTTTTAACACTTAAAAATAATAGGAGTCCTTGTCTCAGTGCACTTAGCAATCATCATCATCATCATGTGAGCCCCCCTGCGTCCATTGTCGAACATAGGCCTCCCTCATTGATTTCCACAGCTCCCTATCCTGGGCAGACCGCATCCAACCGCCTCTCGCAACTCGCCTTACATCGCCCAGCCCAACTCCATTTCTGGCTGGAAACTCTGTGAACGACATCGACGACCTTGGACCTCTCTCTGATCCAAACATTAGTTTTCCTGTCTCTCAGTGAAATACCCAACATTCTCCTTTCCATGGCTCTTTGTGTCACTGATAATTAGCAATAAAAGAGTCTATTTCTCACAGTTTTAACACTTAAAAATAATAGGAGTCCTTGTCTCAGTGCAGTTAGCAATAAAAGAGTCCATTTCTCACAGTTTTAACACTTATAAATAATAATGAGTCCTTGTCTCAGTGGGGTTAACAATAAAAGAGTCTATTTCTCACAGATTACACCTTGTAACTACAATACGAAAATGATGGAGTCTTTCAAAATGAACATTTGTTTCAACCAGTGATATATATCACTGGTTTCAACGCATAACAGAATCGTCTCATACACATGTTTACTATGAGGCAGTAATGTCCACGTGAACAAAACGAATAACAATCTACCAGTACGTCACACTTTAAAAGATATGATCTAAAAGTCTATTTCTCACAACACATATAGTTTATCTACAACACAACCATTAAAAACAAAACGAAAACACGAGAATGAACACGAGACGCCGATTCGTAAAAATGGCTGACATCAAAACAACGATTACAAACAAGCCGAAACGGCGTCATTTCGTGTGCGTGTTGCCAGCTGTAAAATTTAAGATAACCTCACGGAAAAATTCGCCGTCAACGATTATTAGGCAGTAAATACAGTTTTTGTTCCCAAAATATATAACAAAATCTTATAATTATTATTTAATTAGGTTAAATTTTTATTATAATCGTAAGAAAACAAGACTTCTGAAAACCAAAAACACATTTTTTTCATATGTCCACATATTCCCATATGATTGTGTGAGAGTAAAGAGAGGCGACTATATTCTTATTCAGTTCATCCGTTCATGCCAAACGGATACTATACCTAAGTATGGGATCCGGACAAACGGCCGACAAGACATACGGCCGACAGGACAAATGGCCGACACGGACAAATAGCCGACAAGACCAATGGCCGACTGGTACAAATGGCCGAAAGACGAAAGGCCGAAATCCAAACAGCCGACATGGACATATGGCCGACAAGTACAATTGGCCGACATCCAATAGGCCGACACGGACAACTGGCCGACAAGGACGAATGGCCGACAGGACGAATGGCCGACACAAAAAATAGATTGAAATAATGATCACATCACAAGTTTGAAAAACAAAGTTGCCAGTTTATTCTAACAATCCAAAATTTGGCTAGTTTTTTAAACAACAGTTCCGAAATATAATTTGAAAGTAGCGAAAAAATGTTACCATATCTTATTATCACATCAAGCAACACTAAACCAAGTTTGCTCCGTGAGACCGAGGCCATCGCCATATTGTTCATGAAGGCCGGGCCCAACTGACAATTGACGATGGTTACGCCATCTAAATTGTATGGGAAAAAATATTCCGTAATTTAAGTATTTGTCACCGAGACAAGGTGTTTGTCACCGATACAAGGTGACGTCACCACTCATGGCGGTGATGGAATTCGAGGATGTAGGCTTGTACTCTACTATCGCAGGCTTCGGTGAGACTTCTGAAAAAAAAGACAACGGTAACACTGTTTTTGCCAATAGAACCCAAGGTTAAATAGAATCTGCTCCTGAATTTACGTAACCACTGTATACTTAATAATTATGAGACATACTTGAAAGAATTACCTACTACTAGCGCCGCGAGTAGCCGCTACACGAATTAGATCAAAAACACCAAGCAGACATGGGACATTACTTTTTCAACTTTCCAGCGAACATGCAGGTTCTCAATTTTTAGGCGTTAAAAACGGTTTTTCATTTGTTTCGGCTGCAGGTGCCTTTTAGGGCTTAATTAAACCTTACTAGTATAAATAAAAAACAACCTAACCGGTCAACATTATTTTTTACAGTAATGTCCCATGTCTGCTGGGCGATGCTTGTTAACCATTATCTTGATTGAAAACATCATTGTCGGCCATTCGTCCTGTCGGCCATTCGTCCTTGTCGGCCAGTTGTCCGTGTCGGCCTATTGGATGTCGGCCTATTGTACTTGTCGGCCATATGTCCATGTCGGCCGTTTGGATTTCGGCCTTTCGTCTTTCGGCCATTTGTACCAGTCGGCCAGTTGGTCGTGTCGGCCATTTGTCCTTGTCGGCCGTTTGTCCATGTCGGCCGTTTGGCATTCGGCCATTTGTAGTAGATTCAGAAAGTATGCAAGTGCCTAGAACAAAGTCGTACCCCCGTGCTTCAGTGCTAGAGACACACTAATCATTTTGCGTTCCAGGTAATAATTTGAAATTCGATTGTACCTACCTATATAACGAAGCCAGCGATAGTATAGTACAAGCCTACATCGAATTCCATCACCACCATGATTGGTGACGTCACCTTGTATCGGTGACAAACATCTTGTCTCGGTGACAAACAAGTGTGTTCAAGTGAACTACGGAATATTTTTTCCCATACATTTTCTCCCAATCTTGGTGACGTCATCATCGTCAAATGTCAGTTAGGTATATGGCCTGTATGAACGATACGGCGCCGGCCTCGTATATAACGAGGCAGTCGCCATATTGTTCATGTAGGCCGGGCCCAACTGACATTTGACGATGATCACACCATGAAAAATGTATGGGAAAAAATATTCCGTAATTCAAGTGTTTGTCACCGAGACAAGGTGTTTGTCACCGATACAAGGTGACGTCACCACTCGTGGCGGTGATGGAATTCGAGGATGTAGGCTTATACTCTACTATCGCAGGCTTCGTATATAAAAATACCATAGAGTATAAGTAAGTAAGCAGTAGAGAGTTTACAAATTTTCAATATCATTGGAATAGAACGCGATTTGATTTAAATTTTATTCCCTCCATAATGTTATAAGGAAAATCTCACTGCAGTGAAAATGCGGCTGAGGATGGAGAGGATATCTCAGCAGCCGTCTCTTTCCCACTCTAGATATTAGATATACAAGATAGGTAGGCACCTACTAGTGCCGCACTCCTCACTACTTGAGATGATTGAATCATCTTGTATGAAAGGGATATATTAAATTGTGTTTGCTTTTCTTTTTCTCACGGTTTCATAGTTTTAACCGTTTAGGACCCACCGTATATTTGTAAAAATATTAGCAAACTATTTTATATCACGACAATTTGGTAAAAACAACGAATGTCATGAATAGACATCGGCGACTTGGATTCTTTACTACATGGATGCAGGGACGTAGAGTGAACAAAAATATTATTCAGTTTATTTACTTCAAGTTACGTGGAATTTATTGTTTACAAATCACTATTGTTGTATTCCCCTATAGATATTGATGGTTGTATCGAATTCAGGTAAAGATGGAAAACCCCGTAATTTAAATTCGAGGAGAAATAATACTTTTGGTCACGAGCCGTCTATGGATTTTGAAGATTCAGAATTATTTATGGCACTACCTACAATAAAAGGCATCCAAATTCCCTATGTATAGTCATGAAGTTAGGAACTTACGTCTAGGTTATCGAAAGAGAAATCCAAGGTCACCGACGTGGTAAAACGAGCAGCTGACTTAAAATAGAGTTGGGCAGCACAAGTTTCCAGACGCTCAGATTCTAGATGGACCAAAAAGGTTCTCGAATGGCAACCTAGAACAAGCAAAAGGAGCGTAGGAAGACCTCAGGCAAGATGGTCGGACGATGTAAGGCGAATCGCAGGAAGCAAGTGGATGCAGCATGCTCAGGATAGGGATCTGTGGAAATTCAAAGGGGAGGCCTGATTGAAATTAAAACGGCTGAGAAAGAAGAAGATGTTCAGATTGATGATGATGAAGAAGATATTCAGGCTTTCTGTGAAGTGTAGAAGGTGTATTTGGGTTTATTTAGATGAACCCAGATTCATTTTATTAAAAAAAAATGTATAGATAAAATTTGCTAACCGATTTTTTTTAAACGAACGTAGATTCAATATACAAGAAAACGATGGGTCACATAGATTAAAAATATCATTCTAATTTTTCATCCGTCTCTGTCTAACATATGGAGTAGATTTGATAATTTGGTTGCATTAGAAAGAGACTGCATCAGTATACCTCTTCATGTACCTAGACTAGGTGTAATATTTGAATTTGTTCTGTGAAGTGAAGTTAGGTAGATGTGGGTCTGGTAGAGGGGGTGCGGTATAGGAGGTGCGGGGGGTGGTGTGTAAATTTCATTGTAATTTTGAAATATTGCATTGAAGTGAAGCAGTTTTCCGTCGATGCATTATTCATAATGTGAATATCTCTATACAGATCTCTAGTAGTCTATTCACCGTAGTAGGATGTGGGATAATACTACAAGGACTAACTTGCCTCGTACACTCAATACTGAATCATCATTTTAATCTTAGATACTGCTACTACTATTTTCACTACACACGCGGCTAGATTATGGAATAACCTTCCACTTCCTATCAGACTAGCTCCAACTATTCTTTCGTTCAAAAGTAAACTGAGGCATCATTACCTTTCTATAAATAATCCATCTAACTGACAATCCCGTGGTTCCTTCCTTGTCCTTCATTCATTCCATCCGCCTATTTATTTATATGTGTATTTTTATGTATGTATATTGTATAAGTATTGTGTACTTATATTATTATTTATTTAATTATATTTTTCTTCTTTTTTATACACTTGTATGTATATGTAGATCCAATGAATGTCACAAGTGGTTGGTTAGCATACGTTGCCTACGGCAATAAACCCGCCATTAGAAAAAAATATTTTTTTCATTAAAGATTTTCTTTATATTTATTTATACTACTTCTTCTTCTGCAGCCACTTAGGTCCATTGTTGGGCATAGGCCCCCCTTTGGTCCTCCACAGCTCCCTACTTCCATCTCTCTCCGTCACACTTCCTTGTATCATCAGACCACCTTGCCGGGGGTCTGCCGACGCTTCTTCAGCTTGTTCTTGGTCGCCATTCCATCTTTTTGGTCCATCGGGAGTCTTGGCACCTGACAACATGCCTAGCCCAGCTCCATTTAAGGCTAGCGACCCTTTCCGCCACATTGATTACTTTGGTTTTCTCTCTGATACAAACATTTGGTACCCTCTCCATTAAAGAAATGCCCAGCATCTTTTTCTCCATAGCTCTCTGTGTCACTGGCGAACCTTACTGCTGAACTCAATGGAAAATTATTTTTTAGAATAGTTTGAGTTTTCTAATCTCCTAATGAAGCGGTCTAACTAAAAAATAGTAATTAATGTTCACTTTACCACTCTAGAAGTGTACCTAGGTAGGGGGTAGACGATTTTTCCCACAGGTAGGATACAGGGTGATTCATTTCACATTTTAATTGGACGTTAAAACTTTTCCTGTTATATTACAGGGTGTTGTTAAACTAAAATGTAGCATTATTAAGTGAAAAGGTGAGTGCCGTTTACAACTATAAAACGCGATTGTTTCCATTAAACAAAGAACAACGACGTTAAACATTATTATGCATCAATTTAATTAAATGAACTGTTGTAGAACAAATGGGTTTTGAACTTTTTTTAACCCAGAGAGCGTTCAATTTTTGTGAATTTTTATCAGTAGTGTTATTCCATCGAATTAAAGGCTCGACTGGCATATTTCTATGCCAAGTTTTATCCACCATGAAGCACAAACAGACGTAGTGGTTTTTGTTCAAAACCAATGGGAATGTTTTTTTAAGAAATGCTGATTCTCTGACAGAGTGTCCTCTACAATTAAAATTGACATAGTGTTAGCCAAAACGGATTAGATTCATTTTTTATTTTGTTTGTGACGATCCTATCTGGAGATTTAATCTATCATTTTTACTGTTTGTGACGATCCTATATGGTGATAAATAAAAATGTAAGGTGCCCTTGAGGCGATTTTATCGCCAAACGGCGACTAAATTAGTCCAACTATTAATATTATTTGATTAGTTGTTAAGTACTTGATTACTTACAATGAACTGTTACAACCTTACAGCTAGCTAGTTTTATAGAAAGCATCTTGTCCCTGGAAAGCGATACGTTAGCGATTTATCGCATTACTTTTCCGTTACAACATACCCCATCTTTCATGTTCCATTACCTATTTAGGTTAAGCAACTCCGAAACACATACCAACATATGTATCACTTTTGGCTACACCACTGGCTAAGCAACTACCAACTTGTATTGTGTGTGGACCAGGCGCGAAGATATCTAACAATCCGATTCTCACCGAGTTATTTTTTGATTCAGGCTGATCTAGTCTAACATCTCATGATTTTAAAAATAATTGAATTTTAAACTAAGAATGTCGGATGAATGGAAACAAAAGCATAACGTATTTATTATACCTTGCAGTCTTTTGGTGTCCGGAAAAATGGACTAAAACTATTTCGACTAATAGCTAATTCGACTAATAACTAATTAGACTCGACTATCGACTAATAACTATCAGATTTTAAATTTTAGTAGGTTTGTTTATATTGGTTTATAACATCTTTGATCCAAACAGCCAAGATATCCCGACAATTCTGATAAAAAAACAATAACGTTTTATTATTTCACAGAATAAAACTGAATTATATAATTTTGTCTAGTGTATTGTCAGAAATTAGTCAAATTGGTTATTAGTCCAGTCAGTCGATTTATAGTTTTAGTCGAATTAGTTATTAGTCGAATTCACTGTAAATCCACTCTTTTCTGCTTCACAATAAAAACTCTAATTAAGGGCATGGCACCAGGAATGACGTCACAGACATTTCCCACGGCATTAAGGTTCAAAATCGCGTGACAATCGCATGAAAAAATGATAAAAATAGCGTTTTTTCCATTTTCTGGGGTTAATTTTGCGTCTATCAAAAAACTTTTACGGTTATTCCCTAGATTTTGATGCATATTATTAGTACAAAAAAGAATTTTCACTCCGCGACTTTCGGGAAACGAGTTTCCGTCTTTCGGAAAAAAGATCTGAGGTGTTTTTAAAATTATTTTTTGAGAAAACTATACAAGATATAAAAAATCTTTTACGGTTATTCCCTAGATAAAGGTTCAATGCATCTACCCTATTTTGTTCCAATACATATTTAGTAACGGTTGTCGAGATAGAAGGTCTCCCGTTTTTACAAATTTTTGAAATGTCGGTATGCACACTCTTAATATGTAAAAATTTAATAAAGAAACTTCACATAGATGTCTACTACTATCTACCTACCGCCTTACACATCATTTTACAGACTATACACATACTACTTAGACTGTTTTCATTATTTTTCAGTGGGATCTCATCACATTCTGTGTCTTTGTTCTCCGCCAGTTGTGTTACACGCTTTATTTTCTTTTTGGTGCAGCCGGCAAATTTCTCCTCCAGCCAAGAGTAAAGAAACTCATTAACAGACTGAAGTAGGGTGAGAACAAATGTCTTAGAATGTTATGGGAGTTTTCACAGTACCAAAATTGTAGAATTTTAGCGACTGCTTAAGGTTTCCTAGAGAAAGAGAAAGTTTGTCTGGATTTTCAAAGAATGTAGCTAACTGAATTATATTACTCGTTGTATGACTCGTCAACTGTCAACAATCATTTAGAGAAGAAACACAAACACACGCACACACACACACACACACACACACACACACACACACACACACACACACACACACACACACACACACACACACACACACGCACACACGCACACACACACGCACACACGCACACACGCACACACGCACACACACACACACACACACACACACACACACACACACACACACACACACACACACACACACACACACACACACACACACACACACACACAAAATAGCAACAAAAATAAGACAACAAAATCAAATAAATCAGCAATTCGGAAGAAATAAATTGCGGAAAAGTTGTATCGAAATTATGTCGAAATAACTCCTGTCACAATTTCATAAATAGCGTTTGAACAAAAATAATTAAGCACTTATATAAATCTAGTAAAGGTTTGAATTTGCATAAAAATGTTTGTAATGAACTTATATTACAAATATCTGTAATAATTGAAACTGGTTCTATTAGATTTTTTTAAATAAAACATCCTAAAAATGTATATAAAAAAAAAAAACAAAGTGCTTGCCATTTGCCCGTCTTTGCTTTCTCATAGAGCCAAAATTAACTAAGGTGAATGGAAATAAAAGTAGATACAATTTATTTTATTCTCATTTCATACTTCTTTCGTAAGGCTTCGTAAATTTTCAGACCCTTACAAAGATAAACTCAACGGTTGACAATAATATTGTCCTGGGCGACGATTCCCCAGCGACAATCCCCAATTTCAATTTGTAAAGACGGGTTTAAGAAAAGATAATCATATTAACGACTTATCTTTCATCTCATCTATGTATTAATTTCATATTGTGTTTTAATGGAATCTTTATCTCCGTCTCTTTCTGCCGAATTAAACCCACGATTATCTATGGATCTGAGGGTTACAAAGATCGCATTGACCTTTAGTATTGGACTTTCCATACCTAATATCTACTATATGTTTCAGTTAATCCGACGGTTCGTAAGTTATTTGCAAGTCTCTTATTGCATGATTGTAATGTTGGTAGCACTTGCTGTCCAATTCTGTCGAATAACTGTTGAATTGAAATTTCGCAATTTTGTGATATTACGTTATTCACAACTGAAGAATAATGTCAAAAAATTAGATGCGAATGTTTTATGGATCCAAAAAGAAAGAAATGCTACCATAATTCTGTTAAACCCAGTGGCGTATAAAGGTTTCATTTCGGGAGGGGGGCGAAAAAACTCCTGGGGAAGGCAATTAAAATTTTAACATAGACGTAGTGAAAAAAAATCGGTAATAGCGCTGCAGGCGAAACTTTTCATGAAGGAGAGTGAGAAAGGTTGTGTTTTAGGTTGGCATTATAAGTGTTTTGTTGAAAATGCAACAAAAAAGAAGCGCTGAAAAATGGGTGAAGTGATGAACCTGGGATCTTTCTATAGCAGATGGCAAATCATTGTTTGTCATTTCGGGGGGGGGGGGGGGGGTATGGCTGGCCCTTGCAATCTTAAAATTACACAAAGTTTATTTATGATTAATAATGAAACCCTGTATTTTTTACATTTAAACTATAGTAAAAATAAAACGTAGAATATTATACATGGCTTAATTTTATTTGTGCATTTTTAAACCTTGCCTACTATGAGGCTTGACTATGAGGGTTGTGACGTCACAACTTTCTAACGTCATTGTGTTGAGGCCTATACAAGTAATATTACATTCACGTCGTTCTAGGTTTCATATCACACTGATTCGGAGGGTTTCTGAATTATACGGAATATTCTATTTTCCCCGCTGCAGAAAATAAGATTCAGTCTTGGAGGCAAGCGTAATACTAAACGCATTAAACAGCGGAGCTAACGTCAGAATTCAGTTTAAAGATACTGGGATCAGACATATTTAATTATTATGAAGAATGTTTCAAAAGGGGTTAAGTCCATTGATAAATAAAAATCAGATACCAAAATTGTACTACAAAAAAAATAATGGTTTATTTATTTATTTGCATACACACATTGAATATACATAGAAAACAGGTTTAATATTGAAAATAATATAGATTTTTATATTTATTTATTTATCGTTAGGTATAGTCCATCACATCAATTATAACATTAATTTACAATAATAGAGGTCATGTTTGATTGTCAGAAATTAAAAATTAATAGTATCGTTTCTTAAATATTCAGTCGCCTATTCATCGAGTGTGAAGCAATCTTCCGGGTTTCTTCGTACACTGTGAGACAGCACTCCGACACAACATGGCTCACGGTCTGCCTCTCTGCACCGCAATCACATCTTGGAGAATCCGACCACACGCACTCAAAGAAGAAATCGGCACACCTGCCGAAATTTATATATAGTATCCTAGACGTCTGACTCCATGAATTTTCAATAGAACGAAAGTGACGCAATTTCACGCTCAGCACTTTTTGGTATTTACGAGTCGCCGCAGTTTATTTTCAGTCAAAAGAAGCATTTTTTTTTAAATAATCATAACTACAGCTACAAACAGAACAGACACACAAGTTAATTGTTTAGAGCCTCAAATGGAACTATGAAAACATGAAAAAGAACTAATATGGAGATGCCCACTTTTGAGTAATATTTAATTTTTAATGTCATGTAGAAGTTGTGAATAGACGCTGCATATTTAATTATAACATTTTAGTTTAATTCACTTGCAAACATTCGTCGTGCGAGGCAATTCAATAAAAATGTATGAGGATTAACAAAGAAACGAAATCACTCACATGTTATGAAAAAATCATTAAAAATTACGGCGTTGATAAAAATATGAAATTGTATGCTGGTCCAGCAGAGCCTCTATAATCCGAACACCGAATATTTATACCCTGTTCGGATGTACGAAGCGTTCGGATTATAGTATGTAGACATGTTGAAAAGCTTTTTTTGAAATAAAACAAAAATATTTTAAATTATAATGTATTAAAAAAAAGTCTAGATTTATTTAAGGTTAAAAAGTCTAGATGTATTAGGGGTTATTGAAATAAACCCAAATACACCTTTGTATACTTCGCAGTAAGCTTAAAAAGCTTGTGTCGTGAAGTGGACTTTTTAAGGAATCCCAATATAGTGCTATGACGAGTAGTGTTTAGCGACATAGAAAATGCTTTATCCCTTAATTTTAAGTGGCACTGCGAGACAGAGACTGTGAGAAACAGCGGTTGCGGGGTCGTTCGGATTATATATGTAGAGGCGTTCGGATTAGCTGGGGTTCGGATTATCGAGGCTCTGCTGTATGTAGCATCACAAGATAGACAGAGAGAATAGCGTGCTAAACATTTTGATCAATCTTACTGTCAAGAAATAATTTCCAGGAACAATTCAGTATGTCCAGCAGTTACCAATGCCAACTGCTTTTTAACAACCGTTAAGATTAAAAGAACATTTCGAATGTGTGCAAAAACTGTAGAAGTGAAACAAGATTATTATTCTAACGTTAAGGGTTGTCCCCTCCCACTTACCCTGGATGATGAAGGAACGCTAGTTCCTATGTCATCCAATAATTATTCAAAAACAGTTCTAGAGAGGGCTCAGGGTTCGCCAGAAGGGCTCTCCGCGACAAACCCCTTCCTGATCTAATACAACCCTCAACGTTCACAAAGTGACACTGATATATTCTTTCTCTATGATTTCTGGCAACGATCTATTGCATAACATAATCTATGGAATCGCCCGCATGTGATAATACAACATAGGTAGATAATTATATTTCCCAATACATTATTATATTAGGATAGGGTGGAATTAATTCTCTTTAGAATATTATTTTACAACATGTTCATTTCCACGACGCGCGATGGAATTGTGGTAAACTGCAACAAACAGTATAATTACCACAATTCTACAATGTACAACCCACCCTACAAAGTAAATACCTACGACGCGACTATAAAACGTTTACTCTAGAGCTGTGTCCTTTAATGGTTAACAGTTAATCTTATATTAAAACGTTAATATTGTAGGCATAAAAATGTATTGAGTTCAACCCTTAAACTAGTTATTAAGTACGTACTAGCTAAAATAAGAAGTTCTCTTTTTAATTATTTCATGTAAAAATAATATAAACTGAGGAGTTAATAGTTGCTCTGAGGAGGGCAACAAACTGGCCTGTGGATGGACAAAGAAAGAGAGGACTGCCAAAGAAGTCCCTTGAGGAGACCATCGGAGGGGACATGAAACACCTGGAGCTAACTCCAGAAGACTGCTGTTATCGGAGCAGATGGAGAGAGAGGATCCGAGTCGCCGACCCCAAATAAATGGGATATGGTGCAGAGAAGAGGGAGAATAATTTAAACGAGTACCTGAAAAATGCGACCTAAATATTACTATTGGTCAATAGCTAACGCAGTTTGCGATGGTCAGGTTAGTTCTGCCTCCTCAAAATTATTAACCTTAGCAATAGATATCAACTGTTAATGGATGTTAACGTTAACACTTGTTAAAATTAACTTTGATCAGCGCAAACGTCCACTACCAATGTACACAATTAGTATGTAACATACTTAATTAAGATTATACCTACATATGGAATGGTAATTATCCACAATTACTCTATATTATAATTATTATTTACACAATTACTGTTGGGTACTCTGTGTATAATTTGTATGATCAATTGGAAAACAAGGTTGACACTAAAAAAATTGGGGTGTCGAGCTAAATCTCGCATCAACTATCTAACTACATGTTTATTTTCTCTTTAACTACATGTTTGACAGAAGGCTCTGGCTAAACGTCATTATGGGCATAATTTGTTCACTCAAGCTAATCGATGCCGACTTTTTTCCATACTTCATAAGCATTTTCCTTTAGGCCTATATCAAGCAGTGGAGGGATCAAAGCTGATGAGGAAGAAGAAGAAGAGAGGCTACCTTATACTTATCATATTATACGCTTTTAAACCGCAATTGTAACTGTTCAATGCTGCTTTTGCTAATACATTCATGGACCCCTGTAAAACTTCTAATAGGTATTTCACACATTAAGCCATTGATTTCGACGATGCCCCCTATGCAACATTTGATTACCCCTTTTTCCCATCATTTGAGTTTCGTTTGCTCCGTTTTTTTTTAGCATTCTCCTTTCGGGTGAGATCGTTTATGAAGAGAGTTTTAAGAGCTAGATGGTGTTTACATAGTGGGAAAATACAAAGTACGGTCGTTTATAGAGCGTATATCGAGTGACTTGACATACATAGTGCCACTTCGGTTCTGTTACAGAAAAAAATTGTGAGCGGGTAATTTTTTGTCATTAATTTTAGCGTATCACCCTTAGGTATAATACCTTCTCTTCTTCTCCACACCATATTCCATTTATTTGGGTCCGGCGACTCGGATCCTCTCTCTCCATTTTCACCAATCGAGGCAGTCTTGTGGAGGAAGCTCCAGGTATTCCATGTCCCCTCTGATGATCTCCTAAAGGGACTTATTTGGTATAATACCTAATTCTAATAAATAATACTAATTTAAATAATAATTTAGTATGATTGGCACAACCCTACATGAATGTATCCCTTATTAGCAGTACTGGGTACTGTTTGTGGTTTCAGTACCCGGGTATTTTACCACCCAGCACTGGTCAAATGACACGCGTACAAAATTATCTGTATACAATAGACACCAGTGGCGAAGGGTGGATTTCCATAGAAGGGAAGCCGGGACATAAAAAATCCTCCTAGTGTTCTCATGTGGAACATTGAGGGGATGTAAGTTGGATTACTTAGTTCATTGGATCTCATAGTACCGGCAATCAATTTCACACGTAAAGCGTCTGAGCTCATATTCTAAGTAAATAAAGACTATATAATACTATATAATTAAGACTTAATAATATAACCATATGAAAAACTTGTATATGACGTCGACATATGCCTTGAAGCCTTGAGGACGTCGAACATAAAATATTCAGTTCTTATCAAAAAAGACTTACAATTATTATTAACCAATATTCAGTATTCTTCTTAAAAAATATGCTGAAACCATGAAAATTAGTAACTGGTATTTTGCAACTATCACTTTCGCTTCTGAGATGGAGGTTGCCTATCTATCAGGTGCAGCTTTGCTAACTTCATAAATAATATTACGAGGTAATCAATCAATTGAAAAAACATTGTGAACAATACTTCTTCTTTAAAATAGAGATAAATAATTTAATAAAGAGACAGGGGAAACAAAATAACCTATTTAATTTGCAGCTCCCAGCCAGCCAAGAATTTTTGACATAAAAATTATTATTAAAATGTTTTGTGAAACCATCCTTTCGTTTATACTCCAGTTTTATTAATGCTTTGGATGGCCCTAGTTCCACAATTATTTTTTTTCTGTAAAAAAGACAATCTACTAAAATTAGTCTCCTCATTCAATAAGAAATCCGTGCCACAACATTCGATCACCACTGACATTTTAAAATACGTTGTTTTACTACAATTACCTACTCACGATCACTGAAAATATTTTAATTACCTTTTGTACGATATTACTCCTGAAATACCTGCCTATCGAATATTAAAATACATGCAAACACTATATAATATTACACAAACGCAATACACCCACACATACATTCCAACGATTTTGACAGCCGATGTCCAACCTGTCAGACCAATGCTGCCATATGAAATTACTAGTACGATTTCGTGTCCAATTTGAATGTCATTTTAAGAAAAAAACTCGTATCTAAAATTGAGCACGAGTAAAAACTATTATATCTTGATAATATTGTATTAAAACCTGTAGTTAGCAATAGATTAATAAACTGGTCCTTAAGTAATCCAACGTAAAGCGTCTAAAGCCCTCAAATTATTAGTCACATCTAGCGATAATATTTGTAAACAACAACACTTGTAGTGGTTTGCTTTTTTAAAATTACATTACAAGATTGACCCATACGCAAAAATCTCTTTGTATTCGGGAATAAAAATATGAAATGAAATGTCCCTTTTGAGAAATATCCCTATATTACTGCGGAAAGATATGCAAACTTTTTCCCCTCTATGAGCTGGAAAGAGTCAGTAGTATACAAAATTTCTCATAAGACTGAGAGAGATAGCTATATTTTATGTCATTTTAAAGGTCAAATGAACATACCCTTGTTCACAAATCTGCACGCCTAACCCCAAACAACACGGTTTATTCCTTACAATATTATAATACTACTATCACGGTGTATCGGTATGGGGATTTCGCGCGCTTATTTGAACGTTACTAATATTATTATGACATTCAGCGCCATCTATCTACAAAATTTGAATGTGATATTTTTTAGTGCATTTCTGATTTATACATCATTCTAACTATTATTTATTATTCTAAATCAAAGGATAACTCGGTGGGAATCGTGTTCTTAGGTAGCTTCGCCCCTGATAGACACACACATGCATTATATTATAACAATATACGATCGGACATACAGACAAACAATACATGATAATATATATAATAAATTATATTATTTAATTGTACCAATAATTACATTACCTGGATAAATTAAAAAAAAACTCTGAATTCAATAAAAAAAATGTATTTATTTATTCTTAAAACTGGGGACTCAACAATGACGTCACGGTCATTTCCAGCGGCATTAAGGTTCAAAATCGCATGAACAATCGCATGGTAACTGGGGTTAACTGGAAGAAATCGCAGTTCTGCGATAAGTTCGCCCTAGTAAACAACGATTTATAATCTGTACTATGTCAATTTTTTTCATTTTAATGCTTTTCTTGTTCACTTGAAGAATAAATAAATTAAATGTTAAAATTATATGTTGTTTCAATTTTTTGGGGTTAATTTCGTTTTAATCGAAAAACTTTTACGGTCATTCCCTAGAGTTTAATGTATATTATCAATACAAAAAAATCTCTCTTCGACTTTCGGGAAACGAGTTGCTATCATTCTGGAAAAAAATCAGAGGTGTTTTCCCTTTTTTTTGAGAAATCGATACAAGATATAAAAAATCTTTTACGGTCATTCCCTAGATAAAGATTCAATGTTTCAACCCTATTGGTAAGGCTGTCGAGATCTAAGGTCTCCCGTTTTTGGATATTTTTTTAGAAATGCAATTACAAGGTGCCGGGACATAAGGAATTCAGTATTAAAATTTGAAGAGGAAAATGTAAACGCAGACAACAGACAATAACGAGGACAGATGAAGTTATTAATCTAAGCGTGGAAATAAAAACAACAAATACAATAATAGGAACAGTCAATGTGACAAGTTTGGAATTGAAGTTTTTTTGGCAACTATTAACTTTTTAATGTCACAGTTAAATAAACTAATATCATACGTATAGCTAACTTTCGCAGTTAGCTTTTACTGTAAATGCTGCGAAAACTTTCGTTATAATAGTAATTTTACAAGCTTTTTCTGTTACGATATAAGTAAGTTGTAACTATTTTATTTTATTTTTATTTTAAATATTTTATTGGATAGAACAGCTTTACAAAATATTTCATTAAAATATTAGGTACCTACCTATAGATACATTGCATTTTTTAAATGAATTAATGAATTTTGTGTTATCTAGAAGAGATCGCTGTATAGTGATAAGCTCGCCCTGGTGAACATTACTATAATTATTATAAATGTACATTATTTTGTTAAATTCTATGGTATGTAAATTAAAGAATACTTATCTAATGTTCTTCTTCTCCAGTTTCAATCGTTACGATTGGTTTGCAGCAAAGCCCCATGTCTCCTTCTCCACTCATCCCTGTCCTGTGCGGTTCTTTTTAACTCTTTGTTGTAACAGTAGATGTGGTCGAAAGAGTGCCCAAGCTCAACTGGTCTCATGAAGGCCATATTGCGAGACTCCAGGACCAAAGATGGACAAAGAGGGAGTAGAGGGAGACCCCCCCCCCCCCACGCGATGGTCAGATGACATTAAACGAGTTTCTTGTGATTGGATGCAGAGGGCGCAAGATAGAGATATCTCTATATATATATATATGGAGGAGTACGGGGGAGGCTTACGTTCAGCAGTGGACAGAGATGGCTGGATAAGTAAGTAAGTAAGCTCATCTGTTCTTCTTCTTCTTGATCAGCCATCCCTCCACTGCTGGATATAGGCCTCTTCTAACGTTTTCCAATTTTTTCTAGTTTGAGCTTTGCTCAACCAGTTTCTTCCTGCGACTGGGACTACATCATCTACCCATCTTTTTTGGGGTTGACCTGCGGGTCTTCTGTTCTCCTATGCTCGCCATGTTAGGATTCTGGGTGCCCATCTCCCATTTTCCAGTCTCGCAACGCGACTCATGTAGTGTTCTATTATCTGTTTGTTGTTCATTTAATAAAAAAATACGTTTCTCTCGTCTGCGGGTGGTCGTCTAATCTATTCCGTACGAAGGTAAATGCTACCCCATTCCATATTCAGTAAATTCTGCAGTTTCTCGTAAAAGTTTCAAGTTGGTAGATTACATAAAACGTTTAGCAAATAAACCCACACATAAAGTCCATAGTTATTTTTTATCATAGTAAAATGCATACTATCCGTACGTTCAGGTGTAAAAATAATCAATAGGTTAAGTTTTTTCTTTTTTAAGGTTTTTTTTTAAGTTTTAATCAATAGATGTCGACAGTTTATGTAAACATGGATTGACGACAGATAATTTGATACATTGCTGGATTGTTACAAAGTATTTGCCTGAAATACCTACCCTTTTTTATACTTTTCTATATTTTTCTTCTTCTATTTATTTGTATTTTTCTTCTTCTTCATACATTTGTATGTATGTATTTTGTATATCAAATTAATGTCACAAGAGAAATGTATTTTTTTCAATAATGATTTTATTTATTTTTTTATTATATTTTATTTTTAATTAATTGTCAATTCTTCATTCAGTTCTAAAAGTAGGCATATTGACATTTCAAAAATTTCTTAAAACGGGAGACCTTAGATCTCGACAACCTTACTAAATATGCTTTGGAAAAAATAGACTAGATACATTGAACCTTTATCTGGGGAATGACCGTAAAAGATTGTATATATCATTTAAAAATTGTGGTGTTTTTAAAAAAAAAATGTAAAACACCTCTAATCTTTTTTTCGAAAGACAGAAACTCTTTTCCCGAAAGTCGCGGAGATTTTTGTATTTTTGTATTGATAATATATGTATTAAAATCTAGGGAATAACCGTAAAAAAATTGATTGAAGCGAAATTAACAGCAAAATCCAGGCTTCCAAGCCATTCAAGAGCATTGGGTGTGGCATTGTGGATATCTGCATATGGTCCAGGAAATGCTCTCAGAGGACAGTCTTCGACAATGTGCTTGATGGATTGCACTGGCTCTCCGTAGTCACAGGTAAGAGAATCCCGCATTTGAGAGACTACGTAATTCGGGTTTTTCTTTATAAGATAGTCAAGATAAGTCAGCAAAGATAGTCAAAACTGAAAACCCCACTGGTAGAAGATTACCCGGAAGGCCACCCAAGAGATGGAAAGACAGCTGGACCTCCTCATCCCAGGACAGCCCGCCGTCACAAACAGGTCACCCAAACTAGGACAAGAGGAAGAAGAAGAAGAGGTTTTTCTTCAACATTTCTACCGTTTAAACAGACCTTTTAATGCTAGTATTACGATATGTATGATGATACCTTTATGAAAGTATGTATGAAGCAAAATGGAGTACAAATTTCAATGTAAGTTTATCAAAGCGTATGTTGGGAAGTTAAATACATCGGTAAATATGAAACTTTTCAACTTCTAATTAGAGAGTTACTTAGGTACCTAGTACCTATCCAGTACCTACACAATATACTTAACACTTTAGACTAATAAATTATACTCATATGGAAAAGGTAAGAGGTGTTTTTCACTTTTTTTTTTTATGAATCTATACAAGATTAAAAAAACGTTTACGATCATTTATTTATTTCTTTACAGTTTTGGTGAACAAGATACAGACATATGTATAAACATTAAAATAGAATTATAACATTTGTTCACCAGGGCGAGCTTATCGCAGTACTGCGATAAGCTCGCATGTTTACATACATATGTCTGCGCGATCTCTGTCAGCCAACCCCAATTATTAAACAATAATATATAAAAAAAAATACTAAAATTGAAATACATACTAACTAATACATACTAACTACATTATAAGGAATGACCGTAAAAATTTTTTCGTAAAAGAGATTCAAGGTATCTGCCCTATTTTTTCCACAGCATATTTAGTAAGGTTGTCGAGATCTGAGGACTCCCGTTTTTTTTATATTTTAGAAATGTCAATTTTTTAAGCCTACTTTTAAGCTTATCTTTCGTATGTAAATATTTAATATTTTCACGAGGAAGAGGTAGACACCAGTCGGAGTGTCGAAACGTCGATCAAGTTTATCTATACACGGTTCACCTGAAAAACCAAAAAACAATATCTTTCGTATGTTTCCTACTCAAGAAACTTTCATCTAATCACAATTAAGGGCTTGGTACCAATAATGACGTCACAGTCATTTCCCACGGTATTAAGGTTCAAAATCGCGTGAACAATCGCATGATAAAATGGTAAAAATACCGTTTTTCCCATTTTTAGGGGTTAATTTTGCGTCTATCAAAAAAACTCTTACGGTTATTCCCTAGATAAATGTTCAATGAATCCACCCTATTTTATTCCAAAACATATTTAGTAACGGTTGTCGAGATATAAGGTCTCCCGTTTTTAGAAATTTTTGAAATGGATACTCTTAATAGATTTCCTTTTCACAACATCTGCCTGTATGACATTTCAATTCTCTTTGCCAATCTTTTTAGGGATACGGCGTGAGGGGACAAATAGATTAAATTTTCAATCGGAATGAGTGTGAGTTATCACCTATACGGTTCCATAAATTTTATAAGTAAAGTATAAGTAGGTCTACCTATAGAAGTACAATAGAAAAAGTTTTTTCTTCTTAATATATTATAATGGTTGTATTTATTTCGTCGTTGAACTCAATACACTTTGATATTCTAGTTACAGCTAGGGTGATAAAATTGGACATTGTTCACAATGCCTAGCAAGTTGATATACTCGTAGAAATATATCTATGCTATTAGCTATGTTAGCTATTTTGGCACACAAGATTTTCTAATTCTTTTGTAATCATTGTAATCATTTTGGTCAATAAAGATTTATTTATTTATTTATTATTTATTTATTATGTACGTGTGAAATACCATGACAATGAAGGATATAACCACTGGAAGTGCATATGTGAGTAATTGTTGGTTTAAATATTTCATTCAGTATAAAACGGCCTGGGTATCACTTACATAGAACAACATCTAGGATGATACGGATCATAGATAAATAGGTAATTTCGGTTGATATTTCTCGAGAGTCACCTAGACCTAGAGGAAGGACCTAAGAACTCATGAATAATTAAATACTTCAAAATCGTTCAGATCGAGACACGACCTAGAGATTAGCTGGACTTATACATTAGTCACATATGGGATTCAAAAAATAATGTTTCTGCGGACATGTGGTAAATCTTATATGTTTCGTTCTATTTTTAAACAGAATTTTCGAATGTAACATATCTAATGTAAATTAGTGAATGTCCACAGTAAGTTTTTGTGTCGTGTAATGAATCGATCCTGGAAGATCCCACTTGGAAGGTCCGTGTCCCAACCAAAAAACTATTTTATTTGGATGCCCAGATCTTCATGACAGTGTATAACGGCTTTTCTGATAATAACAATGTCAGGCAATCTATGTAATGTCCTCATTTTAGATGTTGCCTGTAACATTTTATACGAAACAGAGCTGAATGCCTATCAGAAATATTTATGTATGGAGGACCTCCTTAGCTCGATTGTCGAAGAAATAAAGTTGATAATTTATGATGAAAGTTGTGATTCGAACCCAGAAACGAATGAGAGAAAAAGATAGAACGTGTGTGAGAGAGAGAGGAAGAAGTTCATCTCTTTAGTAAAAGTACCTACTTACAGTAAAATACGACTTATAATATTCTAGTATAATACTTTCTTTCACTAGTCCTTTGTCGTTCCAAAGGAGAACATAAGAAAGTTACAAGACTTCGAAACTCAGGACGGTTTTATACAATGTTACTAAAAAATCAGAGCTTTAGGCATGACGTAGGAAGAGCGAATTTTAAATTTGTAGTTACGGATCCTTGTGACTTACCTCTGTTCACTCAAGGAACATTAAGGGGCGAAGTAGTAATACCTTTTTCCATGTTATTACCTGCGGCGCCATCATTAATTTTTTAGTACGTCTATGTTTAAATTTCAATTGCCTCCCCCAGGAGTTTTTCGGCTCAAGAACTTTAAAGAAATCAGATTAAATAGTCAAGCTTAGTCCCCCCCCCCAAAGTCAAATACTGGATCCCCCCCTCCCGAAATGAAAACCTATATACGCCACTGGATTTGTTATTTACCTGATCAAAACCGGGTACAAAACGTAGTTAACATTATTAGTGTTATCAAATATGTGGTACGAGAACCAACAATGTTTGATTTATAGAATCATAAAACTTGATTAGATAATTTGGCCTCTGTAGAGTACTGTTACTAAAGCGACGCATTCTCATCTATATAAATAAAGTCTGATTTTTGTAAGTGTTCGCATAACTTCCGAATTTTACGATGGATTGATGCAAAAATTAAAAATAGCCTTCGTGATAATATGTCGCTTTTTGGAGTAAAAGCTTTCCCTAAAAGATGTCAGGATGATGATGGGATCCAAGGGTTGTGTGGGGTTATGTGTGGTATCGTACGAAAGGGCGTTGGAAAAGAAGTTCAGATCTTAAGTCATATTTTGTCCAGCTCAAGCCAAGTCAAGTCGTGGTGGTAGACGCCATCAGAACGGGGGAATTCAAGTGCTCAGATAATGTAGCAAAATTCTAAGAAGTAAAAAATCAGAAATCTAAGCGAACGTCCCCCTCAAAGCACGAGCATTGCTCAATTTTGAGGGGTGATTTTTAATTATATTTGTTATTTTGTTTCATATTTATGTAATAGATACTCTGTGGTTAAGTTGAATAAATGAATTATTATTATTATTATTAAAATGTATTTATTTATTTAAACTTGAAGTAAACAACAAACACACATAAATATACAAAATGGAAATAGTACAGATTATAAAACGTTGTTCACTAGGGCGAACTTATCGCAGAACTGCTATTTCTTCCAGTTAACCCCAATATGCTGGATTGGTTTGTCAAATTTTCCGTTGCGAAGCACGGGTAACTCAGCTAGTACCAAATATTAGGCGCATAGAAATCGTTCCAACCGTATAATAATATAGCCACTCAAATTATACGAGTAATGTTACACTAAAGTCTACTGGAAATACTAAACTCCACTGGAAATAACAATATTGACCACTGGTTCACAAACCGTGAGACGTAGTAAACGACTGCCGATCGATGCTTCTCAAAATGTTTGTTCCATTGTATCGTGTGCGTGTTACAAGTAATGCATCGAAATAAGGCATTCTTTGAATTCATATATTCGTCGTTGATTTCTTTGGGTTTCCTTCCGTTTAGTTTCCTTACTGCGTGTAGAGTGGTTGAATAACCAACGAAGATATGAATTCATCACGCTGCGAAAGCCTACAAGATTATTCATTGAATAATTGTTTTTTTACACACAAACGAAATAACACATAAAAAAACTTATATTTACAAAAATAGGCCTATGATAGACATATTGGACCACTACCTCGACGTGGAGGCTTTGTACAGATAGAAGGAGTGTCGGATAGCCACGAAAGAGATGGACCGACGACATTGTCCAAATCGATGGAGAACCTGGATGCGTAAAGGTCAGAGCAGAGACGAGTGGAAGAAGTTGGAAGAGGAGGGAGGGAAGAAGGCTAGAAAAGAAGAAGAATCACTACCTCATATGACTGATAAATTAATACATTATAATAAAGCCGAGCACATCAAACTGATAAAAGAAGTCGAAAAAAAAACACAATTATCTGGTGAAATAAAAAATGTTTTGCATTCTAGGTCAGTTTGTATTATCCCATTAGTTTTTTTTTCAGCTACAGATATAATACCATAGTCACTAATTAAGTTTTCTGTACATAAAATTGTGAGTTTTGACATTTGTCAGCGAGGACTTTATCAAAAAATAAGAAAGAAGAGTTTTTTCCATAGAATATCCTTGACATACTAGAGAATATATCTTCTTCTTCTTTCTCAGTCGTTTTAATTCTAATACTACGTACATAGCCTCCCCTTTGACTTTCCACAGATCCCTATCCTGGGCATAATGCATCCACTTGCTTCCTGCGATTCGCCTCACTTCGTCAGACCATCTTGCATAAGGTCTTCCTACGCTGCTTTTGGTTGTTCTAGGTTGCCACTCGAGAATCTTTTTGGTCCATCTAGAATCTGAGCGTCTGGCAACGTGTCCTGCCCAACTCCATTTTAAGGGAGCTGCTCGTTTTACCACGCCATAGAAATGCATGAAAACAAAAATTAAAAAATCTATAAAATGTGTGATTTCATTATATCGTCTGTAACATGTTGCATGACTCTGTAGTCTGTAGTACCTATGTACTTTAATTTCTGTGAAGTGATCTCAAGTATTGGGTAACTCCTGAGTCCTGACTCCATTTCTTGACTGGTGCATTGTATACATCACATGGGCGTCGCCAGCTTCGGAGCTAGGGAGTGGCATCAAAGATTTTAAAAATAGATATAGCATAAAAAACGCATAAATGGCGGCGCAGACGAATTTTTTTTCTGAGACATGGTGAAGAAGGTCGTGATGTCGTTTGGTTTATTTAGAAATGTGCAGAATACTTTGCACAATAATATGTATTAAAAATGTTTTTTTTTATAAATAGTAATAAAAAAATAGCGCCGCATGATTTTTTTTTATAAAAATTTGATGGTATTTCAAACTAATTTTAGAAAATTTATGACATGATGAGAGAATGTGTGAATATAATGTGATTTTTTGCGAGGTTTTATTATTTAGTATGAAAAAATATATACCTATCCAATCTTAGGGGGGGGGGCAGTTGCCCCCCCTGCCCCCCCTGACGACGTCCATGGGTGCATTGTATACATCATTGTACACAAACACACCATACAGTGTAGTAGAAGGTGCTTTTGGCACGTAAACATATGAAGCCACTCAATTTAAACAACATTATTATAAACTAGCCTTTGTACCCGGGTAGTAGTTCGGGTTAAAGGACTCACAAACAAACACATCGAAATAATAAAACATTATGCCGGCGCCGCAGAAGTAAAACTACTATTTAAAAAGGGTGATCCAGAAAACCTCGAAAACTATAGAACAATAAGTTTACTCTCCCACTTATACAAACTTCTGACAAAAATATTGACAAATCGCTTAACACCAAAATTTGACTTTTACCAGCCGGTTGAACAAGCTGGAATCAGCAAAGGTTTCGGAACCACAGATCATATCCAAGCCATACGTCTGCTCATAGAAAAAGCTGCAGAATATAACATAAATATACACCTTCCCTTTATTGACTACCGCAAAGCATTTGATTCTGTGGAAACATGGGCTATACTGAAAGCACTGCAAAACGCAAGGATTGATTCACGATACATTAGACTAATTAAATATATCTATGAAAATGCTACCCTGGATGTGAAGATAGATGATGGCAGAAAAACAGAAAAAGTCAAAATAGAGAAAGGTGTACGACAAAGTGACACGATTTCTCCAAAACTATTCACACTAGCCCTAGAAGACGTTTTTAAAACAGTCAATTGGGAAAACAAAGGGATAAAAGTAAATGGTACATATCTGAATCATCTTCGTTTTGCAGACGACATAATAATAATCAGTGAAGACGTCCTCCATGATGCATCCTTGAGAATTGGCTTGGAAATGAACATGGGAAAAACAAAAATCCTGAGCCCAACCCACGATAGAATTGACATCGACAATAAAACTATTGAAGTCGTCGATGAGTACATATATCTGGGGCACAAAATAAAACTAGGAAAGGAAAACCAAACTGCGGAGCTACCACGTCGAATAGGACTGAGTTGGGCTGCCTTCGGCAGGTTGAAATACATCCTTGGGAACAAAGAGGTGCCAATAAGCCTGAAAGCTAAAGTCTACGACTCGTGTATCTTGCCAATAACCACGTACGGCCTAGAGACTATGTCCCTCACTGTCAGAAGCGTACAAAAACTAAAATGTGTTCAGCGAGCAATGGAAAGACAAATGTTGGGCGTCAGTCTTCGAGATAAAATTAGAAATGAGGAGATCAGACGTCGAACAAAAGTTGCCGACATCGCAGAAAGAACAGCAAAGCAAAAATGGCAGTGGGCGGGACACGTGGCGAGACAGGACAGTGTCAGATGGACACCTAAAATCCTGAAGTGGAGGCCCTGGGAGAACAAAAGAGGCGTAGGAAGACCACAGAAAAGGTGGACAGATGACATTGTCCAGCTTACGGGTCGTAGATGGCAGCAGATAGCCCAAGATAGAAGACAGTGGAAGAGTTTAGAAGAGGCCTATGTCCAGCAGTGGAACGCAAGTGGCTAGCAGTAAGTAAGTAAGTTAGTATGCCGGCGCCGCACGCTTGCCGAGCGTCGACAAGTTTTGCGTTCGTGAGTAAAAGGGCGTGTGGATGGGGAATTTGTCTTGGCTCGTGTAGGTAACAAACATTTGTGAACAAAAAACTCGGCAAGCGTGTGGATGAGGCATTACAATCACAATAAGTGATAAAATTTCAAAATATCTTATACCCACTTCATTGCTTACGTTTTCTATTTCATTTTGTTTACCGTTTTGTCCGAAGGTTCTTGGTAGCAATTCGTCATAATAATATAAAAATTCTAATCAGATCACCATACCAGTCGCCTGAATAATCATTAAAAGTCTGTGGGGGGTACTTAATTGGTACTTCATTACTGTTCGTATGTCTATAGCTTGGCTTTCCCTTGTGGGGTAGTCAGAGAGGACAGACCGCCACACTCCTTGCTTCCATCACAGTCAATCAACTTGTCATACACCCTCTCCGGTTTCTTGTACTCAAAACGCAACCATCCTTGAGGTCGACATGGTCGGTCCAGGTCAGTACCTACATAAGTACACACTGTCCCCAAAACTGCTTTGTGGCTTCCCTGTGTTCTCCTAAGTAACATCAACGAGCGAAATAGCAACAGTATGGTGATTTATGAGTACCATAAATTTGCGGTCAAAGCTTTGGTTGAAAAAACCTGAATATTTCCTGTTGCATTCTGAATAGCATTTCAGTTGTAAAGTTGCAGAATATATTCCAGATCTATTTAAATATAAAGCAGGTCAGCCAACATAGAGAGAGTTGAGTTATTAACTTTTAAATCAACTCCGGACATTTTGATTCCGGTTTCATAAACGCTACTTAAATTTAATGTCTAGAAAATAAATAATGTTTACTAAATCTGTAAAAATGTATGATATTATTTGACAGAGATGACAGACTTCCCTATTCTTGCACACACTTCTCGCTTCTGTCACATCCAGGCGATTGGTCATACACACTCTATAATTTATACGATTTATTCTAATCTTAAAACACACATCTGATCAACATGGTCGAGCCAAGCTGTTCTTGGAGGCCCTCATTTCCTTACACTTCTCTTATTTTCTTTATGATCCTTTCATATCCTCACCACTTATTCACTTCTTTAACTTCCTTTTCCGTCTTTCAGACACTCATCTCTCTAATCACTTTATTTCTTATCCTATCTCTCGTTGCTTGCTTCTTGACGATCTTATCTCAACAGCATTCACAGAATTCACACCAAACCAGATAGTTCATTGTCGCCCAAATATCATTTTACCCAATAATTTGTTTGATAATTTGTAATTCCTACTTTCTACTTAAACGTCTTGGTTACTTTTAGTTTAACGGCCCCTTAGTTTGGTTTATGAAATCGGTCCTTTCTCTCGTCATTGGTCCGTATGTGACTTTTAAATTATGCAAAACCCTCATGTAAATGAAGTTGTCCGTATAGTTTCGTTAACTAAATAAAAATGGAAAACATTTTAAATAACAACGCAACATAAATAAAAACTATACAAAGTCATGCGAAATAAATATATTTATAAACTAACAAATGCACTTTTATAATGAAAAAAAAAAATTCTACAAATTAAATTAATTGTGGACAGAAAAACTGAATGAGAACAAGTTGAGGTTGAGATTGTTAGGACATGTAGGGAGGATGAATGATAAAATGGAGTGAAATGGAGAAGGTGAAAGGATAGATGTAAGGAAACTTAAAGAAGAACCACTTAGTTTAACCATGTCGACCAGACGCTCTGTTTTGAGCAATATAAATCGTAGATTTTTTCTGACGAATTGCATGAATGTGACAGAAGCAAGAGCTGTATGAAAGGATATGTAACTCTGGTGTTTTGTTCTCTCTACCAACCCCGTAAGGGATGTGGCGTAGGGGGATTGAATTGATGAGAATAGTTGAAAAAACTATTGGGAAAAACAATGCTACTGAATATTGAATACTATTGAATTTTTATTGGAACTGGTAGGAAATTGAAAGGTTTTGAGATCCATTTTTCAGGAGGCTAAAACTCTGCAGAAATTTTACGACCACTACTGCTTTTTAACTAATAGGAATACATCTTTAAGTTTCAGCGAACACTAGCCTAAATCTTTCCCATTTGGAAACTTAAAAATCTACAACAGCAATGATTCAATTCGATACAAGAAGAACGTATGCAGTTAGATGGGGATGGGAACAAATCAAATAGTTACGATTGGGAATATATTGCTTTTGAAGGAGCTATACACAATTTATATTTTCTAGGTAGAACTTTCTATTAGCACATTCTATACAAGTATAGTTCATTCTTTTCTTCCACGACTACCAGCAAGGAAACAATCTTCTCTTAGAAAGAAGACAACAAAAGCATTGAAATAATGGTACATAGTAGTACATACATAAAGACAATGGTTGGATTGGTATATACATAGATTCTAGATAGGTATGTCTATTCACCCCTGATTCTTCATGCTACCCTGATACTTTTCCATGCAAAATTATGATTGGATGCAAAGTGTGTGTTGGTGGTTATTTAGTAGGAATTTCTAAAATAATCTTTCTGCACCAAGAACAACTGAAAATGCACGAAAATCTATAAGATTTTCTGATAAATCGTGTTTAAAAAATGGCAATTTTATCAGCTAAATGTCAGGAGTTAATGCAAGGGTGGTTTCACTTGGTGTCCGGTAAGTTCGTCTAAAATCAATTCGTCTAAAATCAATTCGTCAAAAACAGTTGGTCTAAAACTCTAAAATCAATTAGTCTAAAATCAATTCGTCTGAAATCAGTTCGTCTAAAATCAATTCGTCTAATTATCAATTCTTCTAAAATCAATTCTTCTAAAATCGAGGAATTGATCGTTAGGCAAATTGATTTTGGCCGAATTGATTTTAGGCGAATTGAGACTAATTGATTTAAGACCAATTGATTTTAGACGAACTTACCGTAAACCGTTTCACTTTATGAACGGGTGAATCAGTCTGAATTGAGTGAGAAATGAAAAAAAGTATCAGGAAAACAGCAATAACCTGAATGGTATAAAAATTGTTTGAATTTGTCCATAGATAAGTAAGTATATTAGATAATACTATACCAGGAGTTAATGAGTAAACAGGAGGTGGTCTTATTATTCGGAGTGTGGTAGGCGTTATATAATAAGTAAATAATAATAGAGTATTAGGAGAGCAGCAGATAACACAGGACAAACAAACAACACACGTTGTCTGGTCGATTAGCCTCATGGGTCCATTCCTATATTAAACCTACCTACGTATTATATCATTTCACACTTACTTACACGTGCATCTGTTGTTCCCAAATATTGTTTACCTATCCATCTACCTATATCCTCACGCCACATCCCCTTCAGGGTAGGCAGAGAGGACAAAGCGACAGACAGCCCTATCCTTACACACACTCCTAGCTTCCGCCGTCACATTCATGCAATTTGTCACACACGCTCTCCGATTCCTTTTAATCAAATCGCGTCCATCTTTGAGGATCTGGTCGACATGACACACCTCTTCGTTCGCTCAAATATCTCAACATGCCTAAACCATCTTAGTTTATTCACTTTCATTCTAGTCACAACACAAATATTGTTTATGTATCGGAAAATATAGATTGAGGAATCCTTCCTCCTTCCCTACACCCTTCAATCTGAGAGGGTGTATGGAATATTATAAGAATGTGACGGAAGCAAGGGTAGGGAGGTCTGGCGCTCTGTCCTGCCGTAAGGGACAGGGATAGATAGGTAAATAAAAGGTTCAACGAAGATTTTCATCAAAGATAAAATAAATTAACGTAAAATTTTGAGTAACTTAATGGTAAATCGGTAAAATAGGCTGTAAGAGCAAAAAAAATTGTCTGCCTTAAACTTGTAGAAATGCTGTGTTAAGAATAGGTATGAGAGATGGAGAGAGAATATTAGAATTCCCCAATACATATGTATACACAATGTATGTCTCTGTCTGTCTATACACTGTTCATAAGCAAACATGCAAATGAGATTGTAGGTACATTTACATCACACATACTACATATTGTAGACACTCGCTGTGAAAATTTCTTACCTTCTGTGTATTCCTGAATTACTGATAACAGTACCTCGTTCCAATGTTGTCGATTCGAGTCAAAATGACTCGTACCTGAGACTCGCCTGTTAAAAAATTCCAAATGACTCGGCTCGATTTGATGAGACTTGTTAAATTTATACCAGCGACATAATATATTAAGTACTACCTAGACAGAGTACTGAATGCTAGAAGTGTAACAAAACTGGTGCCCACAAACTGTCAAATCGTATGGAAAATTTTGACAGTTTGTGGGCAACGGTTTCGAAATTTTGCTCTCATAGTTAAAAACTGTATTCGTTTTAACGTTATGAGGACTAAAACGATAGTTTTAAAGATGTTTAGTTTTTATTGTTAATATCTTGTTGATAGTGTGAATTTTGCGACTCTAAAGTACCAAAAAGTGCCGAGCATGAATTCGAATTCATAAAGCATGGAAATGCATGCAATTTAATTCACGTGAACAATCGCATGATAAAATGGTTAAAATAGCCTTTTTTTCATTTTTTAGGGTTAATTTCGCTCCAATCAATAAAATTTTACGGAAATCCCCTAGATTTTAATGCATATCATCTGTAAACGAAAATCTCCGCGACTTTCGGGAAACGAGTCTTTCGGAAAAAAGGTCAGAGGTGTTTCTCACAATTTTTTTTTTTTGGAAATCTATACAAGATATAAAAAATCTTTTACAGTATTATTCCCCAGACAAAGATTTAATGTGCCTACTCTATTTTTTCCAAATAATATTTATTAACGGTTGTCGAGATCGAAGGTCTCCCGTTTTAGATTTTTTTTTTAAATATCAGTATGCGTACTCTTAAGCTGGGTAGCTTATATCACGATATTTAAAAAAAAATAAACTCGGCTAGTATCGTGACTTCACAGACTCGAGATCTGACTCTAGACTAGTGACCTGAAGACAACACTGTCTCATTTCAAACACCATTTTGTCGACATCTGTAGAAAATTTTGCAAAGACTGCTGCTTTTTATCTATGGCAGAAGTAGGTACACATTAACATCACCTCATGTTTTATTCTATTTTTAAATTTTACATTCAAAAGAAGTACATCTTCTATAATATTATGTTCTTTTGTATTTTAAATTAAATATTATATTATGAAATCTGTTTCGTTTCATGGCGGGAAACGACAAAGAAAATATGTACGGTTGAAAAGGGATTTAAAAAAACGTAGAAGATGTCTGAAAACATAGAAATATGAATGAACATAACTAGAATTAGTATGGAACTTAGTTAGAAAGTTAATTACCATTTTTTTTCATTCTAGTCCCCTTTTTTAAGGTAAAATGAATGACTAAATATTTAGTTTGAAATCCACAAAAATGGCTTTAGATTACGCGACTAGTGTTCGAGGATTTGCGCCCTCATTTTGATATTGACGATTGTTAATGATGAACTTAATTTTTCGTGGATTTTAAACCAAATATTTAGTCTTTCATTTTACCTTATAAATGGACTTCCACCATGTGACGACGGTCAAAAACATCGAGATTATACTAGTCCCCTCTGTCTTTTTCATGGTTCAAGATTTAATTTCATATCAGAACAATAAAGATGGGCATGGACATCAATATCAAGTGAAAGGACATGATGAAAGGATGACAAAGAATGCAAACTTGGGCGAAAGAAGAGAAGTAAGGGAGCGCGGCCGTCTAAGAACTACTTTACTAGACCATGTCGACTAGTTGCTCAAGGACAGACGTGTTTTGAGTAAAAAGAATCGTAGAGGGTGTATGACAAATTGCATGAATGTGACGGAGTCAAGAAATGTGTGTAAATGTGTAAGGATAGGAAAGTCTGACGATCTGTTCTCTCTTCGTACCCCGCAAGAGACGCGGCGTGAGGGGATAGAATAGAATAGAAAATCGATGTCATTTCTACCATTTTATTTCGTAGCATTATGGCTATCCAAATAATGAAATATTGGAAAATTATTTGATTCATATACCCAGCCATGTTTTGGGACAGCATACATAAATATTATTTTTCTTAAGCCTCTTTTTGTGTAGTGGCAATACTTATAGTTCATATAATAATAAGAACATTATCTATGACCAACACACATTTCGTTCTACGAGGGATTTAAAATAATATCTCTGGCGTTCCTTTTTCAAATATTTTTAGGAAACATACCCGTGTATTCTAGATATTTTTATATTAATAAGTCATCTTATAGAATTCAGAACGATATATTATTTTATTAGGTACAACGGGTTGTTTTCATAGCAGTTTCGGGGAACGCACACCAGATGTCATGACACGTGTAGGGGTCTATTGTCAAAAATCACACGTCATAGCCCATAGGACATAGACTATAGCAATTGGCTACTAGATTGTTGTATAATTTTGCAGTTGTGTAGGTACTCGACAGTATTGCTAGCATATTACTAGCAGCTGCATTAAAAATCACGTATCCATTATGATCCATACGAGTTACATAATTATATTGCAATTTTTGAAGGTCATGAATTAAATAAATTTAAATTTGATTCAGGCAGCTGAGATGAGGTACCTCAGAGGAGTGGCAGGAGTAACCCTGAGAGACCGTAAAAGGAACGAGTATGTTCGGGAGGCTCTCGAGGTGGAACCCACACTCCTCTTCATAGAGAGGTCTCAGCTGAGATGGCTAGGACACGTCGTTCGGATGCCAGAGGAGCGGCTTCCGTTAAAAGCTCTGGAAGCCGAGGGCGCAGACAGAAGACCGGTGGGCCGCCCCAGAAATAGCTGGCAGAAGCAGGTGACAAAGTTGTGCGAGGAGAGACTGTGGTTGGAGTGGCCAGAGGTCCTGGAAGCTGCGAGTGACAGGGGCCTCTGGCGAAGATATGCAGATGCTTTGGGCCCCCGACCCAATCAAGGATAGACGGGGAAGAAGATGTATGTATGTAAATTTGATAAAATTTCGCTTCAATCAAAAAACTTTTACGGTCATTCCCTCGTTTTGAACGCATATTATCAATACAAAAAAAAATTCTCCGCGACTTTCGGGAAACGAGTTTCCGTCTTTCGGAAAAAAGATCAGAAGTGTTCTTCACAATTTTTTTTTAGAAATCTATACAAGATATAAAAAATCTTTTACAGTTATTCTGTAGACAAAGATTCAAAGTATCTAGTCTTTTTTTTTCGAAGCATATTTAGTAACGGTTGTCGAGATAATATAAGGTCTCCCGTTTTTAGATTTTTTTTTATTAAAAAATGAATCTGGGTTAATCGAAATAAACCCAAATACATCTTTGTACACTTCATAAAAGCTTGTGTTGTGAACCCACGCCCAGCGCGTTACCAACCAGGCTACCGACCACCTCAATTTTTTAAATGTCAATATGCATACTCTTAAAAAAAATACGATTTTAATCCCACAAAGAGATATTCAATGACAATAAAAATTTCACTATGTCAAACGATATTTATTTATCACTGGGGAATACGTAAAAAAGATACCTCCAATCTATTATTTTTTTATAAAAATTGAACATTTTTATGTTGACTTTGTAACATTTTTACTCGTTCACACAAACTGTTGATTTATTGTGAGAGATATATTGGCATTATTATTACTGCTAGTTTAAACCCGTCGAAAAAGACGCGGTTTGCGGGGTAGGTAGAAAAAACAGATAGCCAGAGACATGTATAATTATTGTACATATACATTATTTTTTGAATGAAGCGAAATTAACCCAAAAAGTAAAAAATAAAGCTATTTTCAACATTTTATCATGCGATTGTTCATGCGCGATTTTTACCAATTCACTTTATAAAACAAAATGTACAAATCAAACATAAAGGAGCTCAATATTTTACCTGGTAAACATAATTAATTAAAGCCGCGAATTCTAAAAATGCCGACATCTATCAATAACTAATCAAAACATTTTTGTAAGCTCGTAATAAAAAAATGTGGTATTAGCCGAATATTTTTTTATGAGAGCCGAAGACGCTGCATCGCAGAATGATTTAAATTCCGTAGGTATATACCGTTTGTTCCCATTTGACCAACCGTTTGTTCAACCAGTTGAACAAATGGGACTCATTTTTTCCCATTTGACCAACCGCTCGGTTTAACAACTGGGAATCAATATTTTTGTAATATTTTCTTCCCGTCTGACCAACCAACCTTCAGTATGGAGAAATTACAACATATTTATGATATATTTATATTGATTATCGTGACGTTTCTTACCTACCTGCATACATACATACTTACACATATCTTTATAGTTTCTACATAGGTATATCTTGTACGAAAATGAAAATGTTCGAAGGTAAGTATATAAGATGCTTCAGTTATTTTTTTATCATATTTAAAGGTATAAGCATGGGCATCATCAGGGGGGTAGAGGGGGGGGGGGGCAGTTGCCCCCCCCTAGAGATTGGAATGGGTATATATTTTTTCATAAGAAGAAGGTCGTGATATACTATACTATACCCTCCGCCACCTCCCTTGCGGGGTAGGCAGAGAGAACGGATCACCAGACTTTCCTATCCTTACACACACTTCGGGCTTCCGTCACATTCATGCAATTCTTCATACACATTCTACGATTACTTTTACTCAAAACACGTCCGTCCTTAAGGATCTGGTCAACATGGTCCAGCCATGTGGTTGTTGGACGGCCGTGTTTCCTTACACCTTTTCTTTCACCCAGGTAATTTTTCTTGTTATCCTTTCATCGTTAATTCTCTCCACATGTCCCAACCATCTCAACTTTTTCACTTTCATTTTAGGTCGTGATATGGTATGGTATATTTGAAAATGTGTATGATATTTTGCACAATTATATGAATGAAAAATGTTTTTTATGAAAAAAAAAATAACAGGCAATTTTTTTATGAAATAATTGTAACTTCTTTGATGGATTTTTAAACTCATTTTTAGAAACATTATGATATAATGGGAAAACGTGTGGTAATAATGTGATTTTTAGTGACGTTTTATCATTTAGTATGATAAAATATATACACATTACAATCTCAAGGGGGGGCAACTGCCCCCCTCCCTACCCCCCTCTAATAATCTTAGAATGTGTATGAAGAATTGCATGAATGTGACGGAAGCGACGGAAGCCCGAAGTTTGTGTAAGGATAGGAAAGTCTGGTGATCCGTTCTCTCTGCCTACCCCGCAAGGGAGGTGGCGGAGGGTATAGTATAGTATATCACGACCTTCTTCTTATGAAAAAATATATACCCATTCCAATCTCTAGGGGGGGGCAACTGCCCCCCCCCCCCCTCTACCCCCCTGATGATGCCCATGCTTATACCTTTAAATATGATAAAAAAATAACTGAAGCATCTTATATACTTACCTTCGAACATTTTCATTTTCGTACAAGATATACCTATGTAGAAACTATAAAGATATGTGTAAGTATGTATGTATGCAGGTAGGTAAGAAACGTCACGATAATCAATATAAATATATCATAAATATGTTGTAATTTCTCCATACTGAAGGTTGGTTGGTCAGACGGGAAGAAAATATTACAAAAATATTGATTCCCAGTTGTTAAACCGAGCGGTTGGTCAAATGGGAAAAAATGAGTCCCATTTGTTCAACTGGTTGAACAAACGGTTGGTCAAATGGGAACAAACGGTATATACCGTACGTATTCGAACAACTTGCAAAAGTTGCCACGCTCCTGAATTACACACATTCACACACGCTTCCGACGAGAACTATATAAGTTAATTACTATTATCGGTTATTGGTAAAGTTAGCTTTTCAATTGACAAAGAGCTTTAAGCTCACAATGACGCTATCGGAACAGAGCGATCGGACGTAAAAAGTAGCTTAATATTCTCTCTCTGTATCATAGACATTATCAACAAACCTTTTTTTATATCTCTCATGAACATACATTAGGTACTATTTATGTTTTTAAATTTATTTTATTCATTTTAAATTACACAAACAATATAACTTACAGAATTGTAATTGTGTCATCATAATAAATCTTATAATTTTGAACTTCTAAAACCGATTCAGGGTTGCATTTATAAAACGGCATTATATATTTCTCGAATTTATTAATTTATATCTTAGAGCAAAATTTTGGGATAGGGATAGGGCTGTCTGGCGCTCTGTTCTCTCTGCCTACCCTGCAAGGGACGTGGCGTGAGGGTATAGATAGATAGATAGCTAAATTTTGGTGTATTATTTTTGCCACATGATTATGTCTATATGTATATTCAGTTTGCGCGAGTGTTGAATAACCCGAAATTCAATGTTTTTTTTACTTGAATAAATAATATTACTATGTGTGTTTACTTAAAATAATTGGTATCCTTTCTTAATCCGACCTTATAGATACAGTAGTATCCCTATTATAAGTAACATCTTCCAATATCGTAGCGTATTGAGGAAAATAGAGAACGGACAATAATGTAGACAATATAGGAAATACATCGTAATAATATTATACAACTTATGGATCTACTAGACAAAACTAGGTATTGCCGACTCCCCCCTATTTTATATATCTACACAAAACCTTCATCGAACGTCAGCATTTACGAAATTCGAATAAAATTTTTCAAAATAATTTTCATCGAGCTATCTTCTTCTGCCATACTCACAATAATGTACCATACACACCCCCGTCCTTTTAGTTAAGAGTGTGCATACCGACATTTCAAAAATTTCTAAAAACGGGAGACCTTCTATCTCGACAACCGTTACTAAATATGCTTTGGAACAAAATAGGGTAGATGCATTGAACCTTTATCTAGGGAATAACCGTAAAAGATTTTTTATATCTTTTACAGATTTCTCAAAAAATATTTTTGAAAACACCTCTGATCTTTTTTCCGAAAGACGGAAACTCGTTTCCCTAAAGTCGCGGAGTAAAATTTTATTTTTGTGCTGATAATAGGCATTAAAATCTAGGGAATAACCGTAAAAGTTTTTTGATAGACCCAAAATTAACCCCAAAAAATGGAAAAAACGCTATTTTTAGCATTTTATCATGCGATTGTCACGGAATTTTGAACCTTAATGCCGTGGGAAAAGACTGTGACGTCATTCCTGGTGCCATGCCCTTAAAACGCATCCGTCTTTGAGGATCTGGTCGACATGGTTGGTCCAGGTCAATTTCAGACGGCTACTGTTTCTCATAACGACTCTTCATTCACTCATACATATTTTAAGTCTTCCTATTCTTTAGCCGACACGCCCAAACCATCTAAGCTAAGCTTTTTATAATAATTGAAGAATATGAAAATTTCTAGTTAAGATTCTTTGACAATAACGTGCAAACGAAAAAATACCACATTTTCAAAACAGTTAATTTTTAGATAGGTATTCAATAAACTGTTTTCCGATTTTTTTCATTCCCTTTCACTTCTCCAAACATTTGACACACGAAACCAATCACTATGTACCTATAGCATGCATGTTATGCCGTTTTTTTCATTTTTTGTGGTTAATTTCGCTTCAATCAAAAAACTTTTACGGTTATTCCCTAGATAAAGGTTCAATGTATCTACTCTATTTTTTCCAAACCAAATTTAGTAACGGTTGTCGAGATCAAAGGTATCCCGTTTTTAGAAATTTTTGAAATGACAATATGCGTACTCTTCAAAAGTAAAAGACGTTGACCGAATCGTCGCTGAACGAAGTAAAGTTGTATTTTGGGATACTTAGATTCAAAAGAGGAAAATCATTTTTATCTGTCTTTTTGCTTACTCCATTTTTTGTCCGAGGGCTATACAATGTTTTTTCAGAAGTGTTTTTCTATAAACTATTATTAGAAAGATAAACTTGCCTACTTACGGATTATGTTGGTACTTAAGAAAGCCTTTATTGTTAGGAATATGGTGTAGCTATTTTTTATATTAGTTTCAGATACATTCCAAAGCTATATCAGAAAAAACGTATATTTATTATCAGAGGCGTCGCCATCTTTGAAGCTAAGGGGACAGTTGAATGTTTGATATTCAATTTCTTTTACAGCAATCCACCGTTACCGATAGTAATTCATAACTTTTTATATTGACATGACATAAAAACGAGTAAATAGCGCCGCAGACGATTTTTTGTGAGACTGAGTGTAGAAGATCCTGATTTTGATCTGGTTCACTGTCTAAACTATACTCCCACCTTAGTAATATAATATAATACCTATACGTTTCGTAATAACAGGTATAATATGCGCCGCAGGTTATTTTTTTAATTAAACAATATTTTTAAATAATTGTGATTTGATGGATTTTCACAAAAATCTTTAAGAATATGAAGAAAAACGATGTAATAATAATGTGATTTTTTATGACGTTTTGTAGATGAATGTAAGCACTTATCCATTTTTTCACCCGGGGGGGGGGGACAACTGACCCACATGGGATGCCCATGTTCAGTACATAAATAGATTTTTTTGCAACGAAACCAAATATCGGATATCTGTCATGAAATTATTATTGAGTGCCATTTTTTACAGAGGTCATAATGGAAAGTATGGTCCGTAAATGTAATGAGTACCTAATAATATAATTATTGTCGAAAAAACACAATAGTGTATTTTCGTGTGCAAGTTCATTTTATTCGCACTGTTTTCTACATGCTCCTGATTGTATGCAACCACTAGGACTAGGTGAGGCATTTTCATTCACATAATGTAGCGTTATGTGAACTCCCTTGGGGAGGCAGCAGGACGGGTGTTCCGACGCTTACGAGTGTATACCACCACATCCTGCCGTCAATCGAGTAACAAGATTGGCGGTAGGATGTGGTGGAATGAGTGAAAGTTGGCATAAAGTGATCACTTTAGCCAGTCCAAGCCAACTCGTAAGCGTCGGACCAACCGTCCTGCTTCCTACCCAAGGGAGTTCACATAACGCTACATTATGTGAATGAAGATGCCTCTCGTCTCTGTTGAGGAAAAAACTGTAATTTACAATTATGAGCATAATTTCCATACACCGAACATTTCAGCGCTATTTCTTTCAAGAACTTCAGTACCTGAAAAATATAGGAAGTCGTTAAGGAAACATTTTCCGAGTGAAATACTCCAAAGGTAATATCAGGTATATTTATTATGTAGGTCGCGCACTCGCTTTGTTTTTGTCCAGGGAAAAAGAATATTTATTTCTAATCTAGTCCAGAGTTTCACAAACGTCGTAATACTCGTAATCCTGAAAGGACGATGGAAAAAATCTAAAATATATTAAGAGTACGCATACTGACATTTCTCAAATTTCTAAAAACGGGAGACCTTAGATCTCGACGACCGTTATTAAATATGCTTTGTCAAAAATAAAGTAGATACATTGAACCTTTATCTAGGGAATAACCGTAAAAGATTTTTGGTTGAAGCGAAATTAGCGCCAAAAAATGGGCAAAACGCTATTTTTTACCATTTTATCATGCGATTGTTCACACGATTTTGAACCTTAATGCCGTGGGAAATGACCGTGACGTCATAGTTGGCTTAAAATAAAATCATATTAGAATGTGTTCCTGGGACCTGGGATGAAAACGACTATAGTGAGACTCGCCCGGGATAGAATTTGGTAATATTATAATGTGGGTGGTTCTTAAAATACGGAAAAAAATAAAAAAATTATACAACCTCACGAGAAATCAAATTATAGACAGATGGTTCTGTTATCATATCATCTTCTTCTTTCTCAGCCGTTTTAATTACAATGCTGGACATAGGCCTCCCCTTTTAATTTCCATAGATCCCTATCCTGGGCATGCTGTATCCACTTTCTTCTAATTCGTCTCACATCGTCAGACCATATTGCCTGATGTCTTTCTACGCTCTTAAGAATTTTCTAAATTTTTTCGGAAAATTGATTAAATAACAGTTGTTTTCAATTAAAAAAATGTCTGCCAAGCTAATCACGTCTGTGTTGCGTTGCCTATTCTTCGTGCCCCAGTATTTTTTTTATTTGCTGATTAATTAAGTAAATTTACATCACGTGAATTATACATAATGATGCATTCGGGTTTCGTGCGACCAAGATTTATTTTGCATAAAAATAGTTGCGGCTACCTGCTCCGCTATTCTAAGTACGCAATCATCTACTTCGTTGCTTCGTATCTGTGGTCTTTGATACCTCCTGAAATGGACATCGTAAAACATTGGCGGCTCTTGGCTACCTTGTGTTCAAAATATTTTAAATGCTGGCATACTGACATTACAAAAAAAACTAAAAACGGGAGACTTTAGAAATCGACAACCTTACTAAATACGCTTTTGTAAAAAAAACTGAGTAGAAGCATTAGACCTTTATCTAGGGAACGACCGTAAAAAAATAATATCTGGTATAGATTTCTGAAAAAAATGTGAATAACTAGGGTTGCCAGACGTCCCGGTTTACCGGGACTGTCACCGGTTTTGTGCCTCGTGTCCCGGTGTCCCGAACAAACCTCTCGGGACGCCTAAATGTCCCGGTTTTCGGAATAGTTGGTATATTTTTAGGATTGCAGTTATTTGTGGTAATTTTGACAATTTATATACAAAATAATGTAAAAAACAAATAATGTTACGCATTTGATTTGCCTACTATAAACAAACAACCAGCCTCCATTTATCTAAAAAAATTCGCCTGCGCGCTAACTTGTTGATGCGTTTTTTCTATGGGGGGAGGGGGGGCGCAAAAAGTTTGTGCCTATACCTAAAAAAATGAAAATCTTGTGTTGGTACACCCCCCCCCCCCCCCCGCTCATGAAATTTTCGGTCGTCCCGGTTTGACTTCCAAGAAATCTGGCAACCCTAGAATAACACCTCTGCCGAAAGAAAGAAACTTGTTTCCCGGAAGTCGCAAAGATTTTTTTTTATTATATTGATAATGTCAAATGTGTATTAAAATTTATTAAAGCGTAATTAACCCCCAAAAAGCAATTTTTTTAAATTAATCACTGATAACATAATAGGCTACATTTAAAATGTACCTGTCGTAAATTGTTGACATGACTTATAGTGAAAATTTTTTTTAGTATTTTATGGATACGCCACTGTGCTGCTTGTTAGTTGACGTAACGACCCGAAAAATCGGAAGAGATCATGACTGAGTGAGAAGATTTACCACACCACTGTTTTATGGATAGATAGCTACTTACTTTCATTGTGAATAGCCATAATAATGGATCTTGCAGGTGTATTGTATATTTACCTAGTCTTGTTATTTAGAATCCACTATAATAAACCATCAGCTATGTCTCAATAGTGGGGTAACCAGTGAATACTGTGTGGATGTATAAATATAGACAACACTCTTAATGGAAGGGAAATGAGTGACTGCAAGACTGGTGTAGTGACAAGAATGAAAGTGAATAAACTAAGATGGTTTGGGGATGTTGAGAGAATGAAAGATGACAAAAAAGATATATTTGAGTGAGCTAAGAAGGGTGAGCAAGGGTAGGGCTGTCTGGGACTCTGTCCTCTCTGTCTACCCTGCAAGGGATGTGGCGTGAGGGTATAAATAGATAGAACACTCAATGCACACACTTATATCGGCGTCTTAAGTCGGCAACAAACTATTGAAAGTAATGTTTGTGTAACTGAACTGTCAAATTAATTTATTTCATTTTGGCGTTTAAATTGTATTAACTGCTGTGGTGATTACATCATTCGACTCCTAACGTAACGCTCTATACGTGTGCTTGTTATCTTATGTGTGTATGTGGGAATTTATAGTGATATTCCACTAAATAAAACATCAGAAGAGTATTGTCACCTAGTGCAGGTAGGCAATATCAAACTAATTCACTATACACCTACTTGAAAAATAGTGATTGGCAATCAATCGGGTTCCGGGTTAATCACTGCATGAGATGGAAGAAAACAATAGTAATACGAGCATGGATTCGATGCACAGTATTGGTACGAGCATGGATTCACCACACGAATACATATCCGAGGCCAAAAGTAGTATTGAAGTTATTAATGCTATTCTAGTATCGGATAAAAGTAGGCTTAATAATGATTTGAAGGGTCAGGTCGTTAGGGCCACCAACGACCTACTGGCCAGCATCGCTCATATCGCGGTGACGGTTTCTGCACTCCAGGCTGAAAATATGCAATTAAAATTGAACATACTGGACCTGACAAACAGACAACCTGTAAGAACAACAGATGCAACAACATCTCCAACGCATCTCCCTTTGCCTTCAACATCTGTGGTATCGCTTCCGGTGTCTGCCACTGTTAAGAAGAGGAAGCCGGGTCTGGGGTCAGTTCAGCCTCCGGGTGGGGTCAGCTTGGATACTCCCGGAATCAATCGAGCTACTAACTCATACGCCACTGCTGTAAATAACAATAATTCCGGGGCACATGGAAACGAAAAATTTCGGCAGAAAAGGCAAAGACCAATTATAAGGGGTACCGGAAACCCGGATAATGAACTTATAGCCGTAGAACCGAAAAAGTTCATCCACGCTTTTTCATTTGCACCAACCACGACAGAGGAAAATGTTAAAAACTACCTTAATAGAATGAAACCGGAAATGTCCGAAGATATAGCTGTCGAGAAAATGGTTACCAAAGGCGCACACGCATCTTTCAAGATCACCGTACCTGCCAGTGCATTCCGGGACTGTATGAAGGCAGATATGTGGCCTCCCAATACTGGACTCAATGAGTGGACATTTCGCCGAGCGCGTCCAACTGCAACAACCACGGGCTAAGAAAAATACCACCTTCTCCATATCCTGTGTGTATGCCAACGTGCGAGGCTTAAATTCCAAAACACACGAATTCAAAAACAATTTATCAACCCAGGATTACGATATCATCGCTATAACTGAAACTTGGCTGTCATCAGGTGTGCGAGACGCTGAATTGTTCGATGACCGGTACACAGTATTTCGTAAGGACAGAGAAACGAGAGGCGGAGGTGTGCTTCTTTCACTCAACTCTAAGAAACTCCAACTGGCTGAGAGATTACCTTGGCTAGAAACAGAGGAAGAGGATTTGTGGATTAAAGTGCAACTTAGACGGGTAACTCTATATGTATGTGTTGTATATTTTCCGCCAGGTACTGACAGTTCAAAGTTTTCCGCATTCTATCAAAAGATAGAAGGTGCTTGTAGTAGATTAAATGAGAAAAATATCCTAATACTTGGTGATTTCAATCCGTTTTCGTGTAAATTACCAATCTCCGAACATTCTTACTTTTTAAATTTCTATAACATGAAACAATATAACCATGTAACTAATTGTAATAACCGTACACTGGACCTTGTGCTCTCTAACCTGAAGCCTTCTAGCATCACCGTTGTCAGGCACGACTTTCCGTTAGTGAATGAAGATCTTAAACATCCAACAGTAGATATTAAGATTTCTGTGACGCAAAATAGTAAATACGCGGATCATATTTTGGATGAGACTGACGGTGCTGCTGAGGGCTGGAAATTCGGGCGCAATAATATGTCTCTGTATAGGGGTTCTTTGGCTGGCTGTTCCTGGTCGGGAGTTTATGGGGCGGCAGATGTGAACGAGGCTGTTGATAGGTTTTACGAGGTCATTTACAATTCTTTTGATAATTTTTTTCCTCGAGCGAACAATAGCTTCCGTATTGGCTACCCCAAATGGTTTCCTTCTCAGCTCATATACAACATAAGGAAGAAACATACATACCATAAAATATGGAAACAAACTCGTTCTCAGATAGCATATAACAGATTTAGTGAGTTGAGGAGATTGGTCAAGCAGGATTTACGTGAACATTATCGACGCTATATGGAGACTACTGAATCAACAATTGCCAGCGATCCCTCTTGTTTCTGGAATTTTGTCAGAAGTAAGCAGGGTAATAATAAGTTACCAACCAGTATGAGGCTTGATTCGGAGACTTATTCTGCTCCGAGCGATATTGCAAATGGGTTTGCGTCTTGTTTCGAGTCAGTTTTCGGGCGGTCAGGTCCCCTCGTGGCCTCAGCCTCTGCTGGATATCTTAATAATGTTGACAAAATATGCGAATCAGATTTGCGGTATAGCCTGCGTAAACTGAAACCAAAATCATCTTCGGGTCCTGATATGATCCCAGCTTATGTCATAAAAGAAGTTGGCCATGAACTAGTAGAAGTCTTAACGTATCTATTCAATTTTTCAATAGAGGCAGGAGTGTTTCCGGATAGCTGGAAATTAACAAAAGTGACACCTATACATAAAAAGGGAGACAAATTTGACATTAGGAATTACAGACCCGTGGCTGTGTTGTCCTCAGTAGCAAAATTACTAGAAGTTATTCTCCACAGAAAAATATGGGAGGTTTGTAGTCATCTAATTATAGACCAACAACACGGCTTCCGCCCAGCTAGATCTACGGTTACAAATTTAATTAATTTTGAAACTTATGTTGCGAATTGTCTCGATAAGAAGACTCAAGTAGATGTAAATTATAATGACTTTGAAAAAGCATTCGATAAAGTAGATCATAACTTGTTATTAAATAAACTCGATAAAATTGGCCTACCTGATATCTTAGTTAGGTACATCGCAAGTTATCTCAGTAACCGTCATCAATATGTTACTTATCGGGGTCATAAGTCGAACACCTACCACACACCCTCCGGAGTACCACAAGGCTCCAATCTGGGCCCTTTGCTCTTTATAATTTTTATAAATGACATTGGGAGTGCAATACAGCACTCGGAATATCTATTATACGCAGACGATCTTAAAATCTATCGTAAAATACAATCACAGAATGATGCATGTTTACTACAGCGAGATCTTGACTCGGTGGTGACATGGTCGATTGACAATAAACTACCGTTTAGTGTACCTAAATGCTTCGTGATGACATATACAAGAGCTCGCAACCCCATAAATTTCATATATTCCATGAATGGTGACCAACTGAAGCGTGCAGATCGATCGAAGGATTTGGGTATACTATTCGAGGCGGACTTGACGTTTAACTTACACATTACTGAAACTGCAGACAAGGCATTTAAAACTTTGGGCTTTGTCTTAAGAAATTCATCTTATTTCCAGAGAACAAGCACGTTGCGTATTTTATACGAGACTCTCGTACGTACTATTTTGGAATATGGATCTATCATATGGAGTCCAAGTGAAATAACTTACATTCAGAGGATGGAAAGAGTACAGAAACGCTTTTTGAGGCACCTATATCGTGTCGAGTATGGGTACTACCCATACTTGTATCCTTCATTATTTGTAATGGGATGTCTGAGCTTCGCCACACTTGAGAAGAGACGGAAGGACTACATATGTAGGCACTTTTTTAAACTATTGAATGGCATAATAGAAAATCCATCAATTCTTGCTCAGATGGATTTTTTCGTTCCAAACTCATACGGCCGGTCTCGTTCACATATGCTGTTCTATCCTCCACGGAGTAGAACAAACGTCGTGATCAACTCGCCGATTAGCAGAGCGGTACGCTACCTTAACGAACTGGCGTCATCCATTGACATCTTTGGGGTGACTTATGCCACTTTTGTCAGCCATCTCGAGAATCACTTGTACTATTGACAATGTTTGCGGGGGAATATTCCTACCGGGTTATGCCAATCCGATACACTTAGATTTCAGTTGCCCATCACTAAACTTTGACAGTCTACTCGGCTGTCATCGTGAGTGTTGTGGCGATATGAATTCTATTAATTATTGTATTATGTTGTTTTAATTGTTTTTAAGAACAATTGTTTTTCTTAAGTTTAAAATTGTGTATCATTGTGTTTGTGGTGTTTATCATGTGTTTATGTACGTCTGTTATCAGTTATCACATCGTGTATTAGCATGTAAGTACCACTTTGTAAACATAACCTGTACCTGGACTGGCGCTAAGGCAACAATAGTCGCTGTTAAGCTGGTCCAGGTCTTTTATACTTTATTAAATAAATAAATAAATATGGGTGGCAAACCTCATTGCTTAAGAAGAGAAATACCTTGTAGAATATAGGAGTCATTACTCGTGAAACGAATTTCTAACTCAGGTAAGTAGGTACTTCAGATAAATTCTTTCAGAATTCATCTCTTTGAGAAAGGAAACCTTGCCAGAGACAACCATGGGTTCTAAATTGTGTCCATTCTGAGTTTCGAGCCGTTTCCACTAAAAATGAGTCAAGTTCTTGTGCAAAGAAATATGCTCGCACACGAACATCCAATGCATAAAACCATCACTATCCTCATTTCCTATTGCGAAAATTTTCAATAGATGGTGACCCAAATTTTATTGTATTAGTGACTAATCAACGCCCAAATCTATTTTGGAAGAGTTTCAGAGGAATATCGATAATGTTCATTATTACAGTCAAGTTTTTCTAGAGAAACTACGAACCACCACATTTTCATCTGTTGCAGGGCTTTTTAAAAACTACCTGACAAAATAAAACAGCAGCTTTTAATTGATTTTCAATTTATTAATTCTATATCACAAATTAAACATTACATAATACAAATTAACACATTCCTAACTAGACAATCATTGGAAAATATTAAAATCTAAATACATGTAGTACATACTATATTAAATTAATTAAACATACAATAATGCCAGTCCTTAATGCCATCCAAAGGAAGAACCGCGTATGAACCAAAATGTTGAAACTGAGATAATAGCGAAAAACATCTTGCATCGCTCATATAACTCCATACATTTGTGTGACATAGATGGCTTGAAAAACAGGGGTTGAATATGGAAACTCAGACTTCTTATGATTGAATGGTTTAAATACTCATTTCGATAAGTGGTCCTTGGTTAGGACGGCAGTATAATCAACAACACACTATCCATTCCATTCCATGTGCAATCAGATCAGACAGGATAAAAAATACTTTGTACAATGATAGGTGAAACACAGTCTTCCTTAGAAAGCATATCTTGTTCTAATGTCTTCCAACTTCTTTGATACCTCGGCTGGAGTCCTCTCCAAGTCACCAGCGATTGCCTTCTGTTTAGTCAGGTCTAGAGTGTTGAATTGTTCACAGAGATCGCCGTCTATCACATTCTGTGGAAACAACGAGAGAAAACATTATAAACACCAAAAATTATTGTAAAATATGATGAATCAGGTGTCGGGAAGAATGTTTGGAGAGACAGGACAAAAAAATGGAGTGAATAAGTAAAGACATGTGTCGAGGATGAATGATGAAAAGATAACAAAGAAAATTGTATATACATAAATGAAAAGTGTAAGGAAACAGCTGTCCAAGAATGACTTGACCATTTCGAGAAGATGCTCGAAACAAATGTAACGGAAGCAATAAGTATGTGCCAGGATAGGGAATTCTAGACACTATATTCTCTACGCCTATTCCACAAGGGATGCAGGGCGAGAAGATAAAAAAACATTAAAACATGATTGTATGAAATGTAACTTTCTCAACTAAGATACTTTACAATGAAAAACTGTAAAGCATCAACTCTCTGGAGAAGGCCCACCACACACCTCCGGAATACTCCAAGAGATCAGAACGATCCGATGGAGTAAGGAGGCACTGTGCAGTATTAATCTACCACAAGTTTAACGCTAACACAATCAGTGAACGAGAGTGTTCGCTGACTACCCTGTGGAGACATAAGACTAAAATAAAAATCTAACAAACCTTAACAGGGAAATAGTAACTCCTAAAGGAGAGATGGTCCCGTCCACATAGAGGCGGATTCTCGCTCCTCATATGCATCTCTAGATGTTGGAAGAAGTCGTGATCTTCTCTGGAGGTGAAGGGGACCAAGACGCCTAGAGCGCCACTGAGAGTGGCGTACAGCAGAGCCTCCGATCCTCCCGGAATCAGGGTGGCCTTCTGCAACCACGTGGCGGTCTCGCCGACGTGAAACACGCACGCAACTTCCGTCTTTTGCGACGCTCCATTCAATAAACCTATACATGAAGAAATAATTCACACATTAGTACACACACAACAATGATTATATTTAAGTCTCGATGCAAAAAAACTTCAGTATCATAAATAATCATAACATTTCATTAGTCTAGCATGTAAATATTTGAGCTCATCATATTAGAGGTGCTTGTTCAGAGGAGAATACTTTTTGTAGAATGCATTACCTCTGTCCCATAGAGCTTTGTTCCCCGTGGGATCCTCGTCCACATCATCGGAGACAGACTGCGGTAGCCTCAGCATGGCAATGTTGCCAAACTTGTCAGCGCACGCCACCGTGTCGTAATCCAAAACGCATGAGTTGGTCACCCACCTGCAGACAATAAATACCGTATTAATATTACACGCGAAAAACTGCATTGGGAAAATGAAGATAAGATTACACAGCTAATACTAAAGATATAAGATTTAAAACATGGATCGCCGAACCCAACACTATTGCGCAAGATTTACCTAACATATGTCAGACCAATCCTCGAGTATGCCTTCCAGATTTGGAACCCGTATTTCTTGAAAGACATTGATTTATTGGAAAGAGTACAGAGACGAGCCACCAAAATACCTAGACAACTGAGAAACCTGGAATATGAGGACCGTTTAAAAGAGCTTAATCTAACTACATTAAAGGAGAGACGCGACCGGGGAGATCTCATTGAATTATACAAAGTGTTGCATAACCATTATTCCTGTGAGACTCTACCGGCTATGTTTACCATGAACTCTAATGTGCACCTGAGAGGACACCAGCTGAAACTGACAACAACAAGATTCACATCCAACCCAAGGAAACACTTCTTGACCAATAGAGCTGTCAGTGCTTGGAATCAGTTGCCAGAGTCAGTGGTGCTTGCTCCTACCACCAACACCTTCAAAAATAGACTAGATAATATAAACACAACTTAACTGGGACTTGGGTCAAAACAGCGAAAGCTGCCTACCCAATAACAAATAATAATAATAATAATAATAATAATAAACGAGAATACGTTTTACTAACTCTAGCAGTTAGGAATTTCATTTTTGTTCATTATCGGTCAAAATCGATTTCGTTGCTTACGTTATTCTTATTTAGCACTTACACTTCCATAAGTTTGTAGAAGTTGAAGAGATGACCGAATGATTTTTACACTGAGCAAATTGCCCCTTAACCTTAGAGGAGAAAACTGTGAAGTTAAATTAAACGTCTTATTACCTTGGATTGGTGTCGTCTGCAAAGATGATGAGTTGATTCTCCCTCTTCTTGTATCTCACACACAGCACACTCTCCTGCACGTCTGAGACATAGATCCTCTGCCCCACGGACTGGATGTCCACAATCATGTTGGGGATGTGTCGGTTCTCGCACTTGCGTAACAGCTTCCGCTTCCCCAAGTCGTACAAGCGTAACGTTCTACCCACGCCAGCCAACACGCGCCCGGAGAACCAACATAATGCGCCGACAGGTCCGTCCACCAGCGTGCGATGTAATAACTCCAGTGTTCCGTTGGTCAGTATCTGTAACAATGAAATGATGAATGTTAAAACGACATTATTAGAGAGATAGCAAGTGACTGTATGACAGATGTGACTAGAATAGAAAGTAGTAAATAAGCTTAGATTGTACAAGGCATGTTGAGAGAATGGATGAAGACAGTATGACCAAAAATATGAGTGAAAGAAGGGGTATTAGGAAGCGTAGCCATCCAACAATGACTTGAACCGACCATTGACCAGATCCTCAAGGACGGACACATATTGAGTAAAAGAGATCGGAGAGCACGTAAGCAGTCTGGCGGCCTGTCCTCTGCATACCATGCTAAGCATATGAAGTCAAGGAATAGATAGATGTCAGGAAGATGAAAGAAGAAAAGAAATAAATGTCTCCCTCACTGGTATCTGAAGAAAGATACAACTCAAATCAGTGTAAGTTAGGGACGTATACTCTGCGAGACCTTTAGCACCAATACACCCTTAATATAATGTATCAGTGACTCTAGGCTCGCCTCTTTAATGCCATCATAAAGCAGACTAATTACCTTGTATACATCCAGAAAGCCCTGAGAGCAGGTCCTTGGAGACAGATGCATGTTCATGTGACCCCCGACCACTACGTGCGGTTGCTGGGAGCCGATCCATTTTGCGAGACACAGGGCCGATACGGCCTCGTTTTGGACCATGGGTATCTTCTGTAGTGTAGTGCCGGCCCCTACATCCACTACACGCACTTGCGATGCCCACATACCTGGAGAAAACAGGAAATATGATCGTTGATCAATGCTTAATTAAATATTTACAGAATTATTTTAGAAAATCACAATTTATATTTTGTGAGAACACTGGATTTTCTACATGTCGTAATTGAATATAACAAGTAGTTATCTCTAAGGGGGGAGGGAGGGAGTCCCGTCGGCGCCTCCACGTGGCGAACCCTGGGCAACGTGGGTGTCTTCGTCCCTCTTCGGGGGTCGGAGCCGTCTGCGGCGAAGTTCGACGGGATAGGGACGCTGGGCTGATCACCCAGCACCCGAAACTAATTAGGGATTAACAGGCAAAACACCACCAGGCCTCGGACGCACGGACCCGCACAGGGGGGGGCCCGCGCAGCTCGTGCATCCCCTGCAACGACCACGGAACTCAAAAGGTTTTTGAAAGTCGGGACCTACAACGTGAGGACGCTGAGACCGAACAAGGAGTTGGTTGCCGCCAAGGTAGCGAGCGATTATGGACTCGATCTGTTGGGTGTGTGTGAGGCGCGCCTGCTGGGCTCTGATCGGTGTGATGCCGGGGATTACTCCATGCTTTACTCCGGTCATAGAACATTACACAGGAGAGGCGTTGCCTTGCTCATGAGCAGACGAGCTTCTAGCTCGTTCCTTGACTGGGATCCAATTTCAGACAGGATCTTACGCGCATCCTTTAGGGCAGCGGGTGAAACGTTGACGGTACTTGTATGTTATGCTCCCACGGAGGATGCGGGCGTCGCTGTAAAGGACGGTTTTTATAACCTTCTGGAGGCTGTGACGTCTCGTATCCCCAGACGGCACAGGGTCATTGTGATGGGCGACTTCAATGCCAAGGTAGGCAGTGACCCGTCAAACGGACCCGGCGTAATGGGTAGGCATGGCATGGGAGTGCTAAATGACAATGGCACCCGGCTGATCGAATACGCGACACTCCATGGTTTCCTGATAGGGGGGACTTTGTTCCCCCATAAAGACATCCACAAATATACCTGGACCTCCCCTGATGGCCGAACCAGAAATCAAATTGACCACCTCTTAATCAGGGCTTCAAACCGTTCTGACTTGCTCGATGTCAGGACATACCGCGGAGTTGACCTGAGCTCAGATCATGAGCTGCTTGCTGGCTCTCTAAAACTCAGGTTCGAAAGATTTGCAAGACCACCTGCACCGCGGATACTTGATGTACGTAGGTTGGAGTGCCCTCAGTCGCGTATTCGTTACGAGGCTGAGCTGCACAGGAAACTTGAACCCGAGAGGTTTCTCTCTGACATACCCTCAGTGGAGGCTGCGTGGGAGAGACTCCGAGAGGTAATTAAAGAGTCAGCTGCTTCGATCATTGGATATAGGGACAGGAAGAATCCAGGCTGGATGTCAGCGGAATCATGGAGACTCATTCAGGATCGTCAAATGTTAAAGGTCCTCAGAGATGGCGAAAGATCCCCGAATAGGCTGGAGACCTTGAGAACTCAATACAGAGAGCTTGACCACAAGGTGAAGCAATCTGTACGTCGCGACAAACGGCATAACATCGAAGCCACCATACAGCGGGCAGAATCTGCAGCGGCCGTGAATGACTCGAGGACTCTCTTCGAAATCTCCCGAGAGCTGGGCGGCAGGGGTCAGAAAAGAAGAATGGACGCGGTGCGAGACCGCAACGGAAATCTGATCTCTTCGCCTGACCTGCTTAGGGGGAGATGGAGAGAGCATTTTGAGTCAATTCTAAACCGACCGGACCCCTCCTCGCCCTTCAACATTGGCGAGGAGGAGGGAGACCTAAACATACCACGAGCGAGTGGTATAGTTGAAGGACCTCCGAGTCACGGGGAGATTGTGTCTGCTGTAAGGAAACTCAAGAATAACAAGGCTCCAGGAGATGATGGTATCCATGCAGAGCTCATAAAATGCGGCATGAACGCACTCATTGACCCGCTTTACCACCTCTTCAATAAGATCTGGAATGAGGGGCTCTGCCCAAAGGACTGGAGGAACGGAACCATCATAACACTATTCAAAAAGGGGAACCCTCAGGAATGTGGAAATTACCGTGGAATTACTCTACTGAGCGTACCCGGTAAGGTCCTATCTCAGATCATCTTGAACCGCATCCAGAAACCAATCTTAGCCATACTGAGGAAGCAGCAATGTGGCTTTGTGCCTGGCAGGTCCTGTTCGGACCCAATTTTCTGTGCCAGGTGTGTCCTCCAACAATCACAAGAGTATAACTCGCCAGTCGCTTGCTGCTTCATTGATTTCGAAAAAGCCTTTGACAGCCCCCATAGAGAATCAATTTGGAAGATATTGGCCCTTTACGGTATTCCCACGAGGCTGGTAGCCATGATCGAAGCCCTGCACACGGACTCGGAGTGCAGTGTGAGAACCTCCTGTGGTCCAACTGACACCTTCAGGATCACAACTGGGGTTCGACAAGGATGTGTACTGGCGCCCTTCATCTTTGTTACCGTCATGGACTACCTTCTCAGAAAATCCACGGGGAACTCAGGGGGAGTGCCGTTATTGCAAAGACCTGCCAACGAAACAAACGTGGGAACTCTACACGATCTAGAATATGCGGATGATCTCGCCCTATTCGACACGTCTGTGGGTGGACTACAGCACAGCACTACAATGCTCTACAACAACGCGACACGCCTTGGCCTCAAGGTCAACACTGGCAAAACTGAGTACATCTGTAACGATGCATGTCCGGATAGGGTCACAGCTATGATTGTCAACGGCAATCAAATCTCCCAGGTAAACAAATTCAAATACCTGGGCGCCACCATCACCCCGGCAGGTGACCTCCGGACAGAACTGCCCATTCGCATCGGAGCTGCCAGTGGGGCATTCAACAACATGGACAAGATCTGGAAGGCATCCGGGTTTAGTATCCAGACAAAACGCCGCCTATTCAACGCCTGTGTGATCCCTGTCCTCCTCTACGGCTGCGAGTCATGGCACTTAACCAAGGCTCAAGAGCGTAAGATACTCAGCTTTGAGAATAAGTGTCTTAGGAGGATACTGGGTATCACATGGCAAGAACGTAAAACCAACGAATACGTTCGACGGCGTTCCCAGCAACGATCAATCCTGTCAGTAATACAGGAAAGACGTTGGTCGTGGCTGGGCCATGTTTTGCGAATGCCCAACGACAGCTGGCCAAAGAGAGCGCTGTTTTTCCACCCACAGGGGTCCCGACGCCCCGGAAGACCCTCTTTCACAGTGCACCGTTCCTATGACAACGAGATCAGAGCGTTAGGAATGACGTGGAGAGAGGTAATATCACTCGCACAAAATCGCTCTGAATGGAGACGCCTGGTAGCCTCCCTGTGCTCCCGAATGGAGACATAAAGGGCGTAGTAGTAGTAGTAGTAGTAGTTATCTCTAAACAGACATACAGCAAAGGACGATCATCACTGATCATCGGCTGGTTTAATGTGATTACTTGGCACCCGTTAAACCAGCAGATGATCAGTCATAATCCATCCTTCGCAATATACCTGTCGACATAACTGATTTCAATTTATAGAATTGTACTGTTTCCCTCACTGGTATCCGAAATAAGAACGACGTCTCAAATCAGTGTAAGTTAGGGAGATTTAGTCTGCGAGACCTTTAGCACCAACACACCCTTGGTATAATGTGTCAGTGACTCTAGGCTCGCCCGAGATCAGCAAAACAACCACCAGATCACAGGAGAGATGAATTGAAATGAAAACCTACCTGTTCCCGCCTTGGGAGATGAGAATATATTCTCAGGTAAGACATCTTGCAGGAAGGCATCAGCCATCTCCCCAGCCAAGGCTTGTTCCTCCACACTACTGCCAGCCGCCTCTCTCATCTCCTGTGCCATCTGAAGTCTGCAAATAGAAGAAACACATTATGAAATTGTACACCTAATTGAAGTGTTGGAATAATTGTACAAGTTATCATAAGAATCAGTACTGCAGGTTGATCACCATTGTAAATCAGGTTTTGTGTCATTTTGTCATCATATTATTTTTACAGATTACTAAAATTCTATCTACCCCATCACACTGAATCCCTTCTGGGGTAGGCAGAGTGCCACACACTTCTATCCTAACACACATCTCTTGTTTCCATCACTTTCACAACATCACAAACACTGCCATTTCTCTCACCTAACACACAACCATCCTAGAGTATCTCGTCAACAAGTTCTCGTCACCATCTCTTCACCCATTCTTTCCACATGCTCTAACCATCTCAACTTGTTCGCTTTCATCCTAGTCACAACACTCGTCCTACACCCACTCAAACCTATAATAATTACCGTATTTATTACTCGCTTTCAGCGGTTTTTTCCATGACCTCGATGACCTCATACACACTGAATTTATTCCACTCTCGTCCTTTTTTAACCACATCCATGTCTTACCTCTATAGATAAGTGTGAACACCAGAATAGCTGAAGCCTCATTGGCTTGACGGATAAAATATGAATTGAAGAATGTTTTACCTCCTCTGTTTTTTTGTTTCATCCGTGTAGGCATTATGATCAGTCTCCCCCACAATCACATGATTGGTCTCCGGATTGATGACAAATCTCCTAGGCGTGTAATCCAATGGAATGGATATCTGATTGAACACAGCGCCTAATTTCTCCAGAGCCAAAATCCTGAGGGTGTTTGTCGAGATCGCTACTATGCCCTCCGTACATTGTTCTGAAAAAAAAACAGCAATTACGTATTATATCTTATTACATAAGAATCCCCGTTCAGAGTTACGAGACGATAGAGTTACTATGGATGTTTACCCAACTGCAAAAGTTGCCCAACGAAAAGTTTTAAGAGACTTTGCACACCCAGTTGCTGTCCGAATGTTGTAAAAATTATGAATAGATGTCACCCCTTATTAAACTTACAATATAAAATTTCAATTCTAAACACTAGTATTTTTAATCATTTGAAAACCTTCAGGACACTTGAAAATATTGGGTAATATGCCAATATTGACACCTATTGTGGCCTATTTAGCAGGACTTTGCCCAATAAGTTTAAAGATGATTTAATTTCAGAAAGCACTATTTAATTGGTATGAATAATTACCTGAGCTGAATCCTGCAGCGTACTCCAGACACTCGTAAGAGAGCGGAGTGAGGTGAAATCTGTTGTGATGATAGTAACTGAGCCATGTGCGTGATGACATTCCCAACACAGCCTGATTGCCTTGCATTATGATGCGGAACAGCTTCACGGGACGAGAACCAAGATATCTGGACAGAATAAAAAAAATAATTAACGTCTGACAACAAACGCTGAGAGAGAAATTAAGAGAAATGAGCGGTTATAAAGGGCAAGACTGTAACATGTGGAGATGAAGCCATTATAGAAGAATGTGTGGAAGAATACTGAGAAATAAGGGTAAGAGATAACTGGAGAGATGAGGATGTAGGACGGGTATTGGGACTAGAATGAAAGTGAACAAGTTGAGATGTACAGGACATGTGGAAGAATGTTCAAAATATGTAAGTCTGAAACAGTGACCAAATTGTCAAGGACGGTGTTAAGTGGGAGAAATCGGAAGAAAGTGTATGACAAACGTAAGCCAGAGAAGTGTGTGACGATCTGTCCTGTCTAACTACCCTACAAATGATATGGCACGACGGGATAGTTAAATGTGTATAGGCAACGATAATTTTACCTTGTTCTCGTATCAGCCAAATCACCAGTAACGGGATCTAACGTTGTTCTGAGCAGCACACCATTCGTAAGCCCTATATTCAGATGGAGTGCAGGTTTGGAGCCTGTCTCCTGCGGTTGTTCCACAATACACAGAGACTCCGCCCCCGCTGGAAGGGCTTGCATGGAACGAGGAGAGAGGCAGTCCTGAAATGATAGAACGCATCTTACATTAACGACAATTTAAAGGGCAAGTTATATAATAAAATGAATTGAAATTGCTTCAGATAAATTTGAATAACGCTTGTATAGGGTTTGTAATCACCGCATGATTCAGTGGTGTCCTTTTCTCATCATATTGCTGATAAAATATTCATAACAAACATGTAAATTAACTCACCGATGGGTCCAGCGATATGATCCTGACTGTATTGTCACTGAGTCCAACTGCAAGGAACCAAGCTCTCTGTTCTCCGGGATTTACAGACCCCAGGGCCATGCAGGACACTTCTGAAGAAAGCTTCTTGCGTTCCGTGTACTCGTTGAGTTGCCCACTCTGCCAATAAAGAAACAAGTTATGTATTAGAATAGTTACAGAACTTTCCGCTATAGTACAATAGTTAAACAAATAATGGAGTCATCTCACAGAGTGTACGAAATCTAGTAACAAGTTGATACACTTGCTACGCCTTAAGAATGTGGAGCTGCAGGTTCAAATCCCAAGCATCTGACAATTTTTTTTTGAATGAACGTAATGGAACATGTCAAATGAGAGTAACAAGGTTCTCACTAACAATGAAAATGTTTCTAGTCGACGAAATCTACGGGTACAATGAACAAAAACACCTTACAGTGGTGTAATTTTGTAAATAACGAGACTAATCGAATTCCATCTGCATATAAAAGATGTGTATTTGAAACATTGATCACATATTTCTTGTCGGTTAGAACCTTGTTATTCTCGGGTACAAATTATTTATTCAGGGAAAATAATTACCGGATCCATCTCAAAGTAGACCAACTCCCCACCAGTGAGTGCTATGACCACCTGGCGCTGGTTCACGGCACACTTGACAATGCTCTTCTTCCCGGGAGCCTTCCACTCGTTCACCCTCTTGTCCGCCCTGATGTGACGGATGCCGTCCGGGTAGACTTGGACTAGAGCGTCGTTGCCCAGAGCGTGACAGCTCAGGGTGGGAGTGGTGCCCAGGAATCCGCTGTCCGTGACTTCCTCTACCGTCTCACCGATGGACAGAACCAGAGTGGCGTTCACGAAGGATACAATGATGTACGCATCGTATTCCTCTGAAACCAAAATGTATAACAAATTGACAATAAAAATATGAAGTATTAAATAGAAACTAGTAACCAACCTAATGTGTATCCAAATATAAAAGTTACTTTAAAACAAATATTTGAGAAATCCTAGTTTTACAAGCACATGGCAAGTAATAGACAACACGTGACGATCATTTACACAAGGCACACACACTGTATAAACTCTCTTAGTACATGAAATCATGTAGCGAAGTTGGTACATTATCTGGATCATCCCAAGAGCTTGAGGTCGCAGGTTCAAATACCAGCCACTCTGTGAACATTTTTTATGGATCTTTCCGTCTGATATGGATAGTACACTAACCCTGTTTCCTTCATTGCTGGGATTTGAACCTGGGACCCCAAATTCTCTTAACTCTGCCACCTACATGATCTCCCACACAAGAGTGTATCTTGTGCAAATCATTGTCGTCTGTTGTATACTCAAACACCAGGATTCATGAAATTCTCATGAAATTCATGAGCATTATTTTTTTAAATTAATAAATCTAGTTTTTAAGGGTTTCTACGTTCAAGTAAAAAGTAGTGTAGTTGATAGTAGTATCTGTTCTTATTGATGGCAAGATGTTGCGATGGTCTCCACTCGGCACTCCCGGCAGGTCTTATTATAACAACTCACCTCATACAGTCGGCCGAGCAACACTTCAGGCGGAGAGAATCACAACACGGACATTCCTGAAAATAAAAACCACTGGTGTTTGATTTTCTTTCATCCAACAACCAGGGTTTCATTAATATTTGTGGTTTGGTCTCTTCCCTACCTCCAATAATCTCTACTCGTATCATCTTACGTCCAAAAGGCCATTAAAAACTAACAACACTCGTTATGTACATTATATAAACTATCTTCCTAATGAAACGGCTTACGAACAAAGAAGAAATTACTGTACAATCAATAAGGAAACCCATAAAACATACTACTAAACTTGGTACAATAATAAGGGTAAAAATAACAGAGGTAACCAGTAAATGCAGTGTGTACAAACACTTATTGTCTCAGCATAAAAAAAGTGGGACATTTGAAATGGGTTGCAAACCTCGTCGCGTAAATCTAAATTACAGGAACAGAAAATTATCATCAATTCGTATTGACCAGAATATAGGTATGCTACAGAAAATTTATAATGTCTAGACCAATTTTGTTTCTGGGTCTTTTTTTATTTACATATTACTATATAGCTCAAGACCTTTTTACAAAAAACACAATTGTTATGCTAAATTGTAATTCACATTAGTCTTTAAATTATACCCATACATACAACATAGTACATATTAGTTAAGTGCAATTACAAGATAAGGAATGATTACGAGCATATCACGTGATGTATACTGACCATCCTTATTCCTTCTGACAGTCCACACGGCGTTGGGGTTGCCGGGAAGTTCCGACACAGCCATCTCTGTCACTTCCAGACCGTGTCTGAGGACCCTCAATGTGGAGCGAGGACCTCTGCCGCATGTGAGATAAACTTGGGGGGTATCTTCGCCGAAGAGATCGGCGACTTGACAAGCTGTGGACAAAACAGGAGTTTTATTAATGAAAATTCATAATGTAATGGAAATATGAAATGAGGATTGTGTGGCGCATTCATTTAGGTCAAGAGAATCACTGTTAAGTCAGAAACACGGACCTTAGGTATAATCATTATGCCGTTGTTACATCTATACAGAACTACTGATTTGGGATACTTACATAATATGGGTGAGAGTGAATCCATCTCGTCCACAAGCACCAGATTTCTGAGTGGTCTAGGTGCAAAGAAGAATGTGTCTCCTTCTTCCAAAGGCATGGCTGAACTGAATTCGGGTTCGTCATCCTCATCACCTAAGTGTGCGATTTGGTACAGGTAACTGAACAAAAAAAAAAATGCAAATTTATTAGAGAACTTCCTTATGAAACAATAGACTTCTGTCTATCCGGAATCCCTAAACACGCTCCTTGCTTCAGTCACACTAATGTAATCTGTTGTACATGCTCTCAGATTCCTTCTACCTAAATTGCATCCATCCTTGGAAGATCTGGTCTACATTGTAGGTCCAGGTCAGTCATAAGCTGTCATGCTTCCTCACACCTCTTCACCCACATAAATTTTTAGTCATCCTATAGTCGTTCATTCTCTCAGCCTAAGCTATCTAAGCTTATTTAGTTTCATTCTAATAACCTCATTGCTTATTCCATCTTGCAGTGTTTTCCCAGACATTCTGTTAAGACAATCTTATTTCAACTGCATTCAACTTGGGTTCATCTATCTTCAGCCTAATTTTGATACAAAAAAGAACAATGTATTTCTCACATCAGTGTGTTAGGATCTCATTGAATTAAGATCTACCTTGGTTCAGAGAAACGTGATTACTATAGCACGAGTACATTAATGTACTAAACACATAACTCCAGAATTACAAGTCTGGAGATGCGTATCGTCATGCAAAGAGCTGAATAGTCCTGGATGTGTGACAAGTAAAATGAATTGTGGACTTACTGATTTCCAAACTCGCTGGCAACGTACAGGAACCCAGTCTTCAGAACGCACATAGCTGTGGCAACCGGTACGGTGTCAAAGTATTTCAGTTTGATTTCTGTAACCACATCTTCATCTGTCTCGATGGTTACCTTGAAGATATCTCCCTGCAAGGAATACAATAATTATTTCATGCGTGGTCCAACGGTTCTGGATTAGTATTGTGTCGGAGTATTGCATTCATTTAGGTCAAGAGAATCACTGTTCGTCAGAAACACGGACCTTAGGTATAATCATTATGCTTTGAGATGCACGTAGCCAAAATCTATCAACTGATTTTGGTTGCTTGGCTGTAAATAATTTACTAACAGTACTTTTTGACACACTTGCCATAAGATACATAGATAATATTTTGTTTACATGCGTTTGAGACATTAAAATATTAAATAACTAGCATTTACCTGTTCAGTCTGAGCCAAGAAGAAAAACATTGACTTTGTTTTGTGCGTAGCGGAACATACGAATATCATTCCCCTCTCGGGGTCATCCAAATCATTCCTCCTCCTGGGAATGGGACATCTGATGTCGTGCTGGTCTCCCAAATTCTTATAAGTGAGATAGTTCTCCGAGCAGACCAACACACCCGAGGGTCCGTCGTTACCACCAGGCACCGTCACCAAGAAATTGGCGTGTTCCTCCAAAGGTTCAGAGTATTTGCGGACGACATGATTCAATCCCAAATCTAATTCATAGAAAGTGAGAGTCTGTTGAGTCTTTTGTGCAGCTTCGCCAGTATTGTCGCTGTCGGCTTCTTCGTGGTCAATTTCCAGACATGCAAACATTGGGTTCTCAAAGGCTACGTCCACGCCCACCATGTGGTAGAGGAGGGTGTTGGACTTGTGTGCCTCTAGTGGGGAAGATATCGTGAGACGAGCTTCGGCGTCTCTGTTGAGGATATAAACCAACTTCTGTTTCTCAATGGCACCTGCATGAATCGGAAAAAAATAACAAGACATTAACAACCATGACTTGAAATTATATGAACTATATTATTTCACTTGATAAAACGATCAGATGTGTAAAAAAAGTTTCTTCAATGTTTTTCTGTTGAAACACGGAACACAAAAAGCATCATTTCGTAAAAGGGGACCTGTGTTTGTTCACACAAACCTAAGAACCAACTCAAGCGCAGAATACATTTTCGACACTGACATTCAAACTTAAATGTTTTAGCATACATTTTTTCAATAAATTTGTTTTAAATACTGACCAATCATGACAGCTCTTCCTTTGGGGTCGATTGCCAGATACTGTCCGGGCACAATTCTCCTACACCCAGACTTGCCAAACGTTTCCTGGTGCACTTTCTCCAGAATATTCTTGGCTGGGATGTATTCCAAGATGACAATCCTGCCGGCATCTGAACCCACCACAATGTAATCTACAAAGGGAAATACAATCATTATTAATTATTACATGTATTACAGATTACTATGTGGCACAGTGATAAGAGAGATAATATTATGATTGTGTCATACAAGTTCAATCCAGATGCACATACAATGGAACATCCAGAGGCGACGAGTTGACTTGACAGTATAATGTATGCACTCGAGTTTAAGCGTCCTAGCATCGTGTTACATGCTAGACGCACTGCGATAAGTGCAATCGTAATTACAATACAACATTGACTAAATCCAAGATCTACTGTTTACTGAGGAAGCCCTGTGCGATCTACCAATTACATACTTCTTGAAATTTTAAATGAAACAGTACACAAGTAAGTAGTAGTATTTTTTATTTTATTAAGAGGGAAAACATAAAACTGAAAATTATTCTTAGTAACTAGTACTTATGTATATTAGTTAACCCTACATTGTGGATAAGTGTAGCGTAAAACTTATCTCTATCCCCCTCACACCACATCCTTTGTCGAGTAGGCAGATAGAATGCCAGACTACTCAATCCTTACACACTCCTTGCTTCTGTCACATTCATGAAATTCGTAGATGCAATTGCAAGTCATTCTTAGATGGCCGCCCTTCCTTTTTAATCATCCTGCCATCATTCATTCTCTTGACATGCCCAAACTATCTAAGCTTATTTGCTTTCGTTATAGTCACAACACTTTCTTGCACTATCACTCATCTCCCTAATATCCTCAATTCTCATCCAATCTCCCAATGTTTTCCCACACTCTTCCCAACGATCTCATTCCCACTGCATTTAACCCCTTCTTCCCAACTGGCATACATAAGTAGGGCTGCCACCTCTCCGGGTTTGACCCGGAGTCTACGGGTTTGAATGGTGTTCTCCGGGCTCCGGGTTAGCATCGTATATCTCCGGGTCAGACTGGGTGGTGAGACAGAGTGGCTTAACTATCACCGGGCGGTCACCTCCCAACCTATATATTATAAAAATCCGTTAAATTTCATTAAAAATTAAACTGTTTCATCAAAAACTTCGACTGCGGCGCTACCTTTTTGATGGATTTAGTATAATTATTTCTTTTTATAGAAAATAAATCTGTTTACACTACGTCTTTCTTTGCTCAATATAAAAAAAAACTGCCTGCTGCGCTATTTACGAGTTGTTCTTCCACATTTCCACTAAAACGTGATTTTTATTGAATAAAAAAACAATTTTCCCGAAATCTCCGGGCCTACCTTCTTTAAAGGTGGCAGCCCTATACATAAGTGTCAGCGCCACAAAAGCACTGTGCGCTTTTGACGTCACAGACAAAGTTAAAGGTATGAATAATAACTGAAAAATACTAACCTTTGGTAGCTCCTGTCAATCTGAAAGCCATGAGCGATCTGACGATTCCAAATATCTCCACAGTCATCAGAGTATGGACCTTTCCGGTATTGGGATCAGGTCGCAGCAACTCCAGCACCTTTCCCCTGGAGATGAGAATCTCCTGGGCCTTGGTGCCGGAGAAGTTGCCGTGCACGGCATGAGTGATGCCTGTGGCACGTTGCAACGTCAGGTTATACAAATACATTGTGAAATTTCAATTGCAGTTCATTCCATTCTGAAAAGAATATAAAAGTCAATGTTAACAAGATTATTCAGCACGTTTTCAAAAGTATCCATAAATTCAATCAAGCATGCACTTACAAAACCAATATACTAAGACCATTCAAACTCTGTAAATAATTGTCTGCTTTCTCAGGCATGGCAGATACAGAAGCATTAGCCCACACACCGGGAAATATTAGGACACACATGGTTATAACCACGTTTAACAGACTTTCTCACACGTTTTCCATCGCACAAGGGCATTTTTGCTGCTTGGCTTCTTTCCAAAACCGGCTCACAAGCACAGGGGCTGACACCTGGCCAATGCCACCTGTAGTACTTTCAAACTTGTTAATTTTGTGCTAGAATGTCGAGAGAAACTTTCCAAGAAACGCAGTAATAACAGTGCGCTTCTAATGATGCTAATCTCTCTTTAATTTCGCACCTAAAACGACCAGTCCGCGCTAGAGAAGTCGAGGACCGGAGATACATGGTGCACACATTTAAGCCATACGAAACAATGTAAATAATTGTGAATATTGATTAATTCACATTCGACTATGAAGCCTAAACTTACCTCAAGTAATATTATCCAAAGGATGAACGTGAAATTTGCCGATTAAACAATTAACGAACAACAGCCGGCTTCCCTCCGATCCAATGGCAGCAAACAGGAAGCGGAAACGGAGAGCTCCTCGCGTTGCCATCGCAAAAATTGAAATGAAAGACGTCGAAAATTATCTCTATGAAGAAAACTACATGGCAACACAGTACATTATTAAGTTGGTAACGTTGGTGTGTATTCCTATCTTCACGTTGGTATAGGGTTGGGCAAACTCAAACTAAAATTAAAATCATCACTCAATAATAAGCTCAAGATATTGCGTGTTTGTTGTTACTATTGCTAATAAGTAATAACAAATAAACCACAAATACCTACCTATATATAGAGATCCTATTATCCTACCTACCCCTATCCTACTATACCTACCTATATATAGAGATCCTATTAAATAAAATAAAAAATAATGCAGACGGTGGCGTCACGAGGTAATCTCTATTCGCTATTTGTACAAATCGGAACGATGTATCGAAATTTAATATTATTTTTTGTTATGGCAACATTGACGAATATGACGAAATGAAAAAAATTTGACGTTTGTCAATATTGATATTTGTTTTGTTTGGCCCCGTTTTGTGTATTTAATCTACTTTACGAGTATTGAAATTATCGGCATTCAATTATTAAAATGCAGGACGAATGGATGGAGAAAATCAATCTATTCATTGAAAATATTTCGCCGTATTATGCCTTTTGTGTGGTGATATCTGTGATCGCTGTTGGTTTTTCGCTCTGGTATACCAGACGATGTGAAAAGGAGGTTTGTAATTTGTATTATTTACCATATTTGAGACATTTAACATTGAAAGTGAAACTTTTCGTGTTTCGTAATCAAACGAGCACCCATTAGTGAGTACTTAACGTATTGTACAACTTGTGTGAACATAGTAATGGTGACCAAATTTACAACTCTGTTTTTCACTGCTATAATTAGATATCTGCGAATGGAATGGAAGAATTAATGGAATAAGATCAAGGATTACATAATTTGAAACAGAGCAAACTCATACATACCTGATCTATAATTTGAGAGTATACTTTTGTGAATGCATTAAAACAGTAACCATCTATCCATAGTGATTCAAAAAACAGAACCCAGTCATGACCGCAAAACCCCTGTAAAATCAGAAAATATCAGATCACAGCATATTATTAGGTTGTCTTCCACTATTGTTTCCCCACCCGCAGCTGAGCAGATGAGCTTAGAATATGTCTCTTAAAAAGAATTTAACACATTCACTGCTACAGGAAATAGTTACTGATTACCGAGTTGCGGAAATTTAAATATCCTTAAAAAACCCCAAAAAGTATGATTTTCATGTGTACTACATTCTTTTTAGTATGTTTCGTACTACACTACTACAAAATAGGCCGAGGAACATTGAATTGTATCATGTTGCACTTTTGCATCAAAAGCACTGTGTCAAGCACTATGACACGGATCCGCATCATTAGCATTCAACGTTTTAATAAAGAAAAAATTGTTACTATGTATTACTAGGTTATTTGTTAAAGAAATGCACTAGAAAGCTATTTTTTTGATATTGTACAGCTGTTAATTATTATTCAGAACTTAATATTGTTTTTTTTTGTAGATTGCAGAAATTAGAAACAGTTACAGCGAGGCGAACCACAAACTAAATGACGAAGATGTCATCCACAGTAGTGACTCGAGTCCAGAGGAGGAAGATGACAACATCTTGGACGATGATGATGATCTCTACCAAGAGAGGAATGACAGAAACGACTTGGAGGATCTGATTGGCTTGGATGATCTACAAGCGAGATACAAGACGGCCAAACAGCAAGCTATTCTAGATCATCTCAGTGCTAAAATGACTCCAGAACAGATCGTAGAAGAAAAACAGTAAGTTGTGCTTTGATCGTTGTTGTCTGAGTCTAAATTTCCCTCTTCAAATTTTAATAACTTTTGAATGTCCCAGCACCTTGAAATTTTGCACACATATTTGCTTTAGCTGACAATTTTAAATTGTAGTACTGTTTTATCCTAAACACATTTCAATTGGCGAATTTGAGTTAATAGTTGGTAACACGCTTGCTTTTAAATCCGGCGAGAGCGGGTTTGATCCCCGATGCCGACTTACTCCACTTCACAAAACAGGCTTGCTGTGAAGTGTTCAAAGATGTATTTGAGTTTATTTCGATAAACGTAAATTCATTTAAAAAAGTTATATGCAAAAATATTAACATTTCCTAAACAGTTTTTTCACAATCTTCCTTCTTCCAGTTTCGATCCTTATATCACAGTACCTATCACGTAATTAAGTAGGTGCAAAGTTTCATTCAAAAGTGTAGTTTTGCAAAGTCTAGTTTTGGGATGTCGTAAAACCTAATTTTGTCTCATAGAGAAACGTTATTGACCGTAGGTAATTCAAGTCTTCTAGTAATTTACCATTAATTCTTAAGTCTTTGTTTCAGGACTGAAAAGGCTCAACTGGAGGCGATCTTTAACCTGCTCAAAGAACAACAGGACAAATTTCAAGTGTCGGATATGACGGATTTGGAGGAGCAGCTCAGTTTATATCGTTTATAGATTCACTCCTCACACAATAGACTCTTCTGTTATCCGAGACGGTAAAAGATCATGAACAAAAAAATCTGAAAAGTTTATAAATTTGTTTACTTGATTTACTAATTATATTGCAGATAATCAGGAGTCCATTTGTATATTCTGCCATCCTAAGGAAGAACCGCCTTTAGATATTTAGAGTTTTTTATCGAAATGTTGTTGACATGAATATACATCCCAAAAAAGACAAAAACCCTCTAGAAATATGATCAATGGACAAAAGCACAAATCTAATCGGATTTAGAAAATAAAATTAATTTTATCTATTAGCATACGATTTCTGTCAGTATGTCGGAAACTACCATAGATTAGAAAATAAACAAACAAAACAACGGATCTAACATGGGATAGACGATTAAATGGTTAACATTTTATAAATAATTTGTCTACTGGAATCCAGCTAAAAAAGTTTCCGTTAAGGATATTTCTAAGGGGCTTTTGTCTTTTTTGGGATTTATCCATGTTGAGCAATATTCTTATGGGTTTTTCTCCAGGAACCGTTTCAACCTTAGATCCACCTATTTCAATCATAAAAAGTCTGAGTTTCCATACGCAACCCCTATTTTTCAAGCCGTCTATGTCATGCAAATGTATGGAGTTATATGGACGATGCAAGACGTTTTTCGCTATTATCTCAGTTTCAACATTTTGGTTCATACACGGTTCTTCCTTTGGACGGGAGTATTTCCGTCTATCTGAGGGCTAAATAGAAATTTAGAAATCTATAATTTATAAAAAAAATATGTAGATAATTTTAACCATAGAAAACAGAGCAAGTGTTCAAAGTGGAGGCAAATAATGTTTGGGAAGCATTGTTACTAGCGAAAAGTTGTTTTAAAACATACGCAAGACAAATTTTGTAAATATGTAGTACACAATTACTATAACACCCCTATAGTACAATAATTTTAAAACAGACTGGCCTATCTTTACACACACTTCAAGCTTCCGTCAATTTTATGTAATTCATCATCTCTTCTTCTTCTCACCTCGCAACCGTCCACTCCTGAACGTAGGCCTCCTTCAAGCCTCTCCACTCTTGTCTATCCTGCGCCTTCCGCATCCATGTTCCACCTGCAAATTTGACAATGTCATCCCTCCAGCGGAGTTGGGGTCGATGGGTTTCTTTGCAATGTTCTAGGGCACCAGCACAAGAGGCGTTTCATCCATCTTTTGTTTGAGTTCATCATATTCATCATACTGTATTTTAATTATGATATCAGTGACCCTCTTACTGCGTTATCATTTCAATTACATAGATTAACCAATGATCCATAGTTCTTAATTGAATATTCATGGTATGTCAATAATTGGCACATATTAGTTTCACAACTCAATATAATATAATAATAAAATATGCAATAATCCTTGCATAACAAACAATATTTGGCTTTCTAAGTCGGTATATATAGTAATCCCATTAGTATTATCAGCTACAGGTATAATGCCAAATAACAAATCAATAAGTAAAAAAAATTGGCTGTAAATCTGCACATAAAAATGCAAAAATCAGTAATTGCAATATTCTAAGATCTCTAAATACTGATATTTCAGGGATAGGCAAATTGTGTATGACAAATTGCATGAATGTAATGGAGACTAGGAGTGTGTGTGAGGATAGGGCTCTCTGTCCTCTCTGCCTACCCTGCAAAGGACGTGGCGTGAGGGTATAGATAGATAGTTTCCCAGTATTAGGCTGATCGTGAAGGATAATATGTTGACTTTTCTGGCTGATAATACTGTGAACTGTGTTGGCAAGTCCTGCCTCTGCATAAAAACACCTGTTGGTCATCAAGTTTTATTCTGACATACTTCATTATGTAAATTAATTATTACAGTGTTAATGCGACACTAATTAGTCATTGTTTTTGAGTTTTGGAACCAATTAGCCTTAATGGAATGACATTAACTTTTCTAGGCCTGCAGATAAAAGATTCCACGTCAACCAAAGAGGGGTTTTGTAGTACCCCACCTAAAAAGTAGGTATATTGATTTATATGAGGTGGTCGGTAGCCTGGTTGGTAACGCGCTCGACTGTTAATCCAGTGGGCGCGAGTTCGATCCCCGATGCCGGCCTACTCCACTTCACGACACAAGCTTACTGTGAAGTGTACAAAGGTGAATTTGGGTTTATTTCGATACACTCAGATATATTTATAAAAAAAAATTGTTGGGTTGGAGGTCTGGGTTCGATTCCCGGCCGAGGCAGATGGATGGACTGGAATTGGTGAATGTTACTTAAGTGTAAAGTGATCACATTAAGCCAGCCGACGATCAGTCATAAGCCTGATGGAAGGTCGATCTTTTGCTGTGTATCTGTTGAGTTAAAACTACTTGTTAAAAAAAAATCATCTGAAACATTTGTACCTTGGGTGGGATTCGAACCTACACTCCACGGCTGTGAAGCAAGGATTTTACCCACTGATAACTGTGTTGTAGATAAACTCAGTCATGCTACATTTAAGTAATTCTTCGGATTAATAGGATTAAAATTGGCAAAAAACTTAAGATTATGGGGTATCGTGGACACCCCTTAGGCCTTGGAAAGTTAATTGATTAGTTTGTTATTGTGAAATAAGTCGTAATTATTATTATAATTAGTAAATATGTTCATTAAATTAGTATTGCTGTTGCAACCCTGCATTCTAGTTGCACAATCAGTGATATGTTATGGTTAGATTAGAAATTGGGTTCAAAAATCTGCACACTAAAAGGTATGGCCTAATACAACGGTATGGCCAAAGAGATATCATATTACTTAATATATTATGTCGCTGGGTATGGCCTAACGGTCATTTAGTCGTTAACAAACCCTTATGCGTGACTGATGTGTTCTGTTTGTAAAACGTACAATGCATAAAAAGGGTAATATTATTTCTTACTTTACGTAATTATGGGCATTATTGCGTGTATTGATATTGCTCCTTCTTATGAATGTGTCTAAATTATTGTCCAGCACTATGAGAGATATAGTTGGACACTTTTTAAGAATAATTTTGTACGGGGTTGCATATCATACCATAACATATCACTGTGCACAATACATATTTGTATGCATTTTTTAATATTATGTATTTTCTTATAATTTCTATTTTATTGTTTTTATGAATGATGTATTTTATAATTTTATCACCATTGTACCTGTATAATTAGCTTGTGTCTCACACCAGTGATATCTCGACACTCCTTCGATTCTATTGGTTAACATCTGACCAATCACAACGCCTCAGATTTCAAGGGATAAAAAATTTTGGAAATCCACTGTTTGTGAACTGCATGTTTGCGTTTTCACTGTTGCTATTACAACGAGGATCTTTTTTTTTTAGAGAAAGCACTTTAAACAGATCTGTCTAATTTAAGCGGGCACCTAAAGGACACCAGAACCAATCAGGGCTTGAAAGTAAGTCTTCTAGGTTGCGTCCGTCTAAACTTCACTTGAAATCTGAGGCGTTGTGATTGGTCAGATGTTAACCAATAGGTTCGAAGGAGCGTCAAGATATCACTGGTGCGAGACGCATGTTATAATTATTGCATTTTTTAAAATGACAATTTTTGAAAAAATTATAAAATTAACAATAACTTTGGGGTTTACCTGCAACAGATTGCAACTTTATAAGCACGCCTTATTGAACAATTAATATCCTCTCTGCCACCTCCTGAAGATAAGCAGCGTGAGGGGATGAATAGTCAGTCACAAAAATCTCATCACCATTGTATTTTTCTGAACAAAACCGCATACGTACTTCTGATCTCAATTTCTCGAAAAATGTGACTTGGGGCGTTTCCGCCTTCAGCGACCATTGGGTGATTTTTCTTTATGTTTCTTTAGGTTATTTTTCATATGAACCATTATATGTACCTACCTATTTTACTATTGTTCCAAATTTTGAACTGTCTTCGTTGTTGGTTCTTCGGGTTTCCTTACTGCGTGTAGAGTGGTCGAAGAACCAACAACGAAGATATGGATTCATCACGCTGTGAAAGCCTACAAGACTACTTGTTTCAGTCTTGTTGATTTTGCAGTCACATCTGTAAATGTTGAATTATGATTTTTTATAAATTTTATTTGTACGATTCGTGTGGTTGTATTCTAAAAGATGTAAATATGTTTGCTTTACGAGTTCTAGTCAAATTTAAAATATGGACGCACTCCTATAAAGAAGGATGTAACCGTCACAGATGAAATGGAAAAATACACCTTAAAGCTATACAGCATAAGGTATAGTTTCCCTATTTCGTCTCCGTGTCGCTTACATACTTTCTTCGCACGAGTGCAACTTTGTCGATTTGGATTTTAATAAAATGTTTTCGAAAATGTATTAAATTGTTTCAATACAATAATGTATATGGACCTTCTAAGCAATCCCTCATAAGTCTTTTTTATTTATTCATTTAAAAAAAAGGATCTAGGCTTGCACACACAAACCCAAATACTTTCCTGCACACGTTGCACTAGGCTAAAGCCGGAACGTGTGCAGGAAAGTATTTTAAGCCTGTATCGCAAAGTGTGGAATACATCGCCAGCGCCGGTGTTAGAACCTGACACCTCCCGCTTGAGAGACTGCCATCTCAACCAACTGCACAAACAATGTACTTCCACAATCAGGATGAATGCCTGGGTGGTCATAACTTCAAGTTTCAGAATTCATCTGAGAGAACACCAGCTGACACTCATAACAACAAGGTTCACATCCAACCCACGGAAACACTTCTTGACCAATAGATCTGTCAGTACTTGGAATCAGTTACCAGAGTCAGTGGTACTTGCTCCTACCACCAACACCTTCAAGAATAGACTAGATAATATGTATAAACACAACTTAACTGGGACTTGGGTCAAAATAGCGAAAGCTGCCTACCCAATAACAAATAATAATAATGTTCTCTGCATTTGTATCTTTTTATTCTCGTTTTGTTTATAAGGCTGACGACTGAAAATGTTCAGATGGACCTGGGGATGATAGGTACAGCAAAGAATAACAAATTACTAGTTAATGGAAAGGTAGAATTAATAAAACAAAGAATTACTTAAGAAATCTATTTTCTCAGAAATCAATGACAATAATAATATTAAGTGAAGAATAAAAATAGTAATTGTGTTACAGAAAGTGACATAAATATAAAATAAATGTTTATAAATTTGTGTATTGCACAAACAAAATCCACACAGTACAATAAAATTAACTTACAGTCCGTCAAGAAAGTCTCAGAATAATAATTTCAAAACACATTTTTGTTAGACGGCAACAGTGACATTTCTATTGAAATATGTACTTATTACAAAATGTTGCCACTTCATTGGGTACCCTCATCGGAAACCAACTCTTTAATTGCCGGACTGTACCTCTCAAACAAAATGTAGAAAATGATATAGTTGTCTCTCTATGTACGTGTCGACAATAGGTTATGTGGAAGAAAATTCATTATATCTCATCCCTCCCAGGGTAGGCAAAGTGGACAGTACGCCTGAACATCCTATCCTTACACACACTCAAGCATTTTGTCATATTAGTAACCGAGGCGGTGCGGTGGCACCCTGGACGGGAACCAGGGATTTGATTCAAATGACTACTGGACGCGGCTATCTAGCCAAGAGAAACAACACAAGCCGAAGCCATACAAAAAGTAAAGTAAAGTAAGTAACCCAAACACACTCTTTTCATAAAGCATATGCAGAGATTCAGAAGAATAGTGTTCTGTCTGCTCTGCCTACCCCGCAAGAGATAGGGTATGAAAGGACAGTTTTTTTTTTTGTCAATAGACATATTTTCTTTTGCCATCGAATTACAAATGCCTAGGAGAAAATGCGAAGACACATAAATATTTGTTTCCTGGACAAATTAAAATCAATAATGCCAATACAAATAGTAGTACCTCTTGACTGAGTCTCTTGTTAAATGTTTTCTCTGCCTAACCCGCAAGAGATGTGTTTTACAGCAAGTTTAATTGACATCATATTCTGTATCTGTATCGACAATAAAAATATATATTTTGTGAAAAAATAATAAAAAATAATCTATAATTTAGGAGGAATCCCCATTTTTTTGTTACATACACTACAAACAGAAAAACACCCGAAAAGAAAAACAATATGTAGGGGTATTTACTTGTTAACAATGTCCACAAAATGGACACATTAACAAGTAAGATACATAAGAATACATTGGCATATCGGATTCTTTTCTGGAGAAGTGCAGGGACGTAGAATGAACAAAAATATTACAGTTTATTTACGTCACAATTTTTGTTAATACTCCTGCATAATGCACGCAGATACAAGTTACGTGGAATTTGTTGGTTACAAATCACTATTGTTGTATTCCCCTATAGATATTAATGGTTGTATAGAATTCAGGTAAAGATGAAAACCTCCGTAATTTAAATTCGAAGAGAAATAATACTTTTGCTCAAGAACCGTCTATGGAATTTCATTCATAGGAAAGGTTCTGTTGCCCCTATTAAGGTAAAAGAATCTGATATGCCGATGTATATACATAAGTTATCAAATATTCATATACTAATTAACCTAACCTTAACGATACACACTTCATTTCTCGAGATGTTTAGAATCTCTCGTGCATAGAATCAGTACAATTATCGTAAATTTAGTTAACTCCAGTATGTAATTAGTTTTACATACAAATAATGTTTAATATTTGAATGTACGAACACTGTCCTCTTTTCAACCTAACCTAACCCAAAACATACACGCAAATTATTACAGGTATTCATCTAAATTTGACAGTTGGGATCACATTACAGTTTTTCCCTCAACAGAGCCAATCATTTTCGATCACAAAAAAAGATAGTAGCTAAATGTTGCATCCAATCCTCAACAAATGGCGATAGCAGTAGTAGAAAAATTTGACGCTTTGTACAACGTTCTAGAAACTGAAACATTATATGCAACTTCTAAAAAATTACATATTTGACAGCAGGATGTGGTGGAATGGGTGAACATTTACCTGGGCGTAGTGATCACTTAAGCGTCGGAACACCGATCCTACATCCTCCCCATGAGAGTTCCCATAATGTCCCATTGTGTTAATATAATAGAATTGGAGGAACGGTTGAATATTGCCCTGAACACGGTGATTACTTAAGCCAGCCAATGCAGAGTTGTAAGCATCAGAACACCAACGCTGAGTATTCCCCAAGGGAGTTCACATAATGCTACATTGTTTTTTGGTTTTGTTGAGGAAAAAGTGTGATGTGAATAGTTTTTCATATAGGCCTCCACACAATTTTTTCTGGTATGTTTTTAGGTAGACGTCGAGAAGGGAAACAAACGAAGAATTATTTAATTAAACTACATAATTTTGACAATATGACTATGTATTTTCTTTTATTCCAAATAATATGTTTAATTTTTACACAATAAATACATTGTTACCTTGTTCTGCCAAAATACAAGTCTAATGCAATTAAAACAAATCACTAAATTATATTTGTTAATATAAAATTTTGATAAAGAGCTACTCCATTTATAAACACAATCTTTGGAGAGAAAAAGAGCAATCCAATCTCGGACTGATTCGGAGCAAATTGAAAAAATAGTTTGATCTAATTTACTGTTCTTGAACACAGACCGAAGATGTTCATCTGAATGTTACTAGTATATACTAGTATAGTATACTAGTATATAGACGATAAGGAACATGTTTTATAGCAAATTAAAAAAAGACACAAGCGTCACAGAGATTGAATGCCATATTATACCTTAAACTGTTAGAACATAGCGGTTCGCTCACATGAGCAACTAAATTGCTCCACTTGGGCAAATGTGGTCGAAATCGTGTTACGAAAACACCTGACAACATGCGGCATTTAGTGGAGCAACTATTTCATGTCGATGACACGAATTGCTGAATGTTCAATCGGTTTTTGAATTTTACTCAATTTTCTTTCTCGTTTGTACTCCATATTGTTGTCTCGCTTTAAATATTGCCAAAACATTGCTCGACATCGCTCCATCAATTGTTCCACGCTGATCAATACGAGTTGTCAAGCAATTATTGCTCGAAAGATTGTCCATGTAAGAGCGCCTTATGGTATAAAATTGCATACCACACTCAAACAGTTCCATCTATTTTTTTCAGTCGAAATAGAATATTTTAAATGCAAAATTAATGTCAAGTTGCCACCCATTCTGAATGTTTGTTTGAACTGAGATGATCAAATACACCCGGTGTCGTCGACTCAAGAGTCTAATATTTGACTCGAATTGCGACTCAATTAGTGTCGTGGTCTCAAGAGACACGAGACTCAAAGGCAACGCAGGATACACTAACAGATATAAATTTATAACGTTAAAAATGCAAGAAGAATATGGAAAAATTAGAATCAGTCTAAAGTAGTAGTAAATAAAACAGAAAAATGCCAAAGTTTCGTTAAAAATAATATTCTCCTATAAAAATATTAAACGCAGGTAAAATTTTCGTAGAATACAGTCAAAATTATATATAGTATAAGTAATAATAATATAATACATATTATATTTCCTGGTTCTCTAAGTCTGAACTTACTTTAACCTACATTACAATTTACGTTAAAAAACATTTATTCTGGTATGTTCTTTCTTTTTGTAATAGTAGTATTATTTATATTCTTATTATATAAACAACAATGGGCGACACCATTTTATCTTCTGAATAAATCTAATTGTTGCATTATCGTTCATTATAAATATGTGTGCAGTTCACGATTTATTCAGCGTCGTAATAGTGAACCCTGAAACAAAAATAAAATAAACATTAATAATCCAAATGTTTTCAAAATACATAATTTATTTATCGTATGGGAGTCACCGACGTAGTCCTTAAGGTCGCCAAACAAAAGTGGAGTTGGGCTGGCCACATAGCACGAACATCAGATGCTAGTTGGACTAAAAAAGTTCTCAAATGGCGACCAACAAGCGGAAGAAGCGTTGGTAGGCCCCAGGCAAGGTGGTCGGACGACATAAGGAAGGTTGCCAGGGGCAGATGGATGTGGTTGACACAAGATAGGGAGCAGTGTAAATCTAAGGGGGGGCCTATGTCCAACACTGGACGCAAGAAGGCTGAGAAGAAAAAGAAGATGGCCAACATCACGCCAATATCATTTAACATTCGTAATGTCAAAGTGTAAAAGAAAGTTAAAAGCGCGGGGTGAATTGCTTGTCAGAGACTTAAATCTAGATTTCTTATGTATTATTTTGCTTTGTTGCTAAAGGTGAGGAAGTCTGATGCATTATACGCTCTGAGTGAACATGCGGTAACTATGTGTTGAATGGTCTGCCTATCGGCTCCGTAGTAATAATTAAGATCTTAATATGAACTTTTGCAATATTTGTAACCTTCGGCTGGACAAAATCAGACCTTTGCTCTGAATTTCTTTTTCAATGTCCTTTCATACAAACGATTTACATATTTTTTATTTGGAACAGAATGATTCAATGTGGTACAGAATCGTAATATCATCTACTTTACATGTGAAAGTTTTAGAGCTCTAGCTTACCTTTGCTTCTGCGATCTCTTACTGAGCCTCCTGTCCCGGGACTGGGTGCTCAGGGTGAATCTGTTGGTTGCTTTTGGAGCGACCCTCAGATCCTTTTGTCCCGCACCTTTCTTATCATCCACCTACACACAAACAACAAAAAGAAAATGAGTATTCCCACATTTCGGCTTGATTTATTCTAAATTGAAAAAGTGCTGATTTTGAATAATATGAAACATCAAGTTTTTATTCTATTCAATCCCCTCACCCAGGGTATGCAGAGAGAACAGATCACCAGACCTTCCTATCCCTACACACACTTCATGTTTCCGTCACATTCATGCAATACATCAAGTCTTCCTTACACCTCTTCTTTCTTCCAGGTATATTTTCTGTGTTATCCTTTCGTCATTCAGTCTCTCTACATGTCCCAACCATCTCAACTTGTTCACCACACACTTAAGTCACAACATCCTTTTTACATACTCAAGCCTAATGTGCTATTATACCTTCTTCATGAATCTTGAGATAAGATCCCCACAGTTGAGATGTTCCTCTGGTTCCCATGTGTCGTGCTTTGAGCTCCATCCCTTCCAGCGGATGAGGAACTCTCGTTTCCCATTCTTTTTGTGATGGACCTCCAAAATCTTCTCCACCTAAACAAAACAGTTCTATGTTCAATTACATATTAACATCATATCGTTACACCTAAACGAAGAGAATCTGGGTTGGCATACACACACAAACCCAAATACTTTCCTGCACACTTTGCACTACACTAAAAGCGTGTATCGTCAAGTGAGGAGGAATACATTGTCTGCGCCAGGAAACCAACTCAGTGACTTTCACTTTGGAGATCGACTAACCGAATATACCAACATATTTTGCGTCTTAATGTATTCGTCCTTCACGACACAGCGGATAGAGTACCGCCGTGTCAGGCTGGAGGTCTGGGTTCGAATCCCAGCCGCAACAGATGGATGGACTGGATTTGGCGAATGTTACGTAAGTGGAAAGTGATCACATTAAACCAGCTGACGACAGTCAGTCATAAGCCCGATTCCATCCTTCGCTGTACATCTGTTGAGACAACTACTACTTATATTCATCCTCTATCCCTTCCCCCTCCCTGTCTGATATGTATACCGACTTCTTATAATGCATTCATTTGTTTCTATGTATTTTTATATACTGCATAATTATGTAATGGGGGTTAACAGGCGGAGATGGCAGCACTGCGATAAGCTCACCTTGGTGAACAAACATCGTAGCATATATTACTTGTTACGTTAACAAATTATTGTATTTTTTTCACTTAAAGTGAAAATATAGAAATTAATACAACGAGAAGGAATGATAAGTAAAGAAGTAATACATAGAACAAAACTAGCAAAGCTTTGTGACCTCCGTGTGTTGCCCTGTGGGACATGAAAGGGTGGCAGACAATACAGTATTTACCTCATACTCCTTCTCATCATCCTCATCTTCATCATCATCATCTTCTACGTATTTGGATTTAGACTTCTTCTGTGGTTTGGCTGCTGCTTTTGATGATGACTTTCTCTTCTTGGCTTTGCTGTTTTTTCCGTTCTCAGTTTTCTACAAAAATAAAAAAAAATAGATGTTAGCCGTAAACCATACTCTGTCAGCAAATAATACTGGAATGATCAACAACCAATAACGACTTTCGGGAAATGAGTTTCTGCCTTTCGGAAAAAGAATAAGAGGTGTTTTTCACTTTTTTTTTGGCAAAACTATACAAGATATAAAAAATCTTTTCCTGTTATTCCCTAGATACAGGTTCAATGTACCTACTCTATTTTTTTCCAAAGCATATTTAGTAACTGTTGTCGAGATCTAAAGTCTTCCGTTTTTAGAAATATTTGAAATGTCAAGATGCATACTCTTAATCTGTGACCTGGTTAAACAATTCTACTTACGTTAGTCGTAAACAATATTGCTCGAAATTTGTGTATTTTAAAGTTAAAACAAATCCCTCTTACCTGGCTAGCTTTATACTTGGCGATCAGATCTGGACATGCGACTGTATCTTCGGGTTCCCACGAATCACTCTCAGGTCCGTATCCCTTCCACCTGACAAGGTACTGTGTCTTGCCACGGGCCTTCTTGGAATCAAGGATCTCTTCAACCTACAAACAATACCAAATATATTATCATCATAATCTGATTCCAGAGTGGAAGGAAATAGGTGTGTGGTCCTCTTTTCCTACACTGCAATGGATACAACATAATGGGATAGATGTATTACTATGTAAACTAAGATGGTTTGGGCATGTTAAGAGAATGAAAGATGACAAAAAAGATATATTTGAGTGAGCGAAGAGGGGTGAGGAAGCGCGGCCGCCCGAGACTGACCTGGTCCGATCATGTCGACCAGATCCTCAAGGATGGAAGCGTTTTGAGTAAAAGTAATCGGAGAGCGTGTATGACAAATTGTATGAATGTGACGGAGGCTAGGAGTGTGTGCAAGGATAGGGCTGTCTGTCCTCTCTGCCTACCCTGCAAGGGACGTGGTGTGAGGGTATAGATAGATAGAGAGATAGTATAACTAAGATGGATCATTGCAAAAATCTCCTAGATCTATTAATAAAAGTCATGATTTACCTCATATTCTTGATCGTCCTCTTCCTCTTCAACTTCAGCCGGAACAGACTTCCTAGCTCTCCCGAGTTTCTTCTTTGGGGCCTCCTGAAATATTTCAATACAGGTATACCAACAGGAGAATTTAGTGCATACAGTAAAGCTTTGGTACTGAAGTTCCTGATCTAAGGGAATGAGATTATCAGTGACTAAATCATGAGTGACTAAAATGAAACTTAATGAGCTTAGATAGTTTAGGCACATGGAGAGAATGAACAAGGATAGCATAATCAAAAAAATACAATATATAAACAAAAAAAGAGGTGTGAATTGTGTTTCGAGTAAAAGAGCATCATGATGACAAATTGCACGAACGTGTCGGAAGCAAGGAGTGTTTGTAAGGATAGAGTGAATAAGGGAGCGGAAAAAAGAGCACTCATTCTTACCTCTGCATACCTACCATATGAAGAGAGAGACCCAGTTCATCAGAAACTGAGGGATCTCGTAGATTACAGTAAGTCACAAAACCTGGATCTGATAATAGGATGTGATGCTAATTCCCATCATAAAATCTGGGGAAGCACAGACATCAACAAGCGTGGGGAGAAATTACTAGAATATCTGGCAAGCTCCCCGCTGCAAATAATGAACAAAGGCAACAAACCCACCTTTGTTAATAAAAGGAGGAGAGAAGTGATTGATATAACACTTGCTAGCAATTTTGCAAGCAGGAATATCATTAACTGGCAGGTGTCAGATGAGATAACTCTCTCGGACCATCGCTACATCTGCTTCTCCTACAGGGCACATCACAAAACTGAGACGACCAGTAGGAGGAACCCTAGGAACACAATGTGGGACGGATATAAATCGGACCTCAAAGTGGAACTAGGAGATGCAAAAGGGAGTCTCAACTCTATAACCGATATAGAATTTGAGGCTGACAACATCGAAAGGGCTATAACCAAGGCATGGACAATGAACTGCCCAGAAAAGAGTGTTATAGCAAAGAAAGTCCCATGGTGGACCAAAGAGCTGGCCAACTTACGCCGACTAACAAGGGCTGCTTTCAACAGGGCTGTCAAAACTAACAATTTTGACAGGTACTATACTCTGCTAACAGAGTACAATAAAGCGGTAAGGAATGCCAAAAGAAGGTCCTGGAGGGAACACTGTGGGCAGCTAGAATCACTGCCTAAGAGCATGAGGCTGGTTAAAGCCCTAGGAATCTCTAAAACAAATCCGCTTACAACCGTAAGGAAAGACAGCGGGGAACTCACTGAGTCAGGGAAAGGTACACTAGAGGTAATGCTAGGAACCCATTTTCCAGGCTCTAAAGTCATAGACAAAAATCAGGAATGTCTGCACAAGATTGATACTGAGAATCAATCAAGAACGTACAGGCATGACTGGGAAATATCGAAAAAGGTAATAGACGAGGCAAAACTAAAATGGGCTATAGGCAGTTTTCAACCATACAAGACGCCTGGCCCAGACATGATATACCCAATTCTATTGCAAAAAGGCATGCCACTGTTAACTGCACACTTATGTAGACTATACAGAGCATGCATAGCCTTCGGACACACTCCTAAAACATGGAGCAGAGTCAAAGTAATTTTCCTGCCCAAACCAGGCAAGGATAATTATGAAGATCCAAAATCATACAGGCCAATTAGCTTATCCTCCTTCATCTTAAAAACGCTGGAGAAATTGGTAGACGAGTACATCAGGGAGGGACCTCTCCGTAGGAACCCCCTACATCACTTCCAATGTGCTTATCAAAGTGGTAAATCTACAGAGACTGCTCTACATTTAGTAGTAAGTCGAGCGGAGAACGCCTTCAAGGACAAAGAGGTCTGTGCGAGTGCCTTCATTGACATTGAAGGCGCATTCGATCGCACGGACTTTGATGTCATTGATTCAGCGGCCTCAACACATGGCATAGAATCTACTATATGCAAATGGATTCGCGGTATGCTAAAAAGCCGGATCATCAAAACCGACCTCTTGGGCGAAGAAGTCCGCGCTTACACAACAAGGGGATGCCCACAGGGAGGAGTACTATCTCCACTCCTGTGGAGCCTGGTGGTGGACTCGCTGCTGGTGGAGCTCAATACAGGGCCCTGCAGAGCGGTGGGATACGCTGACGACATTGTCATCCTTATAAATGGTAAATTTCCGGAAACTGTCTCGGAAATTCTACAACAAGCCTTGACAAAGGCAGAGAGATGGTGCATCAAAAATCGCCTCTCAATTAATCCAGCCAAAACCTCTGTGATAACTTTCACCAGAAGAAGGAAGCTGGAAGGCCTTAGAACCTTAACCCTCTTTGGCACTCAACTGGAGTGGACCCGGCAGGTGAAATATCTAGGAATCATACTGGATAAGGAACTAACCTGGAAAGCTCATATGGACGCTAAAATAGAGAAGGCATACAAAATCATGAATATTTGTCGCCGGACCTATGGCAAAACATGGGGCCTACAACCCAAGGTCCTTTACTGGATCTACACGCAGATGGTGATTCCAACACTCACCTACGGTAGCATCGTCTGGTGGCCTAGAACCTCTCTTGATACATGCAGGAGGACTCTGACAACTCTGCAGAGATACGCTTGCATGGCCGTCACGGGAGCATTCAGAACGACACCAACAAGAGCCATGGAATCCATATTGGGGTTAAAACCATTACACCTGGTGATAGAAACCGAAGCAAGGAAGGCTATCCATAGGCTGTCCAGAACCGGACTATGGGACAAATCCAAGCTCGGGACTAGACACACCAATATGGAGTCCACAAGAGAACTCGAAAGGATACTAGACATGGAATGCGACAGAATGTCAACCAAACTAGTAACTAAAAGAAATTATAAAATCCACATCCCCTCGAGGGATGAATGGAGACATAATTTCAACCCCAAAGAGGAAAATAGCCTCATATGGTTCACAGATGGCTCGAAGATGTCATCTGGAACAGGAGCAGGCATCTACTCAAGAAACTGCTCAATAAGCCTGAGCCTGGGTCACTGTGCAACAGTATTCCAGGCGGAAGCATGTGCCATACTGACATGTGCACAAGAGATATTAAACAGGAATACCAAAAATATGACTGTTTATATCCTCAGCGACAGCCAAGCGGTCCTCAAGGCACTTTGTGCACACAGGATAAACTCAACACTGATACTGAATTGTACACATGCACTCAACAAGTTGGGGCGCTGGAACAAAGTCAGGCTGGTGTGGGTCCCTGGGCACATGGGCATAGAGGGAAACGAGAAGGCTGACGAACTAGCAAGACAAGGGTCAGAATCCATATTTATAGGACCAGAACCGGTCTTGAGACTACCATATGCATCTGTCAAACAAGCAATACGCGAGTACACAAATGACAGACTGCTAAAAGAGTGGAAATCCACACCAGGACTAAAACACTCCAAAAGGTTCATCACAGATGTGAACGTAAGCCGAATAGACAAAATCTGGAATTCTGGCAGAGAGCACACCCGAACGATGATTGGTGTACTCACAGGGCACTATGGGGTCAACAAAATCCTATTCAAAATGGGACTTGCTGAGGACCCAAGATGCCGTTTTTGCGGCGAGAGTGATGAGTCAATGGAGCACATTCTATGTGACTGCAACGCTCTGGCAAGGAAGAGACTAATGATGCTGGGTAATGGATATCCAAGACCAGAAGAAGTGGTCTCATTCACACAGGGTTGCACATTGGGCTACCTAAGGTCCATCTTTGGATAAGGAGGGGGAAGGTATAATAGATCCCAAGGGTCGAGATGCCACAATAGCATAAGCTATGCCCCCGCTAGAAGGATAAAAAAAAAAAAAGGATAGAGTGGTCTGGCATTCTGCCTTCTCTGCCTACCCTGCGACGGACGCGGCACGAGAGGAAATATAGATATTACTGGTCCCATAGCTATGACATACGATAGTATTCACTGTATCTAGTTTGAATGGAGATTTTGTCTTACCTTCTCATCATTTTCTTCTTTGACTTTCTTAGGCCTTCCTCTCTTTTTGGAAGAATCCTGCAAACAACAGACATTTGCATATAAAATAAATACATAACTAATGATAACCAAGTCTTTCTGTTATCATTGGTAAACATTTTGTTGTAACAGCAAGGGGCCAAACACAAAGCAGTAAGACATAGTGGTACTATTATACAATTGGGGCCCCAACTATAGAAAAAATATCAATATTGTTGAGTTAGGTTTGTTTTTTTTTTTTCTCCCAAATAAAACAACCTAACAAACCTAACTCAACAATATTGCTGGCGAATTAATTGCTTTTTCCATACTTCATATGTCACTTTTTGGTATATTTATGGTTGGGGCCCCAATTGTACAATTGGGTTGCAGAACAACAAGCAAAGTACATGAAAGGAAGAAAAGTTCCACAACAAATACTTTTTCTGGTGTTTTTATCTTAACGAACGCTGGTGGGACATTACAAATGTTAAAAATACATTTGAAAAAAGTTAATTATGATTGTTAGAAATTAGTAAAGGGTTATTTGTCACTGAAAGTATCAAAATGTTGGAGGGAAACATTCTAACCTCATTGACTCCATCCTCAGAATTTGCATCGTCGTTTGCGCTCGCCGCAGCCTTTTTTCCCTTAGATTCCCTCTTTTTGGGCGGATCTTTAGGCGGAGGTGTCGATTCTTTCTCTGGGTCGAAAGTAGAATCGGCAGCTTCCTCCGCCGCTTCGTCCCCATGGCCGTTCTCGTCTTTCACGGACTGCGAATCCTCTTCCGGTTCCTCGCCATCTTCGTCACCCCTCCCAGATTTTGACTTGCTCCTTTTCATTGTTTACTATCAACCTTCACTTACACAATTTAAACAAATAAATATGTACTATTTATTATAAATAAACTGATAATAATATATTGACGGCCGCGCACAATACAATGCAAAGAACGACGCCAACTCTTTCGCAGTATGACCAACAAAATCGTAAAAATAAACAAAAATACTGCAATGTACCAATAGAATAATATTTTCACATGGCAATACTGCAGTCAGTGATTGTCAACATACGACATGCTAAGGGCCGCAACCGTGCCGGTTCAATGTACCACAGTCAGAGCATTTACCTATGCATACGCAATGTGCCTACTCACTGGCAAACTGTTTATTGTGATCAACATTTAAAAATTGTTCTTTGTATGCAAAAAATATTATTTTTTATATATCTATCTATGTTTGTATTAAACTATGTACCTATATGTTCCAATGATTAATAAACTTAACAAAAAAAAATCTAATAAATCTCAGTCCCAATACATCTTTTGTAACTTTACTGTTTGCCTGTTTTAGTTTACCTTTCTCTCACAAACTCTTGTAAGATTTTTATAGAGGTTGATCTTAATATTATCCTATATTTAATTAGTAGTGTGCTACTAAGAACCTGCTTGATTGATAGAAATTCTGCGTTACTATAACTTATAGGTATTTATTGTTTGGGAAAAGCAGAACCATATTTGAGAGGATAGTAAAAAATTAAATTCAATAGGAGCAAACTCTGGATCTTTTTCTCTAGTTTCAATCCTGCGGATTGGTTTGTAGCAAATTCCTATATCTTGATCTCCACTCTTCTCTGTCTCCCGCAGCTCTCGTCAGCTCGACATATGTGGCGTAGTTCATGCCCTCGTACACCTGGTCCAGGAATTTCCGTCGGGGGTGTCCCCTGTGGTTTGTCCCCTCAACCATCCCCTCCATTAAGTCATGTAGGAGACCCTCATTTTTTCACATTTTTTCTTTGGATGTCTTTATTATTTGAGATTTTATGAGTATTTTGAGCAGATATTTATATCCGGAATTCACTTATTTCCAATTTGATTTTCCTGTGAATGATGCGGGGATACGAAAATAAAATGCGGGTTGATTAATAATAACAAAAAATACTTTATTTCTATAAAATGTACAAATTATTTAAATATCATTCATGATCTAAGAAATGAGATCAATCTATGGTTTTTCTAGGATATGAGGTGCTATATAAATTATAAATATCACATAATAGGTTTTGGGATCTAAAATTTGTTTATAATATTGGCATTTTGTGAGAATGAGTACCCAACACCTTCTACAAAATTGTGAACAGCTCATATCAAAATATTTCTAAAGCTCTATGATTTGGTACAAAGACGGAAGACGCCATGTACATAAAAATAATAAGTAGGAAACTTTATTCTGACTCAAAAATATGATCATTTTAATCATCTGGATATTTATACCACGGAGAATCCCATTTTGATACGCGTTGTGGTTGTCTACTTTGATCTAAAACAACAAACGAATTGTTTCTTGGTTCATCATAATCTAAATTGGTGTTTCTCTGCCACTGGCGTCTTGACTTCTCCCTCAAAACAACGTTCGATTGAATCGGTTCATTTATTTTCATTTGCCTTGCTGGAGAATTCGACCTATTTTGCATTGTATCTAGAAGCAAAAAAATACAGAATATCAATAACTTATCAATATAAGTTATCAACTTATCAAACAACTAACCAAACCAATATAATCAGTTTTAAATTTTAACCTGAACCCATTATAGTTCCTATCTAATCTAGACACAGCACTTGAATTTTTTTAAACTAATCTATCCAATTCTATCATACTGCAAGGACCCTAGATCGAGCACCATATATTCCGATCCTCGAACATCCATAAACTTGCACAAGAAGATTGTCGTAGCAACCTTGGGCAAACATGCAGCAAGCTTGCATTTCCCTTGCAGTATGCTTATTTATACCTAGCGCGTAAACTGGCAAAGTTGTTGAGAACTTGCTTGGCATGTAAGTTTACAGGCTTGTAAAAACATGGTAAAAACAGGCTGAGTTTATGTTACAGTTTCTCAATCGTTCAATCTACGCTTTCTCACACTCAAGACTCTTGTCAGTCTACAAAAATATGTATACTTTCTGTGTTTTCACCAAGTGTATTTCAACACCTCCCATCTTAGCTTATATTTTTAGCTTGGGTTTTTCAAAAGCTTACTACTTACATTCCGAAAGACCTTTCTTGTATGATCGTGAACCAAATCCCCTCTTTGGTTCATCCACATTGGTAACTTGTAGCTTGTATGTTGGGGACTCCGACCTTCTTGGCGAGCCCGTAATACTTGCAACAGATCCCCTAGAAATATGGTAAAAATACTTTGTTAGATACTCATTTTTTTAATAGGTATGATATGAATTATCTTGTATGTCACCAACCTTCGTGATGAGGGCTTGTAGGCCGGAGAATCATATGTGACATTCTTGCCTCCTGCATAATTTTTATTTTGCCTAACAATATCGAATGAAGGATTCGAGCTATCTCCTCTCTGAAATTACAAGAAAATAATACAATAGTTAGTTATGTATTGCTAGCAAAATACTTTTTTTTTCTTTCGTACGTGAAAGACCATTTTACAGAGATCTCAAAGTCAAAGTTCCACGTTAATATTTTTCAAGTTCTGTTGCTCTTGGCGCCAACTCATAGACTTCCCCAAAACATCCCACGAATTTCTTATTAGGAAAGTGCCCCACAATCTGATCAACCGACTCAATCTCACCACCCACGCAAAAAGGATGAGGTGACCATATTTCCCATGGCCACTTTGGATTCGATTTAGGGTTGTCCATAATTTGCGAGGCAGACCGAAGCCTGACTGTCTCACCGTGAGGTTTCACACGAACAAAAAAAAATGCCTCATTATGATTTTAAAAATCTTAGAAATGAAGATGAAGAATGGTCAAATTTTGTAAAGAAAAGGAAGGTACCTTAAGCCACTTCAGATTCAGTGGAGGTTTTTCTAATACTTTGTCGGGTGATCGGCTTCTCGGTAATCTTTCACGAATCAAATAGTCGACATAAGCTTTGCGGTATTCGGGTTGACATTCAAATCTGTTATCCCCTGGATTCATTTCGGGCGATTTTAGCTTTCTTGGCTGGTATGGAATGTTATGTTGGTCAACTAATTTATTTTCGCCGGAATTACGCCTCTCACGTAGGATTTTCTCGTTTGGACCAATTTCCTACAGCAAATTGATTACTTTACATACGACTTGCACAGAATCTCTATGAATATTTTTTTAGATAAATTATGTAAGTGGAAATATGTTACCTGTCTTCTCAGGCTGGAAGTTGAATTGATGGATGACGTTCTGGATCTTCTTCCTTTGGGTGGTCGAGCTGTCACTGTATTTTCGTAAGATGCTAATGGTATTGCTTTGTGAGAAATGTCTGTTAACCTTTTTTTATGATCTTCTGGGTTCTGTTTTGAATTTTCGTTGGGTATGTTTGATGGCTCCGTTTTTCTAGGATACGTGGCTTTTGGACTAGTTTCACGATTATCTGTGGAAACAGGAAGGTTGTCTTCAGATTTTGTTAGAACATTTTGTGATTTAGTATTCGATGGTACATAAGCAATATCGTTATTTTGTACAGATGGTATAAATGTCTCATCTAGCATAAGACTATCGGGGTGTTTTGAGGACTCGTTTCTCATTAGTGGTAAAGGAACATACTTGTCTTTGTATTCTGGTGTCGTGTATAATTCTCCATCTAATCGAAGACATGAATTCTGTTTAATGGAGCAACGTTTTTCTATAGGAAACTCTTTAAAAGAATCTTTATATTCGGGTATAAATTCGAGATCATTTTCACATTTTAAATATGTGGGTCTTTTTAATAGCTCAGGCTTGAGACCGGCTAAACTGTATTGTATAAATTGGTCATGTGTTTCTGAAAATGTGTCCATTTTTTCTTCATTATTTACATGTAACCATGGGTTAGGTTTGATAGATATGGGTCTATGTCTTGGAAAATCTACGAAGACTTCCTTGTACTCGGGAAAGTGAAGAAAGTCTCCCTCTAAATGTAGATTTGTATCACGTTTGGCCAGTGGGGGTCTTGTACAGTAACTGTCAAATGTTATGAATTTGTCTTTATTTTCAGTAAGTGTTTCTAACTCTCCCTCAAGCTTTAATTCAGTATTTCTTCTAAGCAGATCAGGACGTTTTGAAAGAATGTATTCAATAAATTTATCTGCATTTTCTGTTTGAAAAATCATGTCACCTGAAAATGCACTATATTTACTTTGATGTCATGCCTATGTACAGGAAGTGAAAAAATAAATATCTATTTTACATGACGTACCTTCTGGTCGCAGATATTCTTTGGGTCTAAAACGTGATTTGATGACTGATTTACCAACCAGATCTTCAGAATGACTGGAGCATCTTCTTATGTTTAAATTTTCCTGAAAATGTGAAAAATTGTACGAACTTCCTTTTAAAAGAAAACACGTCAATAAATAATACTTATTTAGTGATAGAAACTTTGTCATATTGCTTACCTTTTCGTTATCTGCTTGATTTGCTAAATCTCCAAGTGATCTAGCGACAAATTGTGGTGCTTGGAAACTGATTCTGTACTCTGAAGAAATGTCTTTTAATGATCCAGCTTCTAAAGAAAGATTGTCTCTCTTCTGCGAATCTATAAAAAATACTTATGTTATTATCGAAAAACTAAAATTAGCTACAACAGTAATGCATCGAGTCTGTGAGTCAGAAATAAAGAAAAAAAAGTGCACGAATTAAAGTAAATACATTTTAGCAGCATACCGACTCTTGAAAACGGAGCGAACTATTTGGTTTAATCGCCGGCATTGTGCGGCTCTAGTTTAGCACTGTATTTTTTAAAATATTTAACGTTAAGGATATTAAGTGAACACTCTTGAAATCGTGAAAAAGTGCCACTTAATACTGCACTCCTATCCTCATTCCACCCATGGACAAGGACACTGAAGGAATGTAATTTAGGGGTGAGGTTTGTCAGGGGGCTCCCTTCTGGCTAACCCTGAGCCAACCTCTTAAAAATATTTAGCCAAAAAGTGCGGGTAAAGAGGACGCTGTATGCGCCTTTGCTTTCTGGGGATGCGGAGGGCTTTAAGCCCGTGGGAGTTCTTCAATGTATGTACTACACTCCTATGATACTTAAGCTGCTCTTTTTATTTTATAGATTAGACAGATTTTTTTATAATATCATACCATTTGGTCGACGTCTGCTGTACCATCTCAGTTCATCAACAGTCATTCCAGGAGGGAATCCCTCCCCGAGTCTTCCATCGGCACCAAGAGAAGTAGACAGAGGAGCACCACGATATCTGGACGTATCATAGCGTCTGTAAAAAAGAAATAACGCATATAAATATTTAACGTATAGGGTATACAATGAGGAGTTGAATAATTCTAGATTATTATGTAATGAATATTATCACGATGTAAAAAAATTTAGACCGCGGATCGAATGTTTCATAACAGTGCACACGCATTTTTTAATGCGTTGGTTAAATGCGCTTTAGCCAGGCCTTTTAAATTTAGTGTTGCCAATATTTACTTTATCCTTGGCGGGAAAACATCTTTAATTGAAAGGCGTGAAAGAGGATATTCGGAATGAATAATGGCTTTCTTGCAAATTTTGCCTAGTTCATTTGAGATTAGCTGTCGCCTGCATTGTGTCCTTCTATCCAGTGGCGGATCCAGGATTTCATTTTGGGGGGGGGGGGGGGGGGGCTGAAATAGTGTTGCCGTTTCGTTTCAACATTTCGTTTCAACGTTTCGTCACAACAACAGATTTTTTTTATGCGGAAAAATCGCCGACGGGGGGGAGTCCTGCCCTAATGCACTGATGACCTTTTTTTTTTTGGTGCTCTCAATTTATGAGTTTACATTTCGTTAACTGTTTGTATCTAAATGTCCGTACATTTTGTAAAAGCATCAGTATTTACATCAGTACTTAATATGGAGGAATGGAGGTGGTTTCTTTTCGTATCCAATAAGAATCTGATATGAACGAAGCACCTAGGTAGGTACGTAAAGAGATCGACTTTTAACTTCTTCATATACCTACTTTCTGCTTGTTTACTTTCAAATCGTTTCGTGTTAGTGGGTTAACGATCTAAAGGTAGATAATTTACAAACATTTTAGGCCTACGCCTACGGTAGGAGTTTTATGAGAGAAAGAATGCATGGCACTGCCTGGCACAAAACTACGTCACGTGGAGCTCTGTTGTGTTTGCTTGTGCCAGACACAGTAGTTGGAGAGTTTCAGACATGTTTCAGACTCAGGTAGCATCAGTAGATGTTGCTTAGCACGCCATCTTACATTCTGATGAGCGAAAACGTTTCTGAAAGGACTAAAGGAATATGACATGGATGGCTTAATTTGCTTGCTGATGTTTTATTATAAAGAGATACTGATCGAACGTAAAGGATTTGCAAGTAATTATACCTATTATACGCAAAGCACGGAATCCATTTTATTTCAGAGTTTAAAATTGATGACGTCATAAATCATGGTGTCTACTTATTTTGATTATTCCATAGACATATTGCTTCTTCTGGAATGCGTTCTGTATCCGTTAAAATTCACTCAGCGATTCGCTCGATTGTTTATGGTTCTATTGTTCGCCGTTCTATCATCGGTGCGTTTCACTCGGTTGTGCGAGTCAACGTGTTCTATGTGCACGGTTGACACGCTCGGTTGTTGCGAATAACACCCAACAAATTTGTTGGGTGACATTCGCTCGCCATAGATAATAGAATGGTCGGCACGTGCAGTTCACTCACACCTATTAACACGCGATATGTCTATCACTTTCTACCAAAGAAGAGTATAGTGATATCGCTATCTCGATGTATATCTATCAACTCACTCTTATTAGTATTCTCATAGCTCTATCTCTGTTTGACAATTCCAATTGGAACAATCACCCAAATGCGTTCTGCTTCGCGCGATAATCGTCCGTTGACTCGCTGAGTGAAAATTAACGGATACAGAACGCAGCCCTGCCTTTGGCATAGAAAAACGTGCCATTGATGTCCTATAGTATAAATGTCGATGGAATGTGCCTACTTACCTAGAAGAAAGAAATTCCGCGCGAAGATCATTTGTCTTTGGATGGAATTTAACACAAATATTTGATAATTATTTTCATTCCATTTGGAATTTAATGTTTTCAAATTGACTACAGAACCAACATACTTACAGCTTTATTTATTTGGAGTGACGAGTGATTTCACCGATATTTGAGTAACCTTAGGAAAAATCGTAGGTACAAAGTCAGACTGAAGAGTTCTTCATGGAAAATTATCTAGGCCCAGGCGATCTAGGTTTAACCATAAGTATGCATGATCCATTTATTTCATAAAAGTGATTTTTTTCAATAGAACGACTACCTACTAAATGTTATCAAGTACTAAACTGAGAAATTACAACAAATGCACTGTAGTAAGTAGGTACCTTACCGAATGTGTTTTTATCATCTACATAGTTACAGAATACAGTAAGTTACAGTATACTACGTCTGCCACTGACGACTGTAGTAGGTAATTTAAATTCTTTATATTATAATGTTTTTACCTAAATACCTGAGTTTTTATAATTATATATCAAGATGTCTAATAAAACTAATAAAAACATGAATGGAATTTTATCGAAGTTTTTCGTATTCGTGAATGATCCTATTATTTTGAGTTAGTCGTCCAATTTCATTGTTTTTAGTGAATTTATAGGTAGATGCACAGGGCGTCGAAAGGGGGCCAATTCGAAGCTAGGAGGGACCAACAAAAATTTTGATACGGAATATTATTTAATTAATATGGAACCAGTGTTTCTTTCAGCTACTCTTTCAGCCGGAGCAGCCCTGGTGACCCCCCCCCCCCCCCGGAGAAAAATATTTATTATATAATTTCACTTAATAATGACCAATTGTTGGGGCGTTGCCTCCTGGAGTAGTCCTAGCGCCCCCTCCGAAGAAAAAATTGAAAGAAACACTGTAGGTATAGAAGTCGCGCGAGTTTAAGACCCGCCTTTTTTGTAGTGTTCGTGAACGGACGGATATACCTGCCTTGAACAATGAATGCATCTGTGTGCATTCTTGTTCATTGTGCGCTCAATAATACTACTATAACTCCATGTACGGACTTGCGTGAGGTTCCGCTGTCTCACACAGTACTTAACCTCCCGCGACTAGTAGGTGTACCTATAACCTATAACAGTTCAGACTTATTTACTTTCCTCAGACAAAACCAGGTTTATATCTACGTGTCGTAATGTTATGGTTTGGTTGGACTTTCAGAATTACACCACTACAGTCATGTTACACCCTTCAGAATGTTAGGGACTGTGGCTGAGCGTTGTATGTAATCAGATGGAACACCAGACAATTTACTGAGCAATTTCCTATTGACCTAGTGAGTGCTATGCTACTACGGCTACTTCCTACTTAGTTGTGCAAGGGGTGTAAAGTAACCTTCATTTTATTATAATAACAAACTAAAATAACACTATGAGTGTTGAAAGTATTTACATAGTTAACACAATTTATTTTTCTTATTAGAAAGTAATAAAAAAGTAAAAACAACTCCAATTTAAAAATACTCGTAATATCTACTTGTACAGTGACGTGTCTAATGAAAATACGGTTAAAGACAGTCTTGCAGAAAAACTCATTTTTTAAAAATACCAACTGTTTTTCTGAGTGAGTAGCCTAGCCATTAGTGCTACCTATAAATACATGTTAAAACTTTACAAATCATTCTTTTAGGATGAGTTGCCATGATATAAAATTCAGTGTTTCTCTTGATTAAAGCTCTAAATTCGTTTTGGGTTTGACGTTTCAGCAAAACCTTCTATCGCCTTGGTACAGGTTTTGCCTTTTGCCGAAACGTCGAACTTTAAGAAATTCAAAACTCAAAAAAAAACAACAAAAAAATCGACAGCGTATGAAAGTTCATCGTGAAAATCTTTGTCATTTTTGACCGGTTCGTTTCAAAATTGACAGGGGTTTCAAAATCGAATCGATTTCAAATTCGAAAGCATCATATCAATCAAAACTACAAAGTTTATACTACACTAGCGTTAAGGCAGTCATGGACTAAGGTATTGGACTTGTAAACATAAAACATAGGCAGAGCACCGTAACAAGGTACGGTAAAACTTTAAAGAAAAGCCTTCAAATGAAACAGCTTTTCCACGGAGGTATTATTAATCAATGAACTTTTATTTATACATTACAATATCTGCAGCAAATCTCTAGATTATAATCTACAAAACAATTTACTAAAGCACCTATGTACGTTATGTTACAGCCGCATATGGAGCAAACTACACGTAGAGTAATTTCGCGGTAAGAGAGCGCTTTGTATTAGTATTGGTGGAGAGAGAGACATGTTTTTTGTTTTTAGAAAAGTCAGCGGACCACTTATCCCCTGTGACACTGCGACCGAAATAGGTCTATTGTGACATGAGAGCCATGTTAGCGGTAAGCTTGACAGAGGGAGTGAGTCGGAAATGGGGAGGTGACAAGAACAAAAGACGCTGACATCATTCACCGCATAGTGACCCTAAAGTGTAAATAAGCAAAGGCACAGCCAGAAACGCTGAAAAGAAATGGACAAAAGTCTGTTGACTTGGATATCCCGAAAGGTTGACTGTAAGATATTGCTTTTGCAATAAGTCCGCTTTTTCCGCACTTGACACTACCATTGTCTTGTTTATGTAACTATGCATATTTTATTTGGCCAATAAAGATTTATTTATTTAAAAACAAAGGACCAAGTGAAAAGATGGATGGTTTCAAATAAAGAACACAGCAAATTGGAATATATTATTATTAGTATATTCGCTTTTTTTTCATTTACGCCGAATCAGTTTAAGATTAGGTTGCTGTTTTTGATACTTTATTTACGTCTGAGTACGATTCATTGGTTAAGCAAAGCTTATGAGTTTTATGACAGGTTAAGACAGATGCCAAGTTCCGAACTCAAAACTCCAGAATTCTGCACTATCGCCAGCGATGACGATTGAATGAACGTGGAAATGTTTCACACTCACACAGTTATAGTTTTGATTAAGTGTATGTATACAAGTATTCGTTTCACTAATACATACACAAGACGCTAGTTTACGTCGTATGGGCTCTACTTACTTTATAAAGGTGTAGTAATAAATGGGCAATACGGGGCATATTTTGTAATTTAATGATATCGGTGGTTCAGGGCGGGGCAAACTGTGTAGTGTAGATAATTAGAATTTATGAGGTAAAGAAAATTACAACCTCTAAAATTGTTCGAGATTGGGTAATTTCATAATACAAGTAAGTAAGTAAGTATGTTATTAAGCGATAAGTTTCTGGTGACTCATTAATAATTCTAAGGTTTGTGAATTCACACTGTGAAAATGCATAGTAATAATGATAAAAACTTTATTGAAATAATGACATGCATTAAACAAATGGCGGTTATTTCTCCGGCAAATTTCGCATGCAGCGTTATTTACTCATTTTCCCCCATCTATACCAGCTGCTAGGAATAAGCAATGAAGAATGACTGTTTTAAATGACAATATATTTTTTTGATTCCTTATGGTGAAGGGGGCCCCGAGGTTTGTTTTGCACCGAGGCGAGGCCCTGAAATGCCTTGTTACGCTACTGCTAGTGGCAGTATCAAACATTTTTATAATTCGCTACATTGTCCTTTTACATGACCAAAGCCGGGTACGAAAACTAGTCTACTGTAATACAAATAAATAGCTATTAAACGGAAACGTCCAGAAAATATAAATTAATATACAAAAATACAAACATACACCAGGTATTATTTTAATTAGGAATGTTTTCTGGTGATGGATGACTTAGCAATATTTCACTAAACTATGATAAAAAACCATAAAAATATGTTAAAATTATTTTTATAACAGTAGCATGCAAATGAATCATGCTACTGAAACATGCAAAGTGTCAAAATACTTGTAATTTGTAATGTAACATGTTGTCAAACAATGTAATACTTACATGAATATATTATTCAATCTTCATTCAATACATACCACGGATTTCACCAACTTTTTAGGCAAAAATAGCAGTCACTATCACAATCACAAATTATAATACACAAACCCTACTTCGTGACGCCAAATTTCGTGTGAAATCTGCGGTTATTCACCTATAAATGTTTTCACTTTTTTTTGATTTAATAATAATAATGATACTTGGATAATTTTGGGCGCCGTTTAGCGATAAAATCTCCCCAAGGGCACCTTACATTTTTCTTTTCACCATATAGGATCGTCACAAACAGTAAAAATGATAGATTAAATCGCCACATAGGATCGTCACAAACAAAATAATAAAAATGCATCTAATCAGTTTTGGCTAACTCCCGCTATTGGCTGACCAGTGACCGACCTGTAGGTACGCACAAAGAGGTGAGTTTTCAGCAAGCCCCTGAACTCTTCCTGGCTTGGCACACCTAATATTGAGTGGAAGGGCATTCCACAAGCTTGGACCCGCTGCACAGAATGCACGGTCACCATAACCCGTAGAAATTTATCCATAAAACCAATTTAATCATTTATATACAAAGGTGTTGTAACAATATAGCATTGAATGTGACCTACCTAACTGAGCATGAACCCGTACCAACACAGACCGAAGCAATAATAAATAACTATAATGTAAGTTAGATCAGATACTCGTAATACATAATTATAATAGGATACAAATTTTCACTAGGGCGAGCTTATCGCGTTTATTGGATTCCTCCCAATGAATTTCGAAACCAAATGCAAATATATTTTTTCAGGCAATGTCCAACATTTTATGAGTGATTTAGTGTAGGGGAGTGAACGTATAAAAAAGTTTATTTTCGTAATAAAACATTCTAAAAATAGGTATGCATTTTTACTAAGAACATTCAGTAATAAAAAACGCAACATTTCACCAACGTTATTTAATAAATATGCAAACATCAATGACCTCACACCTATAAATTGAATAAATTAATACGCGGTATATTTTTACGCTATTTGACCCCCCAATATCGACGTATGTTTGAGCGTTGTGGATAAAACCTGTACCTAAAATTTTCATCTTCTTCTTCTTGCTCAGCCGTCCCTCCACTGCTGGATATAGGCCTCTTCTAAGTTTTCCAATTTCTTCTACTTTGAGCTTAGCTCAACCAGTTTCTTCCTGCGACTGGGACTACATCATCTACCCATCTTTTTTGGGGTCGTCCTACAGGTCTTCTGTTCTCCCATGGTCGCCATGCAACGTGGCCTGCCCATTGCCATTTTAACTTAGCGATACGGTCTGCTACGACGGTAACCTTTGTTCGGCGTCTGATTTCTTCGTTTCTAATTGTATCTCAAGGGACATCCCATGGTGCGCGAATCCGGATTCGTACGTATATACACGCACCGTGGGAAGGGGTGAGTCCGTAAATCTACTGACGCTTTCGTAGCGATTTGTATGGCGGTGCGTACAAATCCAATATCACGTACGAATCCGGATTCACGCACCGTGGGGGGCCGCTTTTTTTTCCGAAAATTTTCATATGACCATCATAATAATGTGTAATAGTGTAGTCGACTCGAGTCATTTGACTCGGACTCGATTTTATTAAAAGATGCTATACGAGTAGGTATGACTCAGTATAACTCGACTCGACCGTTAAATCGTTTTCTATCAAACTTTTGAACTCGTATATGTGGAATTTATTAAATAGGTGCATATAGTCCAAGAGCCCGCTGCTTAATTTATGACGTATCTGTTTTTTGATCGAAATGTGGTATAAATGATAGCTTACTAATAGGGTATTACATCGCACTAGGGTTGCCTATCAAAATCTTGCCGCAACCCCCCCCTGCCCCCCTCGAAAAGGTCCCTCTTCGCGGTTTTTCGCATTTTATAGGAATATGGTAAGAGAAAGGAGAAAGTAGTCAATGACAAAAATAATCCTTGCTAAATTCTCTACAATAAATGTTCAGTCAATTCTTTCGTAGAACTAGCAGTTTACCCGCAATGGCCGCTCCAAAATCAAAATTCATTTAAAATACAAAAAAAAATGTATTTAAACTAAATTGGTTGAAAATTGATAAGAGGTACAGGAAAATAATCAGAGAACGAATTAATAACCATAGTCTTAGCTACAAAACGAGCTATAACTTATTTTCATACATCTTATAAATTCGGAGTTATTGCAATAAAACTCAGTGACGAAAATTCTTAAAATTTCGTTTTTTATAAAATAACCAGCGATATAGCGCCGCAGGCCAAATATTTTTTTCCATAAAATGTTAGTGATAATGGGTGGAAGAATGTTAAATAAAAAAATAAAAAAAAAAATAAAAATTTTTTTAAAAAAATATCCTGGTTTTTGACCGGCAATTACGGGTAAACTACTAGTCCTATGAAAAAATTGACTGAACATTTTTTGTAAAAAATTTAGCAAGAATTATTTTTGTCATTGACTACTTTCTCCTATCTCTTACCATATTCCTATAAAATGCGAAAAACCGCGAAGAGGAACCTTTTCGGGGGGGGGGGGGGCAGGGGGGGTTGCGGCAAGATTTTGATAGGCAACCCTAGTGCGTTGTAATACCCTATTGGTAAGCTATCATTTATACCACATTTCGATCAAAAAACAGATACGTCATAAATTAAGCAGCGGGCTCTCGGACTAATACCTATTTTGCCATCACTGTTTACATTTTTTATTATCGTTTTTTTATAAACGCGTGCTATTAAAATTATTAGGTACGATGATTAGCTTAATATGAGTGTGTTCTGCTTCATTATATGATCGTGTGAAGAAATTAAATGAACTAATTTGATATGCAAATCAAGCAAAATAAATGTTTTTTATGAAACGTAATTTCAGATAAACGCTATTTTTAATGTGGGTACAATAACCCAAAATAACTACAAGCTTAGGTTATGATGATGATGTGGTTACAATAGTTTAGATCGGTTTGTATCAAGCATTTTCGTTCTTTCTTTCCACGCCATCCTGTCACTCGCCAGTCTCTTCACTTTCGTGTAGGTGCTACAGCGCACGCTCTCAATAATATGGTCCTTATGACTTTTTCTCGAGGGACCTCTCACATATTAAAAGCTTAAAAAACGTTAAAAAATAATATCGTTATATTCGTTATCATGTAGAGAATAAGTGAATTTTTGTAATACTGGGCGGTGAGGCTCGCCACCAATCATGTCGCGTCAAATGGTGAGGGTGGCGCAAAGAGTAGAGCGAAATACTGGATTGGAGTGTGAAATGAAAGAAGAGGTATGGAAAGAAAGATGAAAAAATTGAGTGATTTATGTATCTATGGGAGAAAGACGGGCCAAGGACGAATGCATTTTAACCTCGCCCTAGTGACACTATCTAGATTTTGTAGAAAAAACAGTCACAAAAATGTTGCGAAAACAATTATATTTAATTATAGTAGATATTTATACGCGAGGTTGAAGAAAAAAAAGGTATTTATAGTATTTATGAGATTTTATCCTTATCGCAGTTACTATATAAGAAGTGTCAGGGTAATTATACATTTTTGCCCAGCACAGAAATTCTCAGATTATTATCTCAGTGGTCTGTAACCTTCTAATTATATTAAAACCATTTTTTAAAAAAGGATCTGGGTTTGATTTTAAATAAATGCTAATATTTAAAAAAAACATTAAGACTAGATATACCTATTGACAATTAAGATTTATTATATGTTCTCAAAAAAATGTGAAAAACACCTCATTCATTTTTTTTCGAAAAAGTCGCAAAGATAATATTTTTATTCTTGATAATATGCATTAAAATCTAGTGAATGGCTGTATTTTTTTTAATGAAGTGAAATTAAGTATTAACCCAATAAAGTAAAAAAACTATTTTATACATTTGATCATGCGATTTTGAACCTCAACGCCGCGGGAAATGAGGCGTGACGTCATAGATCGTACCCCTCGATGGTTTTAGACTTAAAACGAGTAGAAAATATCAGCTATTTTTCATACTAGTATAGTATTTTTATTTACAGTTTTTACTGAAAACTCCGCTATTGAAATAAAGATAAACCGTGATAGTATAGTACTCGTACCTAAGGAGTATAGATGTGACGCCAAAATCAGAGCCTTTTTTGCAGTGTGCGCGAATGAGTGTAATTACACGCAGTCAGTACACGCAAGTATAGTGGTAGGTATTAGTGAGCGCACAATGAACAAGAATGCATTCAGATGCGTTCATTATTCATTTCAAACTTTTCCGTCCTTTCACTAACACCACAAAAAAGCTCTCACAAACTTACATAATCATAAACTCTTCATTTGCATGTACGAGTATGTTTGTATTCCGTTTGTGTCTGTCTGTTATTGTTTTTGTTTTAATTTGTCTGTTTGTAATCATAATATTTATTATTGTTAACCTGTTGACAGTCCATCTATTGAAATGCAAAAAAATATAAAAACTATAAAAAAACTTTGTTATCTACAACAGTGGTTGTTATTTCGGTTTTGCGATACAGCTATGTACTATCGAATAGGTGTTTACTGTTGTGTTACACAGGTGGTGTTTTGTATATCGGGGTGCTGTGAGAGTTAAGAATGGATAGAATGTGACCCAGTTTATTGTTCGACACAACTACATTGTAACCCCTAGGTAATATAATAATAATATTATCTTCCACAATATCTAACCAACCTTCAACCCGAACAACTGTTATTAACTACTAATAATAGTAATACAAAGACAAAATCTATACTGGGCACGAAACGAGGGCGCTAAATTTACATAATCTTTCTTCTCTCTCTACCATTTCATTACGTAGTTACTTTTATATTGTTGTTCTAAAAATGATTCTTATTGATGTTCGGCGCTGCTTTATTTTTTACCACGCATTAATTTAATTCCGTCTGTCTTTGCTGTTATTGCATATGTCTGCATTATCATCATTAAATTTTAATAATTCCCAGCACCTTGAAATTTCGCACACATACTTGCTTTAGGTGACAGTATGAAATTAATTACTGTTTTATCTATATCGTAAAGACGTTTCAATTGCTAAATTTTGCGAATTATTTTTTTAAGAAGAACACATTTGAACGTGGTTCTTAAGAGTACGCATACCGACATTTCAAAAATTTCTAAAAACGGGAGACCTTCTATCTCGACAACCGTTACTAAATATGCTTTGGAACAAAATAGGGTAGATGCATTGAACCTTTATCTAGGGAATAACCGTAAAAGATATTTTATATCTTGTATAGATTTCTCAAAATAAAAAAAAAAACACCTCCAGTTAGTGCGAATCGCACGGGGGGCTTCTAGTACCTAGATTAGAGGGTAGGGTACAAATCTTTGCAAGAAAATCGAAGCAAAAACTAAGCCATTCAGATAAAAAATGGCGAACATCCATCTGTTGTAGAGACTGCATTGTAGTGTCCGACCGAATGTTCGGTTTCGGTTTCGGTTTCGGTCGAGTTTCGGCAAAAAAACGGGTTTCGGTTTAGTTTCGGTTTCGGTGGCAAACCTGCCGAAACTACGACCGAAACCGAAACTGCATTCGGGAGTTTTCGCGCTGTGATCGGTCATGTTCGGCGCGTTGTGACGCGATGAAGTGTATTCATGTCGCGACTGGCAAGCGTTTGCAGGTCGTTTTGTTTTGTTTGTGTTTGTGACGTTTTGTTTGTGTCGTGGGATTTATTTTGAATTTGGTAAGTTTTATTACGTGATATAGGCTATACCATATACATTCATAAGAATAGGTAGCAAACATAAAAAATAATTCAATATAACAACAAACTAATGCATAGATTATAGTAGAATCAAGTTTAAGAGGGGTTTTCACGAAATAGGGGGTTTTTACAAGATAAATATCTGCTCACCGGTACACAATAGGCTAGTAAGATGTTAGCAGAATATTTAGTTTGTACCTTTGTCTAGTGGATCCCTTTTTGATTATGCTCGTAATTAAGTCGTTTGTTTTTTGTTTTTTCTTACTGAAGAAGTGTCATACAAAATGACGAATTAAGTTTATTAATTATTGTTAATTTGTTCTTAAGATACAAGTGATTTATTTTGTTTTGTTAATAATTCAAATATTAAAGTACATATACGTATTGTGATGTTAGGTAACAACTTAAATAAGTAATTTTATGTTTAATATTAAAAAAAAAAAAAGAATAATATTCAAAGGATGAATCTACCTACTCAAATAAACACCTCACCTATTTTAAGTATTTTTAAGGCGCAATCAATAATATTTTCTTAAAAAAGGGGTTGTTATGTTGATTATCAATAAGTGAAAATATCGAAGACTGCATAGTTATGTGATTTAAAAGTAAAAAAGTAAAGTCTGACTGATTATAATAACGTTTTCTTTATTTTTCCCTCAAAACATGTTCTTGTAAGAAAGTTTCGGTTTCGGTTTCGGTTTCGGCCGAAACTGAGACCGTTGCCGAAATTCGGTTTCGGTTTCGGTTTCGGTCATAAAAACCAGTTTCGGTCGGACACTACTGCATTGTATCAGTATCTAGCGTTCTTATCTTCATTTGTTACGTCATTATAGGCTCAATATCATATTTGTAATTACAAAATCGCCAAACAATAAAACATGAATGTACCTTGTGGTTGCAATTTGATAGCGATGGGTTTCATTCAGATACCCTCTCACTACCAGAATATAATAGAGGGGTTATAGAATTTTTTTGCCTATGGATTTAATATCTATATATTTTTATATGAATTTAGAACAAAAATTTTTTTTGCGTTTTTCCGTTTAGGACTTCGCCCCATGCCCTCCGCGGGGGACACTGGTAGTTATTTGCTGGTAAAACATATTTAGTGATAGACAATAAACATTCTATAATAAGTTTACCGTGGATTAAGTATGAGAATTTGCTTCAAATGGATTTTATTTGTTTTTGCGTTCTGTCCTCCAGGAAGGACAGTGGTAGTGAAAGGGTTAATTTTATCTCGGATTACAGTAGAGCGCAAGAATTAGCCTTATCAGACATACAGCACTCAGACGGGGTAACTTGTTCCCATGGGCGTCACCAGCCTCGGAGCTAGGGGGTGGGGGGCAACAAACATTTAAAAATTTCATATAGCATGAAAAAAACGTTAATAGCGCCGCAAGCGAAATTTTTTTGTGAGACGTAGTCATGTTGCGGTTTGGCTTATTCGAAAATGTAGTAATACTTTGCACAATAATAGATATGTATGAAAAATGTTTTAGAAAAAAAGCAATAAAAAAATAGCGCTGCAGGCGATTTTCTTACGGAATAATTATATTTTGTTGGAATATCATTAAAATTTATGATATGATGAGAAATGTGTAGTAATAATGTGTTTTTTTTTATGTCTTATCATTTAGTACCTACCTAGTACCTAATTGCAATCAAATTTTTTAACTTAGTTATATCCATATAATATCACCTTATATTTTTACGAAGTGTCAATGTAATTGTTGATTTAAAATTCCCCCGATTGCCGTATCACATTCGTGAAACTATGATAGGTGGAGGTAGTCCATACGTCATATTGGCCAGTGTATACCTAGGCCATACATTCGCGTGATATACTGATATCAGATGGGGTGCGTTCGTCGACATCAAGGTTATTAATAGGTAACTACTATTACTTTTACGTTACGAAACCATAATAATGAAAACATCATGAAACATGTGTCTATTGATGGAAACATTAAATTTAGAATATTGTTGAACTCGTTGACACCATGTTGACACTTTTGACTTTGCACAAGTCTGGGGCTTATTAATTTCAAATGTGAGTATTTTTCACCAATCGCAGAACCATCGAATATACGAATAAAATTTCAATTATTTCGATCTTTGAGGTATTTCTATACCACTCATAATGTGTCGCTTATAGGGTAGGCAAAAAGAGTCACAACCCTGTCACATAAGAATTTGATATTTTTTATGGCATACATAGATTGACATTGTTTCTTGGTTTTTCGGGTGAACCATGAGTAGGTAAACTTGATCGACGTTTCGACACTTCTACTGGTATCTTCTTCTGTGGAAGAGGTCCACAGAGGAAGACACCAATAGGAGTGTCGAAACGTCGATCAAGTTTATCTACACACGGTTCACCCGAAAAACCAAGAAACCTGTGGTAGTTTTTTCAAATTTTTACTATTCAAAACGATCGAAACCCAGAAATTTTCAAAACATTAGACAGTAGTCTGTACCCTGTACCTATATTTGGTGTCATTCGCTAGAAAACATAGCTAAATTATCTACAATCCTACTATCTACGATTTTCGAATGGATGATAAAAAAAGTCGATAAGCTTTTTGCGGAAAAGGGTAAAATGCATTATATAAATTGCAAATGATAAAAGTGTATTATTTCGCTGGAAATAGTTCGCTTCATTGCAAAGCAAATTGTAAGCTGTCAGTCACAGCTGATAGTGCAACCTGTAAAGCTGTAATTGATTATAAAGCCAGATATAATACAGTCAGGTAGTGATGGTCAATAGTTCCATATTATGCAGTTCCAAATAATCTAAGTCCGAAATCGATCATAATTTTCAATCGATTGCAATAATCCGTACGGACAAAGTAATATGTTAATGGTTATATTATGAGTCGTCATATTTTGACATCGATATAGTTGTCGGTACCAACTTCGGTGGTGTGGACACGTCCAGAGAAGGGAAGAGGATTCCGCTCTGAAGAGGGCAACGAACTGGTCACTGGAAGGACCGAGAAAGAGAAGACGGCCAATGAAGTCTCTTGAGAAGACCATCAGAGGGAATATGGAACACCTGGAGCTTACTCCAGAAGACTCCCTCGATAGGGGCAAATGGAAAGGGAGGATCCGAGCCGCCGACCCCAAATAAATGGGATATGGTGCGGAGAAGAGAGAGTTTTAAGTTGGTTATTTGGAAGCTAATTACGTATTTTGAACCTAAGTCCAAGAGTAGGTCCCCTCAACGATTGTTGGGTAAGTGATCGAATTCACATTTTTTTTAAAGAAAAAATCTGAACTTGTGTATACAAACCCAATTACTTTCCTGCACACTTTTAGAGTACAATCCACAAGCCGATGTAGTGCAGAAGTCAAGTATTATTATAAAGACTTTCTCGAATACAGTAGAATTGTTTCGACATATTTATATCGCTATAATCGAATGTGTTATCGATTATTTGCCCATCACTACAGCCGGTACCTTATCAATTACAGAGAGGCGGTGTGATAATTAATGTTTCATAGTGATGTAAAAATAGATGAGATTGTAGAAGTGGGACAAAATAATCGATATTATGAGAATGAAGGAACATTTAAGACATACAAAGGAAAACTACTTTCCTTGTAAAGTTACTGCCTACAAATAAATTGATACAACTTCTGTTTTTCTTTATTCGTTTCTTGGTATGATTTACGAATTATACACCCACAAACATGGCAGCTGCATGGCGTCGCCATGCAGTGTCGTAGCTATGGAGGGGGAGGGGGGGGGGCAAAAAAGTCGATACAGCATGAAATAGTGCCGCAGGCAAAAAAAAATTAACGAAATAATTGTATTTTGATGGATTTTTATGAAAATAAAAGTTATGATGGGAAAACTTGTGGTAATAATGTGATTTTTTGTGAGGTTTTAATACAGTTACAGCAAAAAATACATTTCTTCTAATCTTCATAATATTTGGAGATACTATCAACTCACTTCTTTTTTTCTTTATAAATAACAAAAATGAATCTGGGTTTATCGAAATAACCCCAAATACATCTTTGTACACTTCACGGTAATAAAAATACTTTTTTTTTATGGAACAATAAATTGCGATTTAATGGATTTCATAGTTTCAGAAAATTTATAATATGTGACGAAAAAAACGGGTGGTCACACATCCATGACCAAGGTTCGCCGAAACGTCGGAACTTCCCAATTCTAAAAACTCTCTAATAATGTGATTTTTTTGGTATTTATTTACGTATTTTGAAAATCACAATTTATTATTATTATTTGATTTTCTACATATCGTAGTTGAATATAACGAGGAGTTATCTCAACAGATACACAGCAAAGGAAGGTAATCACTTATACTCCACTTCAGTCCTGAAGTCGTGTGTCGACAAGCTTTTCAAGCTTACTGTGAAGTGTACAAAGGTGTATTTGGGTTTATTTCGATAAACCCAAATTCGTTTAAATAATAATAATAAAAAAACCCAGCCGACGATCAGTCATGATGGAAAGTCCATTCTTTGCTGTATATCCGTTGACCTATCTATTTTCCTACCTACGCCCAAAGTGTGTTATCATAACATCATTTTTAAAACAAAAATAGTTTGAAGGATACCTATTGATGAACTATTCACAGAATATGCAAGGCTACTCTACATAACTATGATAGTAATGTTATGCAGAATTAGGTGAATGTCGGTGCATATAGTGAGTACAGGTGGGGAAATTAACATAAACCCATATGTAACATGTTAGTGTTGGATAACAACATTAGTATACGGAAGGGTTTTATTGTTGCATAATTGTGGCTTCCGTGAAATAAATTTGTACAATCCAAGTGAGTTTTACACTCTGTATAATAATCATATGCATTGCTGATACAGGGTCACCCAATTTATAATTGAAATAGCTCTTGGACTATCGTATCTGGACTAATTGACGAAATGCTTGTCGAAACGTTTTAAATTACGTGTTCGAGGATTTGCACCCTCATCATCAGGCGATTGTGAATAAAGTCAAGTCACTTTATTAGGGTGCAAACCGCAAATCCTCGAACACTAGTCGCGTAATTTGTGAATTTTAGACTAAATATATGACTTTAAATTACGCGACAATTGTTCGCGTCTTTTCATTTTTACCTTGAAAATTGACTTCCCCATGTACCGACGGTCAAAAACCTTGCGAAACGTTTTACACTCCGATCAGCATAATCTTGGGACATATTTTCTGGTTAACTTTTCTCTATACTCTCGTGTAAGTATAATATGAACTTTTTTGCTTTTTATACGTTGAAATGACGATTCCAAAAGTGTCCAGTTGGACCAAGCGAACGCCGCCCATAGTCCTCGGCCTACTCTGTCTTTTGACAAATCGGGCCCTGGCTTACTATGAAGTGTACATATCTATTTGAGTTTATTTCGATAAATCCAGATCCAAAAAATTAAAAAAAAAAACTGTTTTGTCAAGCAGCACATTTTTCATGGCAGACATATGAGACAGAGCAAACCTGACCAGTCCAAGTGCTTTACATGGGGCGATGGGGCCTAGGGCTGATGAAGACCACAACAAACCAATAATATGGATATCCCCGTACAAGTTTCATCAGTTAGTAGGTAGATTTCACCACTCAGACACAACATCATTAAACTTTCATAAAAGTTAAAACTATGTAACTAATATCCTACATAAATAATAGTATTTACTAGTATTAGGCAGAATTTTACTACTTTGGAATATTTATACGCACGCGACAATTTTCATACAATCGACTAATCGAGGGGAACTTTTTCAAAAGCAACCTCATCCAATTTTTTTCTGTAAAAAAACACAACTAGCTAGAATCTTGTTGCCTGTTGTAGTGTTGTCTTCACAATTCACATATTCTCTAAATCTTCTAATATTATAAAGACATTTGACATTTAATTTTTTTCCAACGAAGGATCTCAGCAGGGAATGGTCCGATTAGACAATGTAATATCTCATTAGAATCGTTAGAATTCAAGGGATGATATAGACTACTACGATTATCAATATATTATAATGTTCATACAATACTTTTATAAATAATGATAAGCAATAAGGGACAAATGTCAGTTTTATAATAATATATGGAGTAAGTAGTTTTTGAATGAGGGCGGTTTTTTTCAGTAATTCAGTAACAACGTTAAAATATGCAGAAATAACTGATACCTAAATACGTAATATGTACCAATCTATATTTTATTATTAGTTTTAGGTTAGGTTAGGTACTGTACTTAAATAAATTTATAATACAATCAATCAAATTGGGCAGGTTTTGAAGGGGCGGACTTTGTTTATTGTATTATTTTTTTGCCTGTAACCTAAAGATCATTGTTGCTGAACATTACGGAATTTTAATAACCAATTAGTAGGGACTGAAAAAATCGGTGCTATTTTTATAAAAAAGACTATTTTTGAAATTTATTTTTGACGATAAAAAATTGTGTTACTTCTTTAAACGGGATATTTTACAGATTTTGATACACAAATATAAAAATATTGTGAATCTGAACAACACGTCGTATTTTAATTTTAACACTTAAGTGTAAAAAAAAAACGAAAAACCGCCTTCTTGCAAGATTGCTTTCGATGAGTTCCTTTTTTACTCTCAAAGCCCCTTACTTTTTGATAACGTTTTCATTACGTTTCTTTTTTAAATCGTAATTTGCGTCAAGTAGCTATGCGAAGAATCGAGTTGTTCTTGTAAAAAATTGTAAAATTTCATGTTATTCCTGTGAAAAATGGTAAAATTCGCGTTATTCCTGAGAAAAATGGTGGCATTCGCGTTATTCTTGAGAAAAATGGTAAAATTCGCGTTATTCCTTTAAAAACGCACTAATTCGCGAATAAAATTCATCGTTTTATCTTTAAAATATATACAAAGTAAAGTATTTTTATCATGATTAGCAGAAATGGGACATATTTGTTTTAAAAACATTTTTTCGTGAGTGGATGATGCACCAACATAATTTTTAATGAGCTTATAGAAAGCTAATAATTTTAAATTCGTCCCTGAAAGTTTTGTGAATAAATCGTGAGTATAGGTTCTATACTTTATAGGTAACTTACGACAACTTTATTAACTGATTATTGACCTATATTATAATAACTTAAACTTAAAACTACCTACCCTTTGCAGCCTACATTCAACCCTCTGCAAAGTAAATAAAATGGATCTACTTAATGTACTTACATAATAAAATTGCTTTAAGGGCTTGGTACCAAGAATGACGTCACGGTCATTTCCCACGGCATTAAGGTTCAAAACCGCTTGAACAATCGCATGATAAAATGGTAAAAATAGCATTTTTTCCATTTTTTGGGGTTAATTGTGCGTCTATCAATTTTTTTTACGGATAGGTATTCCCTAGATTTAAATGGATATTATCAGTACAAAATAAATACTCCGCGACTTTCGGGAAACGAGTTTCCGTTTTTCGGAAAAATGACCAGAGGTGTTTTTCAATATTTTTTTTTGAGAAATCTTTACAAGTTATAAAAAATCGTTTACGGGTATTCCTTAGATAAATGTTGAATGCATCTACCCTATTTTGTTCCAAAGCATATTTAGTAACGGTTGTCGAGATATAAGGTCTCCCGTTTTTAGTAATTTTTGAAATGTCGGTATGCATACTCTTAATACTACAAAACCTTATGTTTTATAGGTATTTAGTTACTTCGTAGTTTCGAAATGACTAATAGTGCGTGTCTTTCAGGCAAAATAATACGAGTACGTACAATTTAGGATACGAATTTACATTATTTTGCCTCATTCGATAAAAATTTTAAAATATCTCTGTAGTGTGTCTATTTAATTCCAATTGATGGAGACCAAAAATGAGAGAACATTGGAGACGGGCTTTAAAAAAATGCGTATTTTTTCACGATTCTGCAATCTAGAAATGGATATGTGCTTATTTTTTAACATCTCTAGTCTAAACAATATACTATATTTTAAAATCATAGATTATTAATAAAAAGAAAATCCGGCATGCTTTCTGATTCGAGCGATGCAAAACATGTCCTACAAATTAATAGATAAAATTAGACATAAATCTAACTAAGTCAACTCTTCTCTATACATTTGCGTATCCCACAATTTAAAAAATAATACGAAAAAAATGGGCCAGTGTTTGGAGCTACTTTTACTGCTATGCTATTATTTTTAGAGCAAAATATTATATGCCAAATTTGTAGCAAATTTTATGTAAGTGCTTTCATTTGGAATAGGAAAGTTACTTACGAAAAATTGACAGCTTTAGATTAAAAAGTAAAAAAAAAAACGCAAAATTATATTTTTCTTTTTTTAATGTTACGTCACGAAGTTTTGTTGTCAAAACCCGGATTCTGATTCAAAAACCCAAAAAATTAACTATGAAAAAAGAATTCAAAACTACCCCACAACTTTCCTGATAATACAAATATTTTCCTGGACTATAGGCGAATTTATAGTTATCAAGTATCTTTTCATTTAAAAAGTAATGATATTAAAAAAAAAACTTTTTTTTGTAGTTGATTGATTTATTTATGTTAAAGATAATGAGAAGTCAACATTATACATACGTCAATCAATTAAAATAGTTAAAAAATATTTACATAACAATAATAAAAAAAACACAAAAAAGATATTGAATGAAAAAACTTACCCCATCAGAATGAAGAGTTGAAATGGACAGCGTTTCTCAAATAGTAAAACTTTTTTTTAATGACTGAAAAAATAAAAGTAAAATTTTCAAAGATTTTAATTATCGATACGAAAAAAAACATTCGCCAGAAGTTTCAGAGTTTACAAACGTCCACTGAACACAATGGTTGAATGTGGTATGAAAAGTCAAGTATGAATTTTGTTTTGTTTTTCCCTCAGTGAAATTTTGCACAGGCGCAGATGAGAACAATGTGCAATACTGATCATCATGATTCAACTCTTCAATTTGAAATGAGGGCAAACGAGAAATTAATGGGCTTTGTTTGGTTAAAAACATACGTACAATAAAATGTACATCTATCGAACTAGGAGGTAGATAATTTTACATAGTCGCCTTGGAAACTTTTTCGAAGAATATAGAAAGTTCGCACACTTTGCACTAGGCTAAAAGTCTGTATCGCAAAGTGCGGAATACATCGTCAGCGCCGGGGTTTAAACCTGGCACCTCTCGTTTGAGAGACTGTTGTCTCTACCAACTGCGACAACCCATGTATTCATATTATATTTAGGTTTCGAAAATTGAAAGGTCCCGAAAAGAAAATATGTATATCTATCTATTTATCCCATTACGCAGAATCCTTTGCGGGATAGGCAGAAAGGACAAATCGCCACCAACTTTTATCCTTGGATGCATTTATCTTGCTTACAACACTCGTCATAACATAATTGTCTTAGTTGGGGCGTAGGTTCAGATTTAACAAACGTAGTTATATAAAACACTGGTCTAAAATTCGTCTTTCCCAGTTTCATTCTTGGATTTATAAGATTGGTTGGCAGGATTCTTTTCAGAACCATTCAATAACATCTAATCATCTTCAAATGAGCCTAGATTGTACCCTCTTCTTTCTCTTAATTAGATCTGAGGATCTGATTATATTAGACATTGCTGCTATCCTTTGAAATGTTATTTGGCACCATCGACCATGTGTCGAATTCTGTTGTTGTCCATTCTCTTTTTAATTGTTATCCATTCTCTCAAATGTGTTTTTTTCTTGCTCCATCTCACAATAATATCTTCCGTATTGCAAGTTTCACGAATCAGGCTGTTTCTGATTCTGTCCCTCAGCGTTTTTCCCAAATCATCTCGCAGTGTAGTCATAATTTCTGCAGCTGTAAGCAGTGCTTTCATTCTGGTTGTGTCTGTTCTTGTTTCGATTCCGTATGTCATTATTTGGTGCACACTGCATCTTTCTTTTTTTTCTTTATCCAGCTATCTCTGTTCACTGCTGAACGTAGGCCTCCCCCGTACTCCTCCATATATTTCTATCTTGCGCCCTCTGCACCCAATTATAAGCAACTCATTTATGTCGTCTGACCATCGCGTGGGGGGTCTCCCTCTACTTCTTTTATCTTCACGAGGTTTCCATTCCACTAGGTACCCTCTTTGTCTATTTTTGGTCCTAGAGTATCGCAACATGTCCCGCAAAAGACAACTTGAGCTTAGCCACTCTTTCGACCACATCTGTTACTCCTGACCTTCTGCTTATCTCAGTATTTCTGATTCGGTCCGACAGTTTAAGTGTAGGTATTTATTTATAAATTCGCGCTTCGCTTTCCACTTAGCCTAGCATGGATGGAATCACAAGAATTTGATTCAAGGTTACATTCGTTTCTGTGATTGAAAATGCACGAACAGTACTCATTAATGTAAATTGGATTGGTTATATTGAGTTGATTACTAAAACCTAAAAGGTCAATAAGTAATGGCGCAGTAAGAGTATCTACCAATATTTTAATGTAGCATTTTGCTACACGTTGCTAATAGGAAAGCATTTTATGGGTGTGTTGCCCCATATAAGGAGGAAGTACCATTACTTAGCGAAGTTGTGTTACATGCATCCTGTTCAATACTCCATTAAATCAATCATTTAAAAGCCTTCGATTATTATGATTTTATTAATCCGACCTCGCCCTGAAATGGCTGCTACTTGTATTTTAATACCATCATCGTTACATTATTGCCCAATCTAGAAAATTAACCTACAAAATTATTACAAATCAAAGTAGTTACTTACATACTTTAGAATGATTATGCAGACATGGGCGCTGGCTGAAGAGGGCAGCTGCCCCTACCCCACCTACAGAAATAAATTATACATATTCACCTTCTTCTTCGCAGTTTCAATCCTGAGGACTGGTTTGCACTTTTTTGTTTTCGTTTTATATTTCGTTCTCCATTCTCTCGGTCCTCTTCAACTCTTTTCAGCTAGCACCATATATTCCACTAAGAATTAAGAACCTCGCCTCATTCATGATGTGGTCCCTCTAGGTTGATAATCTTCTGTATTATATTATGCCAAAGGTTACCATTTTTTTTCCAAAATCACATTATTAGTTACCGCATCGTTATTTAAGAATACAACGAGGTATATCATTTCACCTGTTTGTCTAAAAATTTGGACAGCCACTTTTTTATGCGATTTTTGCCAAGAAAACAACTCTCAGGTACTAATGCCTATCAAAATAATGGCGTTCCCCCCCCCCCCTCCGCTTAGCTTTAAAGCTGGCACGCCCCTGTGGCTGGGGTTGTAATCCAAATAAATGGAAATATCCGGATTACTTTGTGACGTATTTAGAACATTCTTATTTTCAATGTACCCACGACAATGTACCTCGTACCTAAAAATCGTGCAACGGAGCCTCCTTGAGAATTTTCAGCTAACATGTCGGTTTTTTCCCCACTAGCCCCCGGATTTATATATATACAACGATAAACATTACGAAGAAAGACAAATCAGTTGTCAATCCTGTTGAGATGAGATCGATTAACAAGAATGTGTGGGAAAACGTTGAAACGGTAGGATAATAAATGAAGTACGTAATTACATAAATGAATGTAAGACAGATGTTGTAAATATAACGAAAGTATTCACTTTCGTTATATTTACACATGTATTATTCACATTGAATTGGTTAGGACATGTAGAGAGAATGAATGATGAAAGCAAAGCAAAGAAAATATACACAAATGAAAGACTGATAAAAGGAAAGGTTTCAGATTTAGCCAAGAACCACTTAACCATGATGCTCAAGATCGGACGTTTTTTCAGTAAAATCTATCGTAGAGTACGTAAGACGCACCAATTGCACCAATGTGACGAAAGCAAGAAGCGTGTGTTAGAATATGGAAGTCTGGCATTCTGTTCTCTCTTTCTACCTTTCAAAGAACGGGCGTCAGAGGGTAGAATAAAATAGCTTTCGTTGGTGAATATTTTTTCGTCTAAAACATGGACGATTAAATCAGAAATGTTTTGGAAGCGTTGAAAATTTGGTTTATCGGAGAATAAATTTTGGTAAAGATTTTATTCATTTTTCGAAATTGCTCCAAGACACACCGCCACTCTCACAATGGTCAACAATTATTATAATTTTCTTGTCCTTGCTCTAATTTCACTGTGTGGAATTGCAGTTGCTGGAATTGTTGGTGCATCAGGTCTGAATGATCTCTACTCCAATATGGCGCTTGATTATTTTGAAACTAGAAATATTACCAACGTCATAATGTTTCTTTGCTGGTCCATGAATGGTACGTTAAAATGTATTTGTTAGTTTTTTTCCCATCTATTTATCTATCCCCTCACGCCGCGACCCTTGCACACCGCAACTAGGTAGAGATGAAAGAAGGTCATGTCGCCCTCTCTGTTATTAGACGCGACGTGATGGGTGGCGAGCCTCACCGATGTAACCACCAAATGTTTCTTCTTAGGTCTGGATTGGTCAATAATGCAGTTGACGCAGTCATCAAACGTAAACATTCCGAAGGATGATAGCAAAGTGGGGATTGGGTATCTGCATTCAAAAGTTCTCTCTAGGAAACTATAATAATTGCTCTTATTTGGTCGCAGATCGCGTTAAAATAATGAAGCTGTTTTCCGAGCATGGAATTAGGGTGTCTCAGCCGTATTCGAAAGAAGAAAATGTCCAGAGAATGAAAGAAATGTTTAGGGCAGATGTTTTCCAGATGGGAGTCGTATTCGACGTAACTTGCTATGCTGAAAACAAACCCTCATTTCAGGTATAGGACAAGTCTTGCAAAAATTCTCACCTTCCATATTCAATAGTTCGTCAGACTTTAATTTTATTTTTTTCCAGAAATACACCTATTTCAATGCCTCCTACGTCTGGCTGACTTTCGACTATGGCGAATTTGAATTCATTAAAAATTATACAGCTTCTTTACCATTCTCCACCTTATCAGATGCTGTCATGACGAAAACAACGCTCGTTCCAGAAAATCAGACTTACGTTATAGAATTGTATGACGTTTACCATCCAGGGTTCGAAAAGGGGAAAATCATGAATATAACTTACATTGGAAACTGGGTGAAAGGAGATATGGCGAAGAACAAAAAGTGGAAAGATTTTTTGGCCATTCCGAAAGTCCACAGGCGATGTGATTTGAATGGACTTATGATCAAAGCTGTCACTTTTACGGAGCACCAGCCCAAGGGTGTACCGCTGGACACGTATTTAGAGGACGAACATTTGCCATACTTGGATTCCGTGTTCAAAATGAACTATCATTTGATCAGATTGCTGAGCAGCATGTACAATTTTACGTAAGTTTTCGGAATCAAATTTTCTGGAGATGGTTACTCAGAGATAATCCAGTTAAATTTATGGATTTTTTTTCCAGGATTTCGCTGATCATGGCCGACAATTGGACCGATAAAAACTCTCATGGTTTCTATCGTTCAGGGAATCTTATTGGAGTCTTGTCCGAAAGGAAAGCTGATGTCATGGCAGGAGCCATCCAGTTGATGAGCGATCGTCTTCCCATTGTAGATGTGATACACATGACTTACCCGTTCAGGTTCTGAAAGTTTCTTGTAAAAATCATTAATTATTCCCATCTTACCTTGGAGGACAGCCACTTCGAAGGAAAATTTCTATAAACTACCCTTACATCTTTTTATAGAAATGATTCGCAGCTCGCAGCTAATTCTTAGCTCTCAAGGATACTCTCTTTCACAACATTCGCATTATTGGCGACAGGGGTTAGAACGGTTGACGAGATTTAAGAAGGCAACAGTGGGCAATTAGGGCTATGTTTCATAACTCGTGATATCGATCTCGAAGACGTTCTGTTCATGGTATTTTCGTAACATCCTCAGGAAACCACAAGCCCTCCGTTTGCTTCGTCAAAGACTCGGACAATAATTCTTTCCTTTTTATAATGAGTCGTGACGATGTCCATAGATTCTCAGTACGACTGTAACAATAATTAACAGCAGCAATGAGTTATTAAATGTTTTTATGCTTCCAGGGCTGGTTTCATCTTTCGCTACTCTGGAGACTTCGGCAAAATCAATCTCAATTTCTTGCGACCCTTCGACGGCACCGTCTGGATCATAATGTTGACTGTCTCGACGGTGATTGTAGCCAGCGTGTGGTTCATACTGATCTTTGAAAACAAGTATTTTGTTCAGGAAGATGAGATGAGCTTCAGTTTCAGTGACGCCATCCTCTCAATTCTGACCGCATGGTGCCAGATGGGTAAGTAGCTGTAATAAGCGACGAAGAACGGTAAAGATGTGAGGTCATATTCTGGCTGGCTTATGTTCTGAAGATGGTCGATTATGGTATTTAAACAAAAGACATGGTTTTAACATTCGGATCACCTCTGAGAATCGACCTAACTTCGCCAGTTTTGAAGCTAGTAGGGTCAACCAAATGGCATTAAAAACCGGACGGAAAATAGCGTCGCAGGCAAATTTTTTATGGAATGATTATGATTTAATGGATTTTTACGATTTTGGAAAATTTGTGATATACTTATGACGAAAAACGATGTCGTAATAATGTGATTTTTGAGCGGTTTTGTAGATTATTGTAAATACCAAATCTTTTCTGTAGGGGGGGGGGGGGGGCTACTTCCTCCTTCTGCAGACACTCGTGAATAGGGGTGATGTGGTTGAAGAAAAGCTTTTAAAAGTGGGACAACCCTTACAAATTTTCCCCATTGTTTCAACAATTCTCTTCCAGGTTCCGGAGTACGCCCATCAACTTACGCCAGCCGCTTGGTCTATGTGAGTCTCTTCTTCAACTCTCTCATCCTCTACAACTACTACACTTCCAGTATTGTCTCCTCCCTGCTCAGTTACAGATCTCAGACCTTCACCATCGTGGACTTGGCTGATAGCCCAATGAGATGTGGATCCTTTGATACTGGATATGTTCACAACTTGCTGTTTGACGTAAGTACCAACTTACATGAATATTATATCATCTTGATTGCCGTGCTAACTTTTGCAAGTTGTTAGAATATATATATACCTACGGTATTTAAAACACCTCACGATCGTAGCACTCCCAATTATGGTCGAGATTCTTTCGGCTAATGCCACATGAGAAGGATAAAATTTGTATGGGTGAATTAAGGAGTGTCAGGAAGCGTGTTTGTCTGAGACTGACCTGGACCGATCATGTCAACCAGATTTCAAGGATGGATGCGTTTTGAGTAAAAGAAACTGCAGGAAAGCATGTATGACGAATTAAATTAATGTGACGGAAGCAAGGAGTGTACGTAAGAATAGAGCGGTTTGGCGTTCTGTCTTCTTCTCCCAATTCGTTTCGAAGGGAAACTGTTTTACCTTTGCCGATGTCCTACAACAGTGTAGACAGGCGCGGATCCACCGTTGTGGGCACGACGGGCATGCCCACAACCCTAATAGACTCGTAACGTCACACTTTACTATATTGTATTGTTAAATGACATTGAGATCAATGATCTTCATCATGTCATGAATTTTTAATATAATTATTGTGAAAATATATTAAATAACAGGTGTTCAATTAAAAAATTTTGCCTGCGGCGCTAATCTAATTAAAGTGAGGGTTTGTTCACAAAAAATAAAGTAAACTTTTAAACAATTCTTTTAATCTACCTTCTTATGTCTTATGAAAAAAATTTCGCCTGCGGCGCTAATCTAATTGTACTAAGGGCTTGTTCACCAAAAATAAACTGGACTTTTAAAGAGTTCTTTTTTATTTATGTAGGTACCTTCTTATGTTTTATGACAAAAATTCGCCTGCGGCGCTAATCTAATTGTACCAAGGGCTTGTTCACCAAAAATAAACTGGACTTTTAAAGAGTTCTTTTTTATCTAAGAACCTTCTTATGTTTTATGACAAAAATTCGCCTGCGGCGCTAATCCTTTGTCATGGTGTAACCCAGAAATATATCCAGAAACCTTACTATTAAAATCAACCATCAGGTTAATCAAATCACTCATTTTTGAAAAAATTTCGCCTGCGGCGCTATTCCCGGGTTTTTATTCCACTTGGTAATATCAAAGTTTTAGATGTCCCCCCTAGATTCGAAGTTGGGGCCGTCCAAGGTTGTTACTTATTGTCTCTGTTCCAGAGCTGGAATCCCCCCCCCCGAAATGAATTCCTGGCTGTGCCCACAACCTTTTTTGAGGGCTGGATCCGCGCCTGAGTGTAGAAGCATTAAGGATGAACATTGTCGGGCTTACGACCGACCTCGGCTGGCTTAAGTGATCACTTTACACTCCGAGATACATTCTCTATTTCAGTTCACTCCGGCTGAGATTCGTACTCAGACCTTCGTCTCACATAGTAGGGATCTTATCTTGTATTGTACATATAATACTACGCGAAGTAGAAAAAATCCAACGCTTTACAAAAATAATATGTAAACCAAAAATAATTCAATGATTTTTTTCAGATTCCAGTCTATCCCAACATGAAATACTTCAACGATAAGAAGAAACGAGATCCATTCTACTTTACGATAAGTGACGGAGTACTTCGAGTGAAGGAGGGAGACTTTGCCTACCACTCGGAGTACAGCACAATCTACACAGACATTGCCAACACATTTGAAGCTACAGAGATTTGTGAGTTGCAAGAAGTTGATACGATACGAGCAGTCGGGTTGGGAGTGATGGCACAGAAAAATTCTCCATACACCGAAATGTTTCGAGTCGGGTAAGTCCATCTTTTTGATCTATCTATCCCTGTCACGCCACATCCCTTACAGGGTACGCAGAGACGATATGACTCCAAACCACCTTGCATGCACTCCTTGCTACCGCCACATTCATGCAATTTGTCTCCGATTTCTTTTACTCAAAACGCATCAATCTTTGACCATTTTGATGGGTCTTGACTTTGGTCAGCATGGTCGGGCTAAGTATTTCTTGGATGGATGGCAATGTTTCCTTAGGCCTTTTCAATCTCCCGTATAATAATAAGTATATCTTTTTAGTCACCATTCATTCTCGCAACATGACCATAATAATTACAAGGTCCACGAGAAATAATAATAACTTGAATACATCTGTATGAACAATCATTGATATGTGTTCCAATGCTTACGAATCAACTTAGGCTGGTTCAAGTGATCGCTTTGTGCCCATGGTAACATTCACAATTCCAACATAACACAGCTGTCGTGTGTGCATTCATTTTGGTCTATCTATCTACCTATACCCTCACGCCGCGTTCCATGGAGGGTAGGCAGAGAGGAAAGAGCGCCAGACAGCCCTATCCTTCCACACACTCCTAGCCTTCGTCACATTCATGCAATTTGTCATACACACTATCCGATTCCTTTAACTCAAAATGCGTCCATCCTTTAGGATCTGGTCAACATGATCGGACCAGGTCAGTCTCGGGCGGCCGCGTTTCATCACCCCTCTTTACTCACTCAAATATTATTGGTGTTTGAACGAATCTGTTTTCTTGCCGCAGGTTAGCCAAAGCGAGAGAGACAGGTCAACTGAAGAGACTACTCGACATTTGGGTTGCAAAGAAACCAGTCTGTCAGGCCAGTAAGGGAGTCAGTGAAGTGAATATCTATCAGACCGCTTCTATGTTCTTCGTTCTGCTTTCGGGACATATACTGGCGATACTGATTTTGTTTTATGAGCGATACAAGTGGAAGAAGAATATGAATTCGACATTTAACACATAAAATGATTTTTATACATCGGGAATTTGGATGTCACAATGCCTAATGAGGGGCAATAAAACCTTAGTAATCCTCTAATTCCATAGACAGCTCCTGAGCAAAAGTAATATTTTTCTTCGTATTTGAATTACAGAGGTTTCCATCTTTACCAAAATTCTGCAATAAAACATAGGGCTATAAAACAGTAAGTGAAGTGTAAACAACAAATTCCACCTAACTTGTATCTGTGTGCATTATGAGGTAGTATTCACAAAATTTGCCAAGTAAATAAACCAAATAATATTTTTGTTCACTCTACGTCCCTGCACATCTTATAACCCCAGGTTCCTAGGGCATCGAATCTCCCGAAGTATAATAATTTTATCAAACTATTCCATTCTCACTGCCACTTATGAACATTAGCCCACATTAGCGCTATCTCGCTCCGATTATTAGTTACCGTTTTTTGCCACGATTCTCTGATCTGGGAACCGTACCATTTGACGGCAGAAAACCAAACAATATTTTGTGTGCAAAAAACGAACAATATATTCTTATAATAAATTTATTGTCTGTAATATAAAATAATAAAATATAACAATATATACAATAAATGTTTATTGTGTATTATTTATACACACTTAAAATAAATTAAAATTTAATATAAAATGTCACTTGGTAACAATATTGAAACACCATTAAATATATAATTTAATTAGGCAAACACAAAACATATTTATATATATTAATTACTGGAAGACGAATACTTATTAAATATTTTAACTAATATTATACACGAAACTACAGTCGGTCAAGAAACAGATGGTCTCGGATTGATTTTGAACTATAATTTTGTTCGCTGGCAACTATGATATTTTTATAGAAATTGCGAGGCCGGAGCCATATTGTCATACAGGCCGGGCCCAACTGACATTTGACGATGATGACGTCACCAAGATTGGGAGAAAATGTATGGGAAAAAATATTCCATAGTTCAGGCGTTTGTCACCGAGACAAGGTGTTTGTCACCGATACAAGGTGACGTCACCAATCATGGTGGTGATGTTATTCGTGGGTGTAGGCTTGTATACTATCGTTGGCTTCAGAAATTGTATTGCCACTATGGTTGCCATAAAGCTACATGTAGTGACTTAATAGAAAACTATTTTTTTGATTAATTTTTTTACAAATTTCTAGAGCGAGCTTCGACAGTCTCTACAAATGTACAATATTGTCCGTGATATGGCAATACTAAAACTGGCAATAATGTAAAGTAATAGGGCTCAATGAACATAAAAATAATGTAAAGTGATCACAGCCAGTCGACGATCAGTCTGACTTCAACAACTGTCAACAATTGATCTTGATTGTTATTATTAGAGACCGGATTATTATATGCAACTTAAGATGGTTGAAATATGCATGCAAATATGCATCATAAATGCTCTAAATATGCAAAAAAACCACCAAAATATGCAAGATAAATTTAAATTAATACTACAAATTACCGCTATTAAAAGATTTTACTTAACATAATTTTTATTTAATTTATGTTTGGAAGACAGCGAAAAACAGTTCTACGATGAGAAGTCATAAAATCTTGTTTTTTTTTATTTGCGATTACGCATTTTTTTTTGTGTAATTACTATATTTACCTACTACATTTTCAACTAGACACCAACATTTTTGTTTTTGAAACATTTATATTATACAAATACAGTTAAAATTTAAGAAAATATACCCAAATATGCATTAGGTATCAGTACATTTTGGTCGAAATATGCAAAATCTTGAAAAAATTGGCAAAATATGCAAATGCATATAATCCGGTCTCTAGTTATTATTGTGTTAAATAACACCTTTTGCACACATTAAATACAATATTACTGTGCACCTCTTGTAGGCAGGTTCAATACTCAAAGATCTCAACAAACCTTGCGTATCGTATCGTCAATTAAATAAGCTTATTATAGTCTGGAGGTCATGCCTCCAGAGACCACGATGGTCTCTCCAGTGATGAAGGAGGCGTCTTCGGAGACCAGGAATGCTACGGTGGCTCCCATTTCTTCAGGTTTACCGAGTCTGCCCATCGGCACCACAGACAGTATCGCTTGAAGACTGTCTTCGGAGGAAGTTAGCTGAAAATATAATGGATAAATGAGAACTTGGCTTAGCTGGAAGAGATCGCTGCACAGCGATAAGCTTGCTCTAGTGAGCATTACTTAAAATAATTGTAAATGTATATTATCTTGTTTTTTTATAATTTATGTAATGTTCACTTAAAGAATAAATAAATAAAATGATATTCAGAATGGGTGGCAAACGTCATTGTTGAAAGAGAACTGAAATGTCTTATGGGAGTTTTGCTGTATGTTAGGTACATGACACTCTAACAAGTATCAGAAAAGAGTGAGGGTCAACCCAGGGATTAAATTAGTGATTAATAATTGTTTTTTGAATGTCCTATAGGAGTCAGCTGTTTGTTTGTGTTCCATAAGACATTCAGTAATAAGGTTCGCCACTAATTTTGAATGTGACATAAATGTTTGCGCAGAGGGATTGTTGTGCAGATAAATGCCCAATTTTCCCTGAATTCAGTGATAATGCGACATGTTTCCAACTTACAGCGCTAGCGAACTTTGTCGGGACGATTCCAGGTGCCAGACAATTAACTCGGATGTTTTCTGGTGCGAGGTCTATGCTGGCTGCTTTGCATAAGCCAAGCAGTGCCGTCTTACTCACAGAGTAGGCTCCTAGAAGCTGTAAGCAGAGAAACAGTACAATAATCAATATTTACATTTACTATAGTGATCAGACGCTACATTCGAGGACAAAAGGTGGTTCAAAACAATCTGCTTGAATGTATTTGTTGTCCAATATTGAGGGATAAAATAAAGGTTATAAGCGAGATGAGTGACTGTAAAACGATTGTAGCGACTAGAATGATGTAAATAAGTGTAGATGGTTCGGACACGTTGAGAGAATGAATGACAATATAATAATGAGTACATGGTTGGCACAGTTGGTTGAGGCGGCAGTCTCTCAAGCAGGAGGTGCTAGGTGCAAACCCTGGCGCCGACGATGTATTACCCACTTTGCGATACAGGTTGTCAGCCTAGTGCAAGGTGTGCAGGAAAGTATTTGGGTTTGTGTACACAAGCCCAGATCCTTTTGAAAAATAATAGGATGATCAAAAAGATATAAAAGGGGAAATCAGAGTTGTGAAGATCAGTCGGATCCTCAAGGATTTACGCGTTGCAAGTAAATAGAATCGGGGGGCGTGCATGACAAATTGAACAAAGTGTGTGGTAAGCACAAGTTGGTCTGGCATTCTGTTTTCCCTACCTACTACACAAGGGATGAGATGTGAGGGGATAGACAGATAGAATATTTCTTACTTACAGGCATTGGCTGTAATCCGGCTATTGATGTGACGAACACAATGTTACCGCCTTTTCGTTCCCTCAACAGTGGAAGACTTTCCTTTGCCAAGAGAAAGGCGCACTTGACGTTGATGTCGAAGATCTTATCCCATGTCGATTCATCCGTCTGAAATTATTAGCGAAAAACATTATTTCTTGAAGGCCATTGAGAGCAGAGACCATATACCAAAGTACTTAAGATAACTGAGAAATCCCAACTATGCGAATTACTTGAAGGAATTGAACTAAACAACATGAGGAAAGATGTGATCGTGGGATCATATTGCGAGCTCTAATGTATTATGAGCTCTAATGTGCACCTGAGAGAACATCAACTGAAGCTATACACAACAAGATTCACATCTAACTCACGAATACACGTCTTGACTCATTGGTCATTGCAACCGACACAAAGATACTTACATCCAAGACAGGTCCTGCACTAGGGTTGACAGCTGCATTAGAAACTAAAATATCTAATCCACCAAATTTCTGCACAACCTGGAAACACAAAATTCAATAATTAAATTAGGTAGGTATGTAGTTTCAAAATTAAAACAGGGGTTTATTGAAAAAAGATATCCAACTATCTATCTTCTCACGCTGCGTCACTTGCAGGGTAGGCTGAGAGGATATCCTTACACACACTCCTAGCCTCCGTCACATTCATACAATTTATCGTACACGCTCTCCGATTTCCTTTACTCAAAACGCGTCCATCTTTGAGGATATGGTCGACATGAATGGACCAGGTCAGTCTCAGGCGGCCCCATTTCTTCACACCTCTTCTCTCACCCCAATATGTCTTTTCTGTCATCTGGTCGTTGTTCATACTCTCAACATGTTCAAATCATCTCAGTTAAAATTCTCTTTCATTCTAGTTACCAAACCTGCCTTCCAATCACTCATTATTTCTCTAATAGCCTCATTCCTTATTTCAATATTTTCCCACACATTCATCTTAACGACCTCACTTCCACTGCATTCAACCATGATTCGTCATGGTTCAGCATACACAAGGGCTAGATAGAAGTTTTATTTATTAATCGTTTGGCAACGTCGAAGTATTGTCACATCGTTAAAGTCTGACATCCAGCGTCTCCAGTCACTGGAGGAATTCAGGGGAAGGGCTGGAGGCACTGTCAGAAGGATAGACATGTTCCGTGTGCTGTGCCGGGTTAACACCAAAAGTATGCCCATTTGGAGGACGGACAGTCCATGACCTCCCGTTGAAAGTCACATAGTAAACAAAACGCTGGGTAGAAGTAAAAGATATCAATACGACAACATAACTCACAGTTTCAAACAGTTTTTTTCTGTCCGCTCCTTTTCCGACGTGACAAACAGTCCCTTCAACGTTGAGTCCCTTGGACTTCAGATTCTTTACAGCCTCGTCTACATTCTGCTGCTTCCTACTGCTCACCAGGACAGCTGCGCCCTCGCTGGCGAGTCTCTCGGCAATTGCGAATCCAATTCTAGAAAAAGAACAAATAAATAAATCATACTACACAAACACAGCTCGGTAAAGACAACCAAACAGCCGAGTCTCCAAGACGAATAGGGTTAAGTTAGGATGCTTACAGTAAGCTTAAATTAATCTTTGAAAATAAGCCACGAAGTTTAAAAAGTTATGACTATGAGTCACGACTAGTTTACTAGGTATGCCCATCACACAAAATGAAAAAAAACATTGTAACAAATGCAATGCATTGTAACAAAAACAAGACAATGGTAGTGTGCCACAAGGCGGACTTATTGCAAAAGCAATAACTTACTGTAAATAACAGGTACACAATGATCCATGGAAAGACAGATGCTTGATGTATGTCGGATACTGAGAGTTATTAAATGGAGACCGTGAGCAAACAAAAGAGGTGTCAGAAGACCACAGAACAGAAGGGCATATAATGTAAGCTTGGTAGCGGGTGGACAGTGGGTGAGAAAGAAGAGTGATCGGAAATAATGGGATCGTTTGGAAGAGTGCCATATGCAACAGTGGAAAGATATCTATATCCTACTGAAATATTTGAAATTTTTTGAAATTGAGTTTTATTGAAAAGAAAATATAACATAAACAATAAATAACACAGCAACAGCATCAGAAACAACATAAAACATAAAAAAGGTCCCCAGACAGCATACGCTGGTATTAGGGAAACCAACAAACCACAACACTAAGCCACACGGTTCCCGGATTGTAACCCATAGGAATACCGCCCAACACGAACAAATCCCAAAAATGACAAAAGCCCCCAAGAAACTCGCTCAAGGGACAAAAGCCCAAACTTTCTAGTTGGATTCCAGTAGATGAACCCTTCATAAAACGTTGACTATTCTATTGTCTATCCCATTTCAGATCCGCTCATTCATCCATTTATTTTCTAATCTATTCTAGTTTGTAACACACTTAAAGAAATCGTATACTAATAGATACAACTAATATTACTTTCAAAATCCAATTAGATCTGAGCCTCCGTCCCCCGAGCAAACCTCCAAAGGGCCCCCGCCCTTCCCGGGACCCACCCATGCCGAGCAACACTCACACGAGTTTTTATCCGGTCACGAAGCCACACATACCACTCCACACACACCTTCAAATCACTATATCAACACACCAACATAAACGTACAAAAAATAATAATATAAAATAACAATAGATTAAAATGAATAAACAATAACAATTATAATAGAATAAATAATTGATAACAATTATAATAGAATAAATAATTGATAATAATTATAATAGAATAAATAATTGATAATAATTATAATAGAATAAATAATTGATAATAATTATAATAGAATAAACAAATAAATAGCAAATAATAAGCAAAAAAAAAAAAAATAACAACCATAAATCAACCACACACATGCATCAAAAACATTTCCTCCTTCAGTACCCACTAGAATAAATCAAACTATAAATTATCGATAACAATAATAATAAGCAAAACATCATCAAGAAATCAACCACTAAGCACGATCTCGACTCTCCAATAGCCATTTCTTTAGATTCACTTTAAATGCAACTAAACTATTTCTATTTTTTAGATCAAGGGGCAAATTATTGAAAAGGTCAGATGCAGTATAAAGAAAACCATATCTATTTCTATTCGTTCTTGGCAATTCTGCCCTAATATTATTTCTACTTCTGGTGTACCGCGAGTGGACATCTCTGTTATAAATTAACTGCAAATTGGTTTTAATCAGGCTATGCTTCACCTTGAACATCAACTTGGCTTTTTCAGAAAAAAATAAGTCATCCAGATTCAACATATTTGTAATCCTATACAATTCAGTAGTTCTAGTATATCTATCGAGATTAAAAATGACTTTTAGTGCTTTATTCATTACCCTTTTGATTGTATCCCTAAGCCGAATGCTGCACTGCGACCATACCACCAATCCATACGTTATCTGCGGTAAAATAAATGCGTTGTAAATTACTTTTTTTACGTCAACATCAAACAGGTCAGCCCTTCTCAACACCCCCACCAGAGGACCCAATTTCTTCAGTATCAGTTCCACATGTTTACTCCAAATCAGTTTATCGTCCAATTCCAATCCCAGATATCTAATGTGTGATGTTCGTCCCATCAAGCAGTTATTAACTTCAATCCTTAGATCTATAGGAGGCTTATTCTTTTGCTTCAATATCATATACTTAGTTTTATCTGCATTGATTGTCAACATATTATCACTCAACCATGATAAATAAATCCTCAAATCATCATCGATTGTATCCTGCAAGTATTCTCCATTCTGGCCACTGTATATTAAAATAGTGTCGTCTGCATATACAAAGTATTTAGCCTTCAATCCACAATATCTTAGTTTATCTATATACAGTAGGTAAAGTAGAGGTCCCAGTATGGAACCCTGAGGTACACCCATATCTATACAACTCTCACCACTCACCTTGTCCCCATTAACTGTTACTGCCATTCGATCAGTCAAGTAGCTCTGGATTAGTCTTTGAGCATTTCCCCTCAATCCCAACCCATACAACGAACGCAGAAGAATACCATGATCTACGGTATCAAATGCCTTCGAAAGGTCCACGAAGATTGGTACCACATAATTGTTGCCGTCAAGTTCACCATTAATATAATCCAGGACATCAACTAGTGCTGTTGTGGTATTGCTCCTTCCCTGAAATCCATACTGATTAGGATCAAATCCCCCGTTCGCTTTGATAAATTCTACAATGCGTTTGTATAGAACTTTTTCAAAGATCTTACTTAGATTACTAAGCAGACTTATTGGACGATAGTTACCAGGGATGCACCTATCACCAGATTTATGAATCGGTACTATCTTAGCTATCTTTAAGCAATTCGGATATTCACCCAATTGAATGCATTTATTTATTAAATCAGCAAGCGGCTCCGCAATAATATCATTCACCAATTTCAAACATTCAGATGTCACTCCATCAATCCCGCAAGATCTCACATTCTTCAAACCCTTTATAATATTCGACACTTCAGATCCATTAGTCGGCAAAATGAAAATACTATCTAACGGGGAATTCACCCGCAAGGTCTCACTTTGATTACAATAATTGTTACTGCGTTTAATTTTACTAGCCAGATTTCTACCAATGGTACAAAAATAATCATTCATATGGCCGGCTACCCCCTCCGAATCATGAATAGTGACACCATTGGGTGTTACCAGTTCCTTAATTCCATTAGTCTTGTTCCTCGAGTTCTTGCCCAGTGCCTCATTTATTATCCTCCAAAACTTCCTTTTATCCCCACCCGCTTGCTCCATTTTAGAGCCAATAAAACTTTTCTTTGCCCTTCTAATCTCTTCCATATGTTTGTTGTATCAAAATTTAACATAAAGTTTGGAGTACATAACATACCTAGTACCTACTGCCTGCTTATCAATCAAATTATCCTGTGTAATCCTCATAAAACGTTTATCAGTAGGTAATAAAATAAAACTGCACCTATTATTTACATAAATAACATACAATACAATCATACTTCAACTGAGCACTCCTTGTAGGATACAGGGAATAAAGGATAGCCATTTCTGTAACATACTATACACTCTTATGCTGGATTTCACCAACTTTTTAGGTGAGGAATATTGGAGATAGGAGCCACTTGGCACAAATTTTGTATGAAAAATAAGGAAAGTGGCTCCTATCTCCGTTATTCCCAACTTAAAAAGTTGGTGAAATCCAGCATTAGTGTTACGAAAGCACAAAATAATGAGTGAGCTGATATTTGTATTTTTTTCCATCCATTAAATTGTGATGTTTTTCTAATCAAAATTAGCGATACTCCTATAAAAATCACGATATATAAATTTGAAATACCAACCCTTCTGTAGATGCGGTCACTATGGCCACCTTTCCCTTCAATCTCTCCTTATTAATTAAATTTGCTGCACAACTCATCGCTCTGATGTTGTTACCGACACGACCACAAGTAGCACTGGATCTTATTAATGCGTTCAACATTATAAATTTATATAACTATTAAGTACTTGTTGTTGATTAATTTATTGTAATTAATCGGTATATTTAATTAATTACAAATTTACAAAAAATGTTGTGTGTGTGAATCGCGCGAGACCTTTGAACTCAACGCAGCGACGAAACAGGAAATTCGTACACAGCAATGTTACTCAAACATATAACGACTATTGTCAACACTTATAAAATCCAACAAGTACATTACGAGCGATAAGGATATTAGATATTAAATTGATAAAAAAATACGAGTTTTTCAGAAATATAAAGGATAGAAAACTCAACAGGAGATAACAACTTGACAGATAGCAAACTGTGTTGCCAGAATGGTTTTGTTATGATTTATGACACCATGTTTATTATTAGTCGCTGATAATAGTGGCAACATTTTTTTCAAACGGGCGGGAAAACAGAAAAAAATCTAAAAATTAAAATAATTTTAAGGCGAAATTTGAAAATTGAATCTTTTAATCCTATTGGAATACACCGTTTAATATTTTTGGGTAAAAGTTACTTATTTTATTTGCATATTGTTTGAAATAATGGAGATATAAAACTTTTTGGTGTTTGCAATACATATAGGTATATTCTAAGTTTACCTTTTGGTTACTTTGTAATGTGTTTTTTTTTTCAAGACGCCATTGTTCATGTAGACAGTAGAGATATACGTACATAAATATAAATGTACCTAGGTGTATTTATATACTTAATATCGATTAATTTTCTTCCAACACGCGCATTTTATTAATACATTGTATTCTACAGAGGAGAGACAACGTCAGGAATAATCGTACACATAAGTATCTTTAATTTAGTATGCATTGTAGTATGTAGTTACTCCAATCTGTGTTTGCAAATACTTAGTTGCGTATGCCATGTTGAAAGATTGTACAAAAATGATCATCATGTGTACACAGTACAAAGTAAGACTGCAAATAAATTAATTTAACATCGTCGATGATTTCGTTGGTAAGGTTGTCACAAAAAATAATCGTAAAAATAATAAAATATGAAGGTAGAGTAGAATTCATCCTATTTGGCGCGTGGTCCCAGCGCAGCGATGACCGTTTTTCGTAGTTTTCTTTTTTTTTCGTAGTTCGATGCAGTTCACCGTTTTGCCACCGCGAGCCAAAAGGGATGAATTTGACTCTACGTACTCCTTGTTTCATATAACTTGGCCACTGGATACAATACATAGTAATTCTATACAAAAAGTGTGACAAGACGGATGAAACACGAAATGTAGATATGTATTCTGAAAAAAGATAGTATAAATTCAGGCGCAGAACGGAAAAATCGCCATAAATGGGACAGTCCACGGTAGGGGTGGTGGGTGGTCCATTCGATGTGATGTGTGGCGAAATGAGCGTTTTTTGTACCTACGTACTTTTAAAAAACGAATTCTGTAGTATTTTTTATACACACTTAATATGTTCCCGTACACTGTATCAGATTGCGCGCCAAAATTTCTGAGAAAATTCGGCTCGGAAAATAGACACTTTGTTCCATTGTGCGTGGAGGGCAGCCCTATACGCATGTTTGTTTACCGAACAGCTGAGACGAACTTCCGAATATATAATATCGTCGCCGTTCGCTCGATTAATCTATATATAGATACATAACTATTGTATTCATCTATATTTCCCCCCACATTTTGTTTCGCTAAAACACAGTTTTCTAAATAACTTCAACGCATCCGGATGTCGACTGTAGGCCGCACAGCGATGAAAATGGCGGCACCGGTCGGCATTGTTTTGTATTATCATCCGTACAGTTTTTATTCGCAAAAGGTACAAAATTATAAATACGCCATTCTATTTCTTAACAATGTTGTGACTAAATTATGTATTTCAGTTCAGGAATTCTGTCATTTGTATTGATTTTTTGTGATGTGTAAACAATAAAGATGAATCTTTGACGAAGTGACATAACATTCGGAAAATTTCGTCGCAAAACTTTTTTTTATGTGTTTACTTGCAACAAAACGTATTTTTTGATGCGTGCGTTCGTTGGTATGCGGTAAAATGAGTTTTTATTATACAAAATGATCGAATTATTGTATTTTCATACAAGTTAAGGCCATGTCTAGTTTAAAGGAGCGGAATTTTCACATTTCAAAGTTACTTTTCCTCTGATTTTCCCGGGCATATTGTTTCGACTTAAAGTTAACGTAAGAATTTTCTTACTGCAATAGAGAGAGATGCATAGTTACTACTTTTTTCACTTTAATCTTAACAAAAAACGTGCATGAAGTGAGATGAAAATTTGTACTTACTCTACAACGCATTAATTTTTTTAAATGGAAATGTCAAATTTGAATTCAGAATTAGAATCATTTCTGTTCTCATTTCAAATCGAACGTTCGTATTTGATTGGGTATTCTGAATGCATACTGTTATTGCCTTGTATTTTTTTGCATTCTTGTAAGGTGATAAAGAAAATGGTTTTATTGTTATCAACTTTAATAAATTATACATACATAACTGTTGAGTTTGAATATAAATCAGCTGATGGATATATAATTATTATGAATCGCGTGACTTGAAGCAATAAATTGTTATGTGGACATTAGCCATATAATATATTGAACTTATTGTGTACCTATTGTGTTTAGTTTGAAGGACATTTTTTTTACAATGATACCTATTATTTTGTCAGTGCATAAGTACCTACCTTAAAAAAACTAACTAAAATACAATTATAATTGGTATAGAATATATGAATAACACTAAAACTAAAGAAAAAAGTCCTGAAGTGGTAGATTACTCAGCTAATAGGTACTACAGATCGGGCCCGGACTGGGACCAAAAATCGTTCCGGGCATTTAGAGACGTCAGCCCGCTACTTTCCATTTAAGCCAGTGCTGTGGGCTAGATGGTCCTTTTGACCAGACTGGTCTATCTGCCCTTTGGCCAGTAAGATTTCAAAGAATGCGTTTTATTGACTCTAGTGTTAAGAAATTAGATTTTAGCAACTTTGCTCGATAAAAAATGATCGCAAAGTTACTGTGACTCTGCCGGATATATTTTTTTGATATTTAGTCCCCTTTTTATGCGCTAAGCCAAAATAGATTTTGTCCAAAATGAGTTGAAGCCAGTGCCACAGAGTTGGTTTCTGCCGCCCGGGGTGGAAGCAAAATCTGCCGCCCCCTTATTTGGGCATTTAAATTCAAAATGCTCGATAATTTCGAGATATACTTAGTGTAAAAAGAGAGAAAATAGCGCCAATATTTTTTCATGTTTTTTACGAACAAACGTAATTAATGGATTTTTTAAAAATTGCCCAAAAAATGCCGCCCCCTAAAAAACACCGCCTGGGGCGAACCGTCACTTCCTACGCTATGCTACTGGTTGAAGCAATAATAGAACGATTTTAACTCAGAGAATATTTCATCTAAATGTTCAGTGAACACATTCCTTGAATAGACTAGAAAAATATATCATTTAACATCATATTTGATGATCTTCCAGGTGGTGATGGCGTTGTATGAGAAGAATGTATCGTTCGATCCAGTGATCGTGAACATAACCAAAGGAGAGCAGTATTCCAGGGACTTCCTTAAGATCAACCCTAGGGGAGAGGTCCCGGTCCTACAGGATAATGGGAAAATAATTCCCGACTCTGCGATGATTATCGACTATTTAGAAGACAACTTCTCAAATGGTTAATATTACTTGAATTATTTCTTATTTACAAATTTATTCTTGTAAAGCATTGGATTTTTCCTACATACAATGTAGTATTCCCACAAAAGTGTAGAAGAATTAACAATGGACATTGTTGGGCTTACGGCCGACCTCGGCTGGCTTAAGTGATTACTTTACACTCGAGAAACATTCGCCATTTCAGTTCACCCCGACTGGGATTCAAACCCAGACCTTCGTCTCGCATAGTAGGGATCTTATCCACTACAACACGAGGAGCGACGGCTGTGTTGTCGAATTCCGTATACATTAAGTACATATGTATTGTTGCCATCCACACTGTTGTCTGAACTGTTGCTGAGGTGTATGGAAGTGTGCCTGTCCAAAAATAGGTAGGCTCGACCATGTCGACCCGATAATATAATTCATAGGGTATGTATGACAAATTGCATGAATGTGAGGTCTGGAGTTTTGCTCTCCTGCCTACCTCGCAAAAACTGCATCTATTTTTATACATGTATTCAGCTCAGTTCAGATTTCATTTTTATATTGAAGAAATTGTTTGCAGGTAGTCCAAAGTTACTACCACATCCCAAGGGATCGGAAGTCAGAGTCAAAGTGGAGAAATTCAGGAATATTATAGATGCCCTGCCAGCTGGGGTCATTACGATGGGGTCATTCTTCCACCCAGAGTTGTGCGGGACGCCAAAGATGCCATTCCTGAAACCGGTCAGACAAATGCTGAAATGTAAGACATATTACAAAAATCTTAGAATTCTAGATTTCAATTCAACTTATCTAGCAGCATGACCGTTTCGTCAACCGAGAATAACAAATTCTAACTGACGAGAGCCAGATTTAGAGGAAAATGAGGTTTCGAATTCAATCCAGATTTTTATTTGGTATTATTATTCCTTAGATTTTAATGCATATTATCAATACAAAAAATAAATTGTCTGCAAATTTCGGGAAACGAGTTGCTGTTTTCTCAAAAAAGATCAGAAGTGTTTTTCACTTTTTTTTAGGAATCTATACAAGATATAATTTTTTCTTACAGTCATTAACTAGATAAAGATTCAATGTATCTACCCTATATTTTTCCAAAGCATATTTAGTTGTTTAGTTTAGGTTGTGGACATCTCCAGTCTCCCGTTTTTTGAAATTTTATGCCTACTCACAATCTCAAAAGAATCTTGTTACATCAAGATGATGATTTTAAAATAGCAATTCGCACTAGATATAATTTTTTATCACTGTCTGATATTCATGATGCATTGTGCCATAAACAAACAGTATTATTATCTTGTCATTTCAACTTGTGAAATTTTGTAATCTAAATCACATAATCGTGCCTACCAACAATGATAAAATCACATATCATATAATCTGTATGTAATGTTCGTGTTATATAAAATGTTTCAACGGCTTACAAGTGTTCGAGTTTGTTCAAATTTGCACGAAAATTGGATTTTTAAGCATGTAGCAAGTTGATATATAGCACAATAAACTTGCCGCAAAATTATGCGGGCTGTTTTTACAAACCGGTAAACTATGAAACAATTCGTACAATTCTCTTAAATTTGTTTTTTCTTGTTATTAATTTGTCATGACAAGATACAACTTCATCAATCAAAATCTAACGCAACAATATTTTGTAAATTGATTAGTCAGACAAGCGTTATCATATCAAATTTATAACGATTTAGACTTTAAAGTAAAATCAATGTTTTTTGTGTAATTTTCAGTGGCCGCGTTTTCTAACACCTCTTCTTTCACTCATATATTTCTCATTCTTTCGTTAAATGACCAAACCATCTCTGTTTGTTCGTAATAATTTGAATTCCAACATCTGTCTTACAGTCACTCATCTCTCAGATTGATTATTGGTTGACTGTAAGATATTGCGATTGCAATAAGTCCGCCTTTTGGCACACTACGATTGTCTTATTTTTGTAATTAGGTATGCATATTTTTTTTTGGCCAATAAAGAATTATTTATTTATTTATTATCCGAACGTCTTTTTTTACTTTCAGCGGCGGAGATAGGCAGTGCAGCCAACTTGAGACAGAACGCAGATTTATATCCCGAAGTTAAAGACACGTTAATAAAGAAAGCAGAGTTCCAAGAGAAGAAGCATTTACTCGTGACGAATAAGGACGAGTATGTGAAGATATTAAAGACAGTTGAAGACGTTTTGGACCAAGTAGAGAAGGAAATATCTAGTCATAAAAAAGGTAATTGTCAAATCATTACCAAGTTCATCTTTAGCAATGTGAAACTATAGTGAAATTATTTTAAACTGTCGAACGCAGTCATAAAAGTGTGATTGAGAAGGGACAACTACCTGCTTTATTCGCACCTATGCCAGAGACATAAGTGCGAATAAAGCAGGTAGTCATCCCTTCTCGGTCACACTTCTATGACTGCGTTCGACAGTTGAAAATAATTTCACTTTGGCATTATTGTCGACCCGAGTCAAATGACTCTGAACGTGACCTTTTCGACTCACACTAAAATTAAAAATGCATCAAAAAAAGTATTCACCGACCGGGCGGAAGAGAGGGCGGCGAAAATGTCCCGGTTTGATGTCCAAAAAATCTGACAACCCTAGATTTAGTAATTAGTTAGGTATATTCAAAGATTTGACTCTCGAGCTTTTTCTCGAAGATTTGAGACTGAACACTAATAGATATAGAGGTATAGAATATGAATGTATTACATAATCTCTGTTTTTTTTCCAGATTCAAAATGGTGGTTGTGTTCGGAGGAGTTCACAGTAGCGGACATAAGTTTATCAATACTTCTAGTGAGATTAGACTCCCTCGGTCTGGATTCATATTTCTGGACAGAAGGCAAGCGTCCAAACGTAGAAGAGTATTACAAGAACGTCCAGCAACAACCGTCGTTTAAAAAAACCATTCCAGATTTGTGTTTTCATTTAAAAGTGTTATTCAATTCACAAACTCCGTTAGGTATAGGAGTGGGGGTCGTAGGTATGGTCGGCTTCATAGCCGGTGCCGGTTTCGTTTTGAAAAAAGTATTGTTTTAACGAACGTTTGTGAAAATGTACAGCAGTAAAACCTCACTGTAATATTTTAGTAAGTCTCGATGTTTTCGACCGTTGGTACATGGTGGAAGTCCATTTTTAAGGTAAAATGAAAGACTAAATATTTAGTTAGAAATCCATAAAAATGACTTTAGATTACGCGACTAGTGTTTGGGGATTTGCACCCTCATCATCAGGCGATTGTGAATGAAGTAAGGTTGCATATGGACTAAATCGCCTATGTTCAGGAGTCAGGTTTACACGAGAAAACTGTCAGACTACATATTTAAAGTAACGATAGAGCAGAATCCTGGCTACAACATAGGCTATAAAAAAATAAAAAACCTAATACGGTTAAAGATAAATGACTTTAATTACAAAATAACATGTATGCAATAGCATTTGCATCAAACCTTAAAATCCAGGCACAGGTTGTCGAGCACAAAAGCCACAGTACAAACTAGTTTCATAGAAGCATAACATAAATTATAGAATACATTGTTTTTAACGCTGATATTTGAACCTAGAACCTAGAAATTAGAACCAACAGTATTTATTTTCGAAACAATATTTTTATACAATGCAAAATATATCAATACTGTGGTACCTCAGATTATGAACAAACTACAAATCTTTTAAACCTAAACAGGCGGGGCATCAAAATAAAACACTTTTAGATAACTTAAAACTTGTATTTTCGTAAAAGCATCAATTCACATCAATAATACACATCTACTCTCAACAATGCCTTCCGCCATGACACCTCCACATCCTGTCTCCAAAGGGCCGACACTAACGCCATCTCTTGGCCACCCTTCACACTGTTTATGAACACAATTTCAGAATAAAAAATCACTAGAAGTATCTACTACAGGGAGCCCACCAGATTTTTATAAAGGTTTTACTGTACTAGTTAAAATATTTTATTACATACATAGCATAAGAATATTTTTTATTTATATTTTTATCAGTGTGTATTTTGTAAATAGTTTTGTTGATAAATAATTGTATGAAAAACATCAATAGCTAATCTTTTATTTTTAATCCATACCGATTAGATAATATCGTCCAATTCTGTATTAAAGAATTAGCCTCTTGGTTTTGCAAAAAAGCTATAAAATTTAAGAAATAAAAATTAGGATTCATGTTCTTCAATTTTTTTATTAAGAGGCCATATGCTGCCATTTGGTTTTGGGGTTTACACAGCCTATCGCAGCCTATACTTATCGTCTTGAAACTCAAGATAGTGATAGATGGATGTATTGGGATTAAAATATTAGGGATGGCAATACTATTCTGTCGTTTGAATTCGGAACACAAACTGATAATTGAAAAACACATTTCAAAAAACAGTTATTTATTGAACAATGTATAAAATCTACATACAATATATGTAATTAATAATAGTGGATACATCAAATTGACATAAGGTGAGGAAAAACAACAAAATGTAATGTTTCGTAAATACTGAAGTTTAAAATGCAACCATAGACTAATTATGACAGACCATAGAGAATGATGTTTAAAGAAAGGCAATATTACGCATAGAGGCAGGATAAGGTAGAGGGGTCGACAACATGTGCAGTACTAAATTTTGTAAGCCAACATTTTAGTATGGAATTTGGGAAATTGTATGGAATTTGAATAATCTTCGCCGACAATTCACAATGTAATTACGTAATGAAAAACAATCTATTTTTACACATTTTTTTCAATTCCATCTATAGTTTCCCGTACTATATAAATATCGTTAGGTCAAGTTCAACAGTTTTATGCTGGATTTGACCAACTTTTTAGTTGAGGAATAGCGGAGATAGGAGCCACTTATCACTTTTTTTTGTACAAAATTTGTGCTAGGTGGCTCCTATCTCCGCTATTACTAACCTAAAAAGTTGGTGAAATCGAGCATTAGTCTATCTCCTCGTCCTAGGAACCACCCCCTCGCTCCAAAAATTTTTTAGTGATGTTCGGTATTTTTGCCTGTACTACATATTAATGAAGAATTTTCGCAACATGACATACGAATAACCGCCATTTTTCTTATATTGATTATGGTTCAAAGGTGACAAACGCGGTTTATAATTATTTGCGATGATATCTGACGAAGATAACTCCTAGTGGGTAACAGAAATGTGATGATATGTAAGTATAATCATGAGATTAATTGGAAATGTTTTAAATGAAACTAATCCCTAATGACTAAATATCTGAGACAAAAACAGTAATAAAACAACCATTAAATACATTACATAAGAAAAATTATAAAAAAAAACAATTAATAACAACATCAGTAAGTAGAAAAAAATAAATAAGTAAAAACAATAAATTAATATGAAAAATAGTGTTTATTTTCTCCCACCGACTTTGGATTTATTAGAAATTAAACACTGTCTTTCATTCTAATTTTATTACATTGAACTTCCGTCAAGAACCTTCGGTCAAAACATTCAACATTACTATCTAATAACAAAGTATAGGAGTATTACGTATAGCGTTAAAAATAATTCTGGATTCCCAATGCGTCACTGCACGCAAACAAAATCTATCAACTGAATTTAAATACCCTAAATCTTATTAGTGTTGCATACACTGACCTGTGTGTTATATAAAGAGTAAACCTTGTAGGTGCTTTATAAATAAAATTAATAAAAGTGTCTTTTTTAAAAGAATTGTAGAAATAATCAATCCTATTTACAAGAAAATTAGCTTCCATACCAGCGAATATATGTTTTTTTTTGCATTTGCATGCGATTCAACTTCATATTATTGCAAACTTTTTCAATAGAATTTATATGTAGAAAAATACATATGTTCATCTAGTTCTAGTTTATAATTTAGTTTTTTCAAAGGTATAAAATATACTATATTTTAAGGTTTATAAATAAGACAATTTAAGTCAAATAAATATTTAGGTAACACACATTTGTCATGAGAAATAACTTGTAATCTTTTCTGCAGTCGTGAAAAATAAAAGTCATTAAATACAGTTGATGCTGTATAATGAAATAAGACGTATTAAGAGTAGGCATATCGACATAAAAAAAAGAGATTTTTGAGACCGTAGATCTTGACTATCTTACTAAATATGCTTTGGAAAAACAAAAGGAAGATACATTGAACCTTTATTTAGGGAATGAGCATAAAAGATTTTTTGTATCTTGTATAGATTTATATTGAAATTAATTGTGAAAGACACTCCCGAAAGACGCAAAAAAAAAAAAAATTTTCGTATTGATAACATGCATTAAAATCTAGTGAACGACGGTAATTTTTATTTCAATGCAGCTAAATTAACCCAAATAAGTTAAAATACGCTATTTTGAGCATTTGATCTTGAGATTTTGAACCTAAACGCCACAGGAAATGACGCTTAAAGTCGTAGTTGGGCTTCTAGCTTTGGATACAATGTAATAAGTCTATTTTGCTACGACTGTATGAACAACTTTTATTTTTCCAACTGCGTTAAACTCCACCTAATTATCCTTCACCATTGTTTAATAATATTAACAAAATCATTTCACCAAACAACTATCTAATAATAAATATAAAAAATGTTATAATAATTAAACATGAACCACGTTCTTGTGACTGTTAATAACGGCGTTGAATAAACATCGAAATATTTATCTCAACAGTTGATCATCTGTGTTACACTCTCCCGATTCCTGCGCTGCGTAGTTGGTGTAAATTGGATTACCCATGAAATGTTTACCGTTCAACGAATTCCTTTTCCGACTCAGCGGAACGGAGGTTGTAAGTTTTTCTTTGTTGTATTTGAAGATCCCGTCACCCGGTGATAGAGGGAATAAGGCAGGTATTTTGTACCAGCATATGTAAGTACTGTACCAAGTTAATACTGCGATAATTCCGCTGACGAATTTCTCGGCCATGACGTGGTAATACATCAGCGTACAGACCAACATGACGTCCCAAAGAATCTGTAATCCGGTCATTGCGATAAACAGACCACGAATGTACGGAGTGTATTTCGTATAGCTCTCTTTCAACGTGGCTAACTCGTTCTTCTGTAGAGATCGTAGAGGATTCGTTCGGACGCTCTTATCGTTTATACTTCGACAGTATTCTTCTTCGCGAATGTAATCCTTAATGTTGTCCCATCCCACGATCGCTCTGGCTTCTTCGATAATCACTAAACTGGAATAAATCAATATAAAACAATGTCCCGATATGTCGAATCCATTCCAAAACTTTCCGTTCTTCAGACAAGTAGGTTTATCTGTGAATGTTTTAGAGTTGCATCTTCCGTATGTTGTTTCGATGTAATTGAAGAATGTCGTCCAAAAATACCAGAAAAACGTCGCAATTATTATTCTAGTGAGATGCCCTTTGACAATTCGATCCTTCATACCACAACACAATGTAACTGACGTCATAAAACAGAACGGCATTGTTAGCGAGAATGTCCAGAACCAGCCGAGTTTCACAAAGAACTGATTAAACAGATTGTCACTTCTCGAGAAATAAGTCTTAGGGAATGGTATAAAGTCGGCTATCAATGAAATGATGAATATTGCGGCTAAATAAAGGCCAACTTTGATTCTGATGTCGTACAGAATGGACTTCTTGCAGGCGTAGATGATCATCTTCATAATAACCTCTTTGATTGACGTGGGTTGAGGTGTAGGTTTGGTTCCCTTGGGTGCCTCATTACGGAAACTGTCCGTGGAGCCCCGGAAATTCCTTGCGTGTCTTGTCCCACCTGCCATAGCAGCTGAATTCAGTTACGGACGATATGATTACGAGTTATGTAGAAGATGGACTGGAAAATTTATTTTTGACAACTTTGATGACAGCCCGGAGCTTTTCATTCAGTGTTGCCATATTGTAAAATATCTGCAATATTGTGATGTGTCATGTTGTTGCAGAGTGTAACTAGAAGCTTAATTTATCGCATAATTTCATTTTCGTTTTGGTGGTAAACTTTCTACTTAAAAACCCGTGAAATTAAGTAATTTAAAACATTTATAATTCTGTAGCATTTTGGTAAGGAAATCCTTATGATATTTTCAACTCAGAATTCTGACATGGTTGTTTCATATTGGTGGGTATTATTTTGAGAAATTTAAATGAAACACACATTTCCTTATTAGGAATTTGCTTTATTGATTGTTCAGTAAAATATTAATTATTGATTAAAATAATCGTCGTCCATGTAGATAGCCAGTCATCATGCAAAGTGATTAAAAAATCGTAAGCCTTTTCATTCGCCAGTAGGTCATCGTGTAGGAGCCACATATAAATATAAATAGAATAAAATAAAATCGTAGAAAAAACAAAAAGTAATAAAAAGAAAGTAGAATGTACAACTTAGAACACAAAAAATAATGTACAAATATAGAATTAGGAGTCTTATTATCAGGTACAATTGATTATAGACACGAATAACATTCAAAATCAAAGAAAAGTAAGAAGACAGATTTATTGAAAGAGGGAGTCACTATTTACTATAAGGGGACTTAACACTATTCTAGGTTCGTACAATCTACATACGTTAAAATACTAACGTAAGGATGCTGGATAAAAAATAATAAATAAATAATTAAAAGAATGTTACAAAAGGTTACAAAACAATAATGAAACAAATGTAAAATGTTTAGTTAGGTTAGGTTCTAACAAAAATATTGAGGCAGCTTCGATCCTGCGATCCCAAAATTCCTCAGGCGAACCAGACACACAAACTTCGCTATATATTCTTTAGAAAGTTTAGACAATCAATGTGCCTTGTGTAAACGAATGTCGTAGGTTCTTGTAACATAACAATAACATAATATAGGTATGGTTCATTTAGGTTAGGTTCTAAATACGAAGGTTTTCAGGCAAAGAATCTGAATCCAGTTGGATCACGGGAAAATCTTGCTTACTTCGTCTTATTTTTAAGAAATGTTTAATAGGACAGTTATTTCTTTCACTCAGGACACCAAAGTAATTGAAACAACAATGTTTTTAACTAGCAGGCGGTGGAACAGCCTGGGTGGTGGTGTCAGTGACGTTGGAAGCAGTCTCCTGCAGAGGTTCGTTGATAGCCAGCCATGGAAGTCTTTTCTGGAGTTCCGCTCTGAAACACGAAAAACATCATTAAAACATTTTTAAAATAGGGAATCTATTGGTCAAATATTATTTTCAAAGTGGTGTTCTTGAGTCCTGATCAATGTCATAGAGAAGTAACCTTTGTCTACCTACACTACTACTAATGGAAAAAGGTCTGTTCATTTTAAGTTGGGACCCCAAAATTTTTGAGGTGGACCAGATATTCTAACTTCGCTGCTTAATTTCATACACTCTTAGAGAATGCTTGTGCCTTGGATAAATGATTGTCACCTGCATATTCATATAACATGTCTATATAAATCTGCTACGTGCTCAAAAATCTAGGATTCTGTGCGAAGAAATTTGGATGAACCTCAACATTTTGTAAATCGAAAGACAATTGTAATAACTTTGCTGGCATAAAATTATAAAATTTATCTATATCAAAAAAGGACACTGAGGCCCGTCACCCATCATATCGCGTCAACTAGTAGAAAGGAGGACGGAATGTTTATTGGAATGTGGAATTTAAGAGGAGGTATGGGAAGAAATTGCATGGGTGTGACGGAAGCAAGGAAAGAGTAAACGTAGAGATTTCTGATAAAAGGTTAGATAGAGTATTATACCTGTATCTGGGATGACTGATTGCATAGATGTATGGATCTATACACGCCACAAGTTTACATGCGCAAGCTGGAATCATGGTGACCTGGAAAGAGACATAGAAAACAATATTAAGAACCGCTGGAAAAGTTTGAGATAGTGCTTTACTTCTTCTATTTCTTATTCCAATCTCAATGTTTTCCACGCATTCTTCTTAACGATCTCATGTCAACAGCATTCACACCTGATTCGTCCTTGTTCAGCCATATCCATGTCTCACACCAGGACGGTGTCGATCACCACTAATTCACCAGTGCCTTTGCCTTGCCCCTTTGGGCACCTTACTATTTTTTGACAATAGGTCCAAGTGCCCCATTCATCCTGGCTAACTTTTTTCTTTCTGTATCACTTTCACAACGTCCATTTCCTTGTTAACAAACAGCTTACCCCAGGAGTCAACAGGTTGTGGTCACCAAATGCCCCAATTAGCGCTAAGACAGCATAAGGAGTCCATGACGCAACGAATAGGAAACATATTGTGATGGCAGCCTTTGCTATCCTAATCTCAGCAGATTGACTATTCTGGTTCTGATTGCTCCTCAACGATTCCACGTTCATCTTCTTGGCTTGCTCTTTGAGGGCTTTCTCGTGGTTGATGACGTGGCTTACAATTTGGCTGTAGTAATAAATGATCATGGACATGGGTATGACATAACTGCAGGTGAAAATGACGGCCACAAACAGATGATTGTCGAAGGTGTCGGTCAAGTAGTCGAAAGTGCATTGTGTCAAAAAGCCCTCTGGAAAATAAGACAACTTGATTAAAACCTTTCAGATTTGATGTAGTTTGAAACAGTTTACACACTTATGAATTGATAACTTACCTGGAACGAATCGCCCCCATATTTCCATTAATGGAAGTACAGCCCATGGGACGGTGTAGAACCAAATCATGGCAACCATGAAGAGTGCCTTAGTTTTGGTCAATTTCCCATCAAAAGGCCGTGTGATTGTGTTAAATCTGAAACAGTTAAAACGAGTGTTGCAAAAATGTCAGAGAAGAAATAGCATTGGGAGATTTGAGGTGAAGAATTGCAGTGAAAATAAAGAATGAAAGGGCTTTTTACAGGACATCTCCAACGCATGAGACTCAGGTGCAGCGCAGACCGTGCCACACCTGTTGGAGTGTCCGTTGTACTCTGTCCTGTCAAATGGTCTATGACCGATATATTTGAGTTTTAAAGATGCTGGAGTATTTTTAGTTGTGGTATTTAGAGAGATTAAACTATTACCTGTCATATGCGATACAAGCATTTGTCATTCCAGCTCCGATGCCGCTAAGAGATCCCATGAAGGCGAATATCTGACAACCGAGCATTCCAGTAGCGAAACCTCTCTTGAAGGAGTTGTAGATGAAGATTGGCGTCTTTAACATCATGACGAAGTCACAGAATGCTAAGTTCACTACGAATATGTTGCTAGGAGTCTGTAATGTTTTGGCTCTGGAAGAAAATAACATTGAAATTGAAAATTGATGATACATATTGATAAGAGAGTTGAATGGCTCAATAGAAATGGTCCTGTAGACCGTTTTTGATTCGAGTGTTGGGCAATAAAAAACAACTACACCTAGACGATGAGAATGTTCAGAAGGGCTGGTGGTGTTACAAGGTTTGATAGGGTAAAAAAAGTCCATATCTGTGGTAGTTTCAAAGTCGAGACCATTGGCCTAAAAAGGTGACCGAAAATGAATTAAGAGGAGACATTATGAGATTACCACACTAGGGTAATTATAATGTGATAAAGGGGGTAATGGACTCCAATAGGATCCAGAAAATCAGGCAGACCCTGGACTACTTGGATGTCTACAACAACAAGGGACCTAAAGGAGGCAAGGGCCTGCTTGATTTTGCTCAGAGGATGCGGAGGGGAGAAGGATTTGGAGGATGAGGACTAGGAGAGCCGACCCTAAGTAAATGGGTCATAGCGAGGGCAAAGAAGGATAAGAAGAATAGAGTGAATGGCTTCAAATGAAAATCAAGGAAAATTTGTTTACTCACGATGTAAAGACCCACATGACCAGTCCATTTCCAATCAGTGAAGCTATAGTGAAAGCTACATAAATAAGTCCTAATAAGAAGTGCACGGATGCCTCTGGTTCTGGGTATTGTAACCAGTGCTGTGGTACATGCTTGAGTTCTTCCGCTGGGATGTTCCAACCCATGAGCCGGACGTCGTCTGAAATCCTGGAAAAAATATTTTTTTGCATAGATAATACAAAATTGATATTGCTGTGTTTGGTGTTGCTTATGTAATGATGAAAAATGCTTATTAATTGTTTTCAGCATTCAGAATAGTTAGTTGTAAGGCGCCTGGGGTACGCGTTGAAATATTATGAATATATTATAAAACACTTTAATTTAACATAGACAAATTATGAGTTTTTATCATTTTTTCTGATGTTATGAACGTAGTAACAAATTTATACTGATAAAATATTTAGAAGAGTTTTGAGTAAATTTCAATAGATGAGCGTTACAGAGTCAGCAAGTGATCAGAGTACCCTTTGTATTAAATCAGGGGTGTCAAACTCAATTTTGCAGAGGGCCATATATTAAATTTAGAATGTGTAGGCGGGCCAGATTCAAATAAAAAAATGCACTGAATTATTAAAACATTTAATTTATAGTACATGGGCTACACCAGCCTCGGAGCTATCGGGGACAGCAAAAATTTCAAAATTTAATATATCATAAAAAACGTGTAAATAGCGCCACAGGCGAAATTTTTTTGTGAGTCATAGTGAAGAAGGTCATGATGTACTTTGTTTATTTGAAAAGGTTTGCACAATATTATGCATGCAAATTGCAAACTTTGCACAATATTATGCATGCAAATTAATTTTTTATAAAAATGTGATAAAAAATAGCGCCGCAGGCAATTTTTTTTTATGAAACTGATGGATTTTCGTACTAATTTTAGAAAATTATGATGAGAAAATGTGTTGTAGTACTGTGATTTTTTGTGAATCCTTACCATTTTGTCAGCAAAAATACTTATTCCAATCTCTTGTTTTCGACAAGCTCATTGATGGCAGGTATCAAAATTGTTGTAATTATTTTAAGAATTTATTGGAGATATTCATTTGTAGAGGAATCGAGTGAAGTCTTAAAGCTCTAAAAACATGATTCTTCTTTCTGTGATACATTGCGATCGCGGGCCATAATTGATACTGCCCGGGGGCCGGATGCGGCCCGCGGGCCGTATCTTTGACATGACTGTATTAAATGTTTATAAATTTATTTATATTTACAAAACAAGATTGACATGAAAAGTCCAATGTTTAATTGTTACAAAAAAATGTGGAAATTACTTTTTTCCGAGTACGAGATACAGTCGTTTAAATAGACAGAAAACTGAAATACCAATATTAATTATTCGAAATAAAATATTTTAATTTTTACCTGGCTGATGGCATGATGACGGAGACATTTTGTAAGTGATCGTATTCGTGAAACATTTTGAAATTTAGAATTTATTAACTAAGGGCCAATTGTTTGTAGTGGAGGGTCCAATAATAAAGCAGCCCTAGACACTCAGCGGGATTGCTGTGTGCCTACTGACACCTTGTCACTTCATCCCCCTGCTATTTATTAAAGCCATCGTGTATCTCAATAAATGCTAATTCAATTTGATGTTGATTTTACATTGATAAATCGTATTGATTTCAACTATGTTGTGACCATCAATAAAAATACTGAGAAACAACATTTTTTTTAACAGTGCCAGCTTAGCCAGCTTAGAGTGAAGTTTACCTACGTTGTCATTGACGTAATGGATAGTTTACATCCAGACTTGCATTGAATTAAACCACACCTGTTTGATAGTTCTGTATTGTCACCAGTAACCATATATTTATTGATTTCATTTCAAATTGTTTATTGACTTATTGTATTTGATTTTATAATGTCTGTTTCAATAATAATATGTAAACTTGCCGATTCCAAGTGCCTTAAATAAGGCCTACGGATGATTAAAAAACAATAAACAATAATCTGTAAAGATGCATTTGGGCTTATCAGATCAATAAGTTAAAATTTAAAAGAAAGGCCTTTGATTTTTGCTTTTATTTTCTTCATATTTTAATGCCAGATTTATGCCAATCTTTGTAAGTTGATTTTTCAATTTCAATAAAAGACATATGTCTTTTTTCTCTGGTACCTAGTTGTTTTCTTTAGAATTACAAAGTTTTATACAAGTTTCACTCACACCTCATAACAGTGGCATAACCAGCATTAGTGCCGCCCGGGGCGGACTCTGAGAATGCCGCCCCGCCCGACCCCTAAAATACCTATACAAGTACATAATATGTATTATGTACCCCAGGGATATCTGCAGCTTTGAAGCTAAACGATAACAAATTAAATTTTAAAATAGACATGGCACAATAAATCATATAAATAGCGCCGCAGGCGAATTTTCTTTATAAAACTTAATGAAAATGAAGGTCGTGTTGTAGTTTTGTTTACTTTCTTTAAATAAAATAGGTACGTTTAAGAAGCTAACGTTTAAAAAGAAAATAAAAAAAGAGCGAATTTTTTTAGACAAATGGCTGAAATTATGAACCTGGTTGTATTTCTCTACCAACAGGTTTTATTAGCGCCCCAGGCAAAAATTTCATGAAAATTATTGTTATTTAACAGTTTTTCATAATAATTTAAGAAAAATCCGGGGATTTTTTTTTATTCGTGTGTTTGATCAAAACGTTTTTTTTTAATGTTGTTCCATTTTGCCACCCCCTGAAATACGCCGCCCGGGGCGGACCGCCCCCCCCGCCCCCGCCTAGTTACGCTACTGCCTCATGATATATTCAAATTATCGCGTGTCTTATTAAAATCAGTGAAAAATCTCCCAATGAAACGTGACCCTATCAAATATATATACATATACGGATAATAAGTATGGTATAATTTTATTATGCAGCATATTATGTAGGTGGAATGTATTAAAGATTTAATTGTAGCTACCTTATTGGATAAATCTAGGGATGATACCCACATTAGATAATTCCAATACATTATAATGGATTAGCCAATGATATAAACTATTGCATATGGCTTCATTCAGTTCTAGATTTGACCTATAAACACGTACTACTTGAAACCTTGAAAACTCTTAATCCACCCATCCATCCATATATTTTTTCCATCCATTTTTTGTTTATGTTTTGAATGTTGTTTTTTAACACTCTTATTCTGTACACAGCTCAGCACAAAGGCTAACGCTGTAACGTTGAGCTGTGTTATACCGTAACTAAATAAAATAAATAAATAAATATAATGCAAAATCATGGCATATTTTCATCAAAGCATTCTTCCATCTATATCATCATATGTGCATAGTGCAAGTGGTTTGACCACGGCTTGTCCACATGAAAGGTATTGGATTCAAATCTTGATGCTCACGATGTGTTCAGCACTTCCCAGCGCAAGCTTTATAGTCCGGTTAACAGAGAATTCGTAAGTGTAGAAACTTTAAGAGAGAACGGATACTTGCACATTTTTGTAATAAAGATCCAATTTTCCGTAATTTTCCCCTCTTTGCCATCTTAAAAAAACCTGATGAACCGTAATTTCTTTTACTATGCAATATAAATTTGTTATTTCTCAATTTATGGCAAAAAAATTGTTTCGATTTTTGTATTATATTTCCCACAAATGTGGGTTATAAAATTTTGCTAGAATATGATTATCATTAAGCTCCTATTTTTTAAAAATTTCGAATTTCTTTTCGATATACTTCACAATAACTTCGTTTATTTTAGCTAAAAGTCGTCTCAATTTCACAGAGAATTTAATTTGCTACAATATTTGCTACAAAATCCTTATTGCATATTAACAGCGGATTTCAGCTTCCTGAGAAGTGTTTGGCAAAATATTAGGGTTTTTGCCTATATCCTTCTACCTTTTATTTTCGAATAATTTGCAGAAATTGCAGATACAAAAATTATCGCTTTTCACATGACATACCTATTAGGTTTTTTAGGTAAAAAATAAAACATGCTTTTTTTTGGTTTGGGTTACATTTTAATAAATAACAAACAACAATATGGTAGTATAAATACGTAACATCAATTAAAATTCCACCGTGAAGAATCTATTTGCATATATTTAAATTCCTCAAATTTACAGAAATCGTCAAGAACAAATTACAACAATATCAACTTAACTCAATTCCTTGCAAGAAAAATACAGATAAAAATAAATCTCGACACATTTTTGTACAACAAAATATACAATCATTTACACAAGGCCAACATATTGTCCAAACTCTCCTATACTGTATGAAATCACCCAACAGAAAATGTACCTACTAATTTTGCTACTTTTACGCAAAACCTACGTTTAATCTACGCTACCTACACAATATGTGTACCTTGTGCAAATGATTGTCAACTCATGCATGCTTTCATTAAAATCTCCAGTGAGTGTCGCAAGCATTCAACGTTCTTTAAGTTTTGAAAATATTCATTTTACTAAAAAAAACGTAAGTAATAGATTCTGCAATCTGCTTGTATTAAAAAGAAGTACTACATAATAAAAATAAATAATAAAAAAAACATCAAGTTATTTAGAAATGGAATGTACCGGACAAATTTCTACGTCAGTGAATGGGTTAATTAGTCCCAAAATCGAATATTGCGATAAATTGAACAATAGATCATTATTATAACTTCCTGTTTCAAGTGTTTGAAAAAGAATTGATTAGGTAAACTACTACTTAATTTAACAATGATTAGGGTAAATAACCAAATTATGGGCACTTTAAGGGCCATAACCCGAATTTAAATGAATGACCGATTTCAATCTCTTTTTGAACTCACTTGCTCAAGCCTTCTATATTGCTTTGACATTACCACAATTTAAATTATTTCGTCATATTTTGTCGATATATTACTTTTTTATTTTCTACAGGTACGAACGAAATTCTAACAATCTCCTCTATTATCGGCACACATTTTCCCAAATATTAGCAGTGGCGCATCCAATTATTAAGACTTTAATATTTAGCTAAACTTTTTCCTGTAGGTAATAACAGTAAAGTAGAAAGATTTATTTTATTTATAAAATAAAATAATTCAAAATCAATTCATATAATCTAATTCCTTCAATAACATCAATTCCTTTTTTTTATTATAGTTCTGCACACTTTTCCATCAATAAACTTATCAATCTTGCGGTTTGACGCGACGTCATGGGTGGCGAGCCTCACCGCCAAATGAAAACGAAATATAGCACGAAATTAACTATAGGTTGCAAAATTCGCCCCCCATTATTTTTCGATACTTTTTCTAGTGTGCTGTGTAAGAATCAGATATTCGTAAAACTCACATAAGAATTTTCACATCTTTGTCAGAAATGAAGATCACCAACCATTTTGACTTCCACACTTTTTAAAATATTTTTCAGAGTATCCTGTAAAAATCAGGTGTTTGTAAAACTTCAAGAAAACATTAAAATATTTTTCAGCAATAAAGTTCGCCACCCATTCTGAATGTTATATAAATGTATGTTGCGTCTTAATACACAAACAGGATTTACCGGTTACCTCATTATTGGTATCTTTTCTTATATTATTACTATTAATATTAATTTTTTATATACACACACGAAAATTTGCAACGACCTACAATACATTTTTTTTCTATCTCTTACTAGCATTTTGTAAAAAAATGGGGTACGAACATTTATTCTTTTCTATTCTAATTTATTTTAATTCCAAATCACAAACGATTTTTCTATTCCGTGATGGTAAACTGTTAAATAGGTTGTATCAATTCAGGAGCAAAAGGTATTTTTTTTAAATAGAATTATTACAATCGAATGTCAGTTTGAGAACATTCAAATTTGTTAAATGGGTTGATCAATTCAGGAGCAAAGGGTATTTTATTTTTTTTAATACAATTATTACAATCGATTGTAAGATTGAAAACATTCTAGACTATTTGTATCAATACAGGAGCAAAGGGTATTTTCAATTTTTATAAATACCATTATTACAATCGATTGTAAGGATGGTGAACACTCAAATTTGTTAAATAGGTTGTATCAATTCAGGAGCAAAGGGTATTTTCTTATAAACATACAGTATACCGTTATTACAATCGATTGTAACAGTATTATAAACTTTTCTGTACTTTTATTACAATCGAATGTCGAATGTAAGATTCAGAACATTTCAAATTGGTTAAATATACTTGTATGAATTCAGGAGCAAAGGGTATTTTCAATTATTTATACAATTATAACAATCGATTGTAAGATTGAGAACATTCGAATATTATGTAAGACAAGTTGTATCAATTCAGGAGAAAAGGGTATTTTGATGTTTTTATACAATTATTACAATCGATTTTAACATTGTGAACAATTTTACAATTTCAACTGTAAAAATGTACATTATAATAATAGTTCTAAAATTTAAGTTGTTAATTTTTAATTTACAAGAATTCTACGTAAACCCTGTTTTAATGTTTACAATTCTTATGAATTATTGTCTAAAATGATAAAAAAAATTGTTCCTATGAACACATTTTACTAATTTGACACAACTGTTGTGTATAACATTGGCGTAGCAATTAATATAAAAACAAATTATTTGGCACATATTTATGGCTATGTACATAAAATTACGTAGCATGTATGTAACAATATTGTGTTTAGGTATGTATTACTTTGGCACGATTTTTGTGTATAACTTTGGCACACAATATCGTATTGTTACACACAACAAAAATATTGTATCTAATACAGAACCGTGAGTGTTGTCAAAAGATTTGTTTTGCTTAACCATGGCACAATATTATTGTTGCATATGTACAACTTTGGTATAAGTTGTTGTTATAATTGTTGTGTATACCTTTGGCACACATTGTTCTTTTTGGCTCAATATTATTGTTGTACTTATGACTGCAATGTTATTGTTATGTATACCATTGGCGTATGTATAACTTTGGCACATTAATTGCTAAGCAGATGTTGCTTAAAATCTGCTTAATCTGCTTAAAGGCATGAAGTATTTTAATGCCAATAAATTATATACTCGTAAGTACAAACTGTTAAAACGAAAACAAAAAAAAATACATAGGTATTATTGACATATTTTTTTAAATAAATTAAAAATATAATACAGTGTTTCCTACTTAAAATTTACTATAAATATTTAAATATTGGACAATATATTTATTTGACACACTCATGGGGATTTCGGGGTTCACATTAGATTGCTAGGGATGGGCAATTTGTATATCTACAACTATTTTTTTAAAAACACCTTTAACTTTTTGTTAGAACAATATTTTCATCTTACTTTAGAAAAGTATAAAAATGCTTTGTCGATATCGAATGTTTGCCAGGTGGATAGCGCAACTACTGTCTAATATGTCTTGTTTATTTTTGTTAAAGGCATTCGTTAATATATTGCTACCGTTGAAAATGCGTTGAACCAGCGCCAGCGCCAGCGCCACCTAGATAACTAAGTTGAACTAATTTTGATTTAAAAAAGGAATACCGCATTGTGTGATTCTGTTGAGGAAAAACTGTGATGAATGATTGTTGAGGCTTGAAGGAATTTATTCTTTATCTTCATGAAGGGTTGAATCTACAGAATCGACACAGGCGACATCTATGACAGTTGACGCGTCATTGTCATCATTCTTAGAACTAGTTACGTCACTATTGTAGGTGGGTGTAATATCTTCAGTCAAATCATATTCAGCGTCGTTCTCAGTCTGCGACGACGTCGGCGTACCTAATTGGTTGTCCGATTCAGCGTTACTTTCGTAACTCATATTCATATTATCTGCCGCGGTGTGTAGCGTCCCTGTTTCCGTAGAATACCTAGAATCTCTACTACCGGAAGAATTTACAAATCTAAGAGGCGAATGTTGCGCATCACTAGGCATATTCATTATGTGGTCATCTCCGCACACTGTGTGATACTCGCTAGTCGTTGTGGCCATATCTGGTGATATGCAAGTCACGGTGTCGTCTTCGCATATGGGGTGTGATGATGGTCCGAGATCCAAACTCGAAGGCGGTTGTTTCTTGCTGTACACTCTTCTCGGTTGTGGTGATGTGCTCGCCGAACGGCGAATTGTTACAATGTGTCTAATTTCTCTGTTGCGCATTCTACGCGAGTGCGCAGAATCAGATGCGTTTGAACTTCTCCTGAAAAAATAATCGCACCATTCTATTAAAGCACTTTTCTATTCTTCATCTGAAAATAGCAACAAATTGGGAGATCTTGACTTTTCATGGAGTTTTCGGGGAGTTTCATAAATATTTTATATAAGAATGTTAAGGGGGGTTTAATTTGTTTAAAATTTCTTAACTAAATAGTGTCTTTTAATTTTAAGCTCATGCTGCTAATAATATGAACTTTATTAGTAAAATACTTACCTATTATCGTAAGTGATACTAAGTGAATTATCTCTGCTAATTCTCCCGTAAGTTCTTTGGGATCTTGGGCTGAATGTTCTGTCAACGTTGTGAGCTGTGGAAAGAAAACGAAATGATAATCCTTCAACCTGGGTACTAGGATTAGTACGTTAGAAATTCATTTGCGAGAGCTTAAAATGCAAGAAAGATGCAGAGATACTAAGGAAGTTTGAAAAAACTGCAGGAGACCTATCATCGTCCATAGGGTCAACTGTCTAAGAGGTCGTGGCTCAGAATATGGAAATATGCTGTTGCCTATGCTCTTCCAGGGGTTAAAAAAACGAGTGAAGATGACTTAATATTTACCATGATTTTCATCATCATCTATGGGTCGTTGTCTCGCGAGCATATGTCTCCTGGCCGTGTCTGACCTCGTGTTTGGTGGTCTCGTCCCCGTTCTGGATGTTCGTGATGAGGTGCGTGAGCGATCACGCACTCTTAATGTGACTGGACCTTCACTGGGGACGTGGAGGTCCATTGCCATTGAACCCTGTGATCCGGCTAACGATTCATGACTGAATCTGGAAAATGAGTAGGCATCAATATTAAATCTCAGGTTCATATTTTTTTCCTAATGTTATTTAAATATTAATTTTCAGCGCATAGTAAGGCAGGATGATAGTAGGTGGACACCTAGACTAATATGGAGATCGTGGGAAAATAAAAAATAGTGTTGGAAGGCCACCAAAAAGATGGACAGACGACGTAACGGGTGGACAGCGCTGAGAAAAGCGAGCACCAGAAAGGACGGGAAAATGGAATCGTCTGGAATAGGCTTATATCCAGCAGTGGAGAGACCAGGGTTGAGGAGGAAGGTTGATTAAATGGCGTTATGAATTTAATAGCAACTTAAGGAGAAAATGTAGACGCAGACAACACCAACAGCACAACAGATGACGTTACATAAAACTTGATAGTAAATAATGCATTATATGTTGACTCAGACTGGATGCAGAGAACCCAGAGGATAGGACATTCCGGAAAGAATTAGATGGGGCCTTCGCCCAGGAATAGACGGGAATATACATAAGTTGTGAAGAAGAAGAATAAATAAATAGGGTACCTACCTAGCACATCTTACATGTGACTCATCGACAGAGAGAGCTTGTCTCTGCAGCATGGCTGGATTGAGCAGCGTGGGCCTTGGTCTCCTAGTCGGCACTTCCCTCTTACTAGGAGATTTGTGGCTCGCAGTGTGACTTCTGTTAGGGGAGGCGGTCCTCAGCTCCGGGACGGAGCCACTGCGCTGTAGAGGCGGTCTTGGGGGACATGATGGGGATTGGGGGGAACGGGATGATATACTTGATTGACTTGGACGATGTTCTACAGATCTGGAAACATACAAATTCATACATACTTTAAATATTAATGAGCCTACAAGAAATAGTACTTATGTAAAACAGGACGTTTTTCTCCATGTCTTCCTAATCTTAAATGTTCTAACTAAAATTGCGACCGACGCGCGACGGTGCACGGTGGATTGTAGGATTCGATTAAATAATAAATGAAAGACTAAAGATGAAGCATACATCAGCTGATGACATAGTGGTGAAAACTAAGTTCGAATTCCAGCAAAAGAAGGTTTTTTCAGGCTATAATATGTATAATGTACTTATATCCATTCAAGTTAGAAAAATTTACATCTCCAGAATAGTTCAATCAGACCATCGACATATAACTAGCAACTTATTACATGCTTTGTGTAATAAATTGTAATTGCAATCGACTCTAAATTCGATTAATTCGGCTGTAAAATGTGGCGCTATCGCCCATCACTAGCTGGTGATTGCAAAGAAAGCAATCCATCCTACAGGTGGTTTGAGTCTTTGCTAAATTCAAATTCTCCCGCCAAATTTGTATTGAGTTCTTTTATTATTGAAAATACTTTTATTATTGTTTATGTTGTCTTACCCTAATTTTTTAGAAAACTGCATCAATGCTGCTGTCAATGCTCTTCTGTCGCTAGTAGTCGGAGAAGACTTGAATACACCAAGATGATGTTCCCATCTTCCTGTTTGTGAACCTGCCGATCTCCGCGCCGCAGCGGCGACTTGCCGAACTTTCCCTGGTGCCATTTTGAATCGCGCGGGAACGACTTTTGCCGCGGAATCTCTCGCTTCGAATGTCATCACGCATGCGGCTACAACAATGAACCCTGGAATATGAAAGTAGTATTGTTAAATAAAGGTAATTTTAAAATAATATATTATGTACTAAGTACTTATACTTTTTGATATATTGATAATGTCAGAGTGATAATGGAAGGTCAAAGGTTACATTATGTCTCATCTAGATGGCGCTATACACAGCTATATTGTTCATCCAAGTAGCAAAATACATTATTCGCTCCATACACGTGTTTACTCAACCGTTATCAGTGGCATTATTTATTATCGTAAAAATACACTTAAAAATGATATAAAAATATTGTTTAAACACTTGGTTTGTAATTTTGAGGTGCCGCCCGTTCGCCTCCATAGCTCAGGGGTTAGAGCACTGGTCTTGTAAACCAGGGGTCGAGAGTTCGATTCTCTCTGGGGGCAGTGATTTCCGAGCAAACATTTTTTTTACCGTTCACGTTTTAGTATTTTTCCATCCATACCATTACGCCATGTCCCTTGCGGGGTAAACAGAGAGAACAGAACGCCAGACTTCTAGCTTCCGTCACATTTACGCAATTCATTACACACTCTACTATTCATGCTACTCAATCAAAACACATCTTTTTTCATCAATTAATTCACTTTTTGTTATCCTTTCATCATTCATCCTCTCCACATGTCCAAACCATCTCAACTTGTTCACTTTCATACCAGTCACACACACTCATCCAACATACACACATCTCTCTAATTAAGTACCTCATTTGTTATCCAATCTCTCGGCGTTTTCCACATATTCTTCTGAACGATCTCATCTCTATCGCATTTACTCCACTGGATTTTTTTTTATTATTAGCTATGAAAATAAGTATTTTTCACAATTAATAAACCATACTCTAATAATTCAAACATTTTTATGTAATTTACTGGCGTATTTTAAATTTATTGTTATTTCAGGCAGTTTTTTTTATACAAAATAATAATAGGAATCTGCAAAAATAAAAGATCTTCTTTATTAACACTAGGGAGCCAACCGTGACGTCACGGTCATTTCCCACGGCGTTAAGGTTCAAAATCGCGTGAAAAATCGCATGATAAAATGTAAAAAAATGCGTGTTTTTTTTTAACTTTTTGGGGTAAATTTCGCTTTATTACGGTCATTCACTAGATTTTAATGCATATTATTTAACGAAAAAAAATTTTTTTTTATGACTTTCGGGCAAAAATTTTGTGTTTTAGGAAAAAAAAATACAGAGATGTATTTCACATTTTGTTGAGAAATCTACACAAGATATACAAAAAATGTTTTACGGTCATTCCTTAGATAAAGGTTCAATGCATCTACTCTATGTTTTTTTTTTTAAGTAAGGGTTGTCGAGATCTAAGGTCTCAAAAATCTCTTTCATTTTTGAAAAGTCAATATTCCTACTCTTAAATGAAAACAAAACATAATTTAAAATTAATTAGGCGTATCGCCCACACGGGCCCTATGATTTGGAGATCAAAAACACATTATTTTCAAACGCCCCCCTCATTTTCCGAACGTGGAGCGGAAACGAGAAGAAATTATTGGAGAAAAATGAAGATAAAATTTGCTCACAATGTAACAATGTCATTATACTCGTATTCTAATATAAGTTCTTTTCTATTAGGTATACATTTTAAGCAGACTTATGCCCAATTGAATCCCACCAACTTTAACCTAGGAAGGAGAGCCCTAAGAAATTTCCATACAATAACAGGGATAATGGGGTTAACTGGAAGAAATCACAGTTCTGCGATAAGTTCGCCCTAGTTTTGTTTTATAATCTGTACTATGTCCATTTTGTATATTTATATGTGTTTGTTGTTTACTTTAAGTTTAAATAAATAAATAAATAAAATAATATTGTGTTTTTTATGAAATTTTATTGAATAAATAATATCCGCTTGTAGCACCACCACAGCCTAAATCCATACGAAATGCAACATACAACTCACCTAGCATGGGCGGAGATATTTGGGCACCTAACGTAGGTGAGTAGCATGTTGCATTTTATATGGAATTAGGCTGTGGTGGTGCTACAAGCGGATGTTATTTATTCAATAAATAGAATATTATCCCTGTTTTTGTATGGAAATTTCTTAGGGCTCTCCTTCCTAGGTTAAAGTTGGTGGGATTGGGCATTAGTATATTTGAGATATGCAATATCTTCGCAGTGTGGAGGCGTGCCCTTGAAATGGCTCTGAGAGAGTACGGACTAAATATCAAATGTCCGAAGTCTGTCCTCCTGCATGAGAGAGTTTCGCGCCAGTTTTTGGACTTTTGAGTTACACTGTTAGAACTATTAAAATATTAAATGAGGGAAAACAGTTTCTCGGACCCTGAGAGTGATTGTGTATTGCAGAGTGAAATCAGTTTAAACATGTGAAACAATATTTTTAAAAAGCCTTGCACAACAAAGCAAGGCAATGCTGTGATACTAAAAAAAATATCTGAGCACACCATTCGTCCTAGTACCGGCCAGCTTTCTTCTTTCAATGTCTCCACCACAGCATCCATCTCTAGAAAAACACACTCCCCAAATATAGATACATACTCATCCACTTGCTCCAAACACTTATTACCATCCAACACAATTTTACGTCAGGGGGGCCGCAACTCTCTCGACTTTTTGTGTGAGATGTTACAAATATTTATTTGAAAGAAAAGCAATGGCCTTAGTAGCGTGACAACCTGTGTGTATGAATGAATGAAAGGTAATGACGTCTGAATGTGTATTTTCATAGTTCTAACAAAAATTACTATAGTTTGTAATTGTTAATTTTAAGCTATAAATTTTGTGTTTACAAGTATAACTTTATGAATAAATTAAATTGTCTAGGAGAGGATATGGAATTGTGGAAACATTTGTATAAACTCACCCCCTACCCCCATGACAATGGGTCCAGCGTACGACAGATTGTTTAGATGAAATCCTCTGGATTCATTCTTCACCCTGACGGTTGCGTTGCCTCTGATCTCCTGTCCGATAGACAACTGGTCTGCGTAGTAACCTGAAAAAAAATGTAACCTTATTAGTATGAAAATATTCTAATGTATGATTAACTTATATAATTCTTGTTATAACCTGGTATAAATGTAACGCAGCACCGTGTCAATCTTTGCAAGTTGTTCGAATATGTGTGGAATTCAAAATACATCGTCGAAAATTACTCATCCACGTTCGAAGTTTACTATAATTTTTAAATTTAGAATTTCTTTAAAAACTTTGAATGGCTACCTACTGAATTCATCAAGTAGGAACCTATTGTAATTTAACTAGATGGTATGTACGTAGAAGTACTATGGAGTGCAGTTCAGACCCCATATTTTTTTCATACTGAAACTGAAAATTAAGTGTCAGTAAGCATATCGTGACGTGGGAAAAAGAGGAGCCTTAAGTAACTTTCTGGTATTATCTTGATGAACTTTGGGTAGTATACCAATAGTTCTTTAAAAAAATTGTTTTTCCGTGAATTTTTGTGTTAAGTACTAGTACCTACTGATAATTTTATGCTGATGTGACGAAGGTACAACAGACCTGAGTGTATCCCATACCCCATTGCACCCTTCTTACCCCCTCATCCCCACTGACAAAGTGTTTGAGGGTATGTTGTACCAGTGAAAACTGAATATCCCAATTAACATACTTTGGTCGCGTCTACCAAATCTGTCAGATATAGATACCTACAGACAATTTCGCGTTAGAAGTCCCCTGGTGCAAACTTGGTTTAGTGTTGCTTGATGTGATAATACGATATGGATACATTTTTTCGCTACTTTCAAAATAAATATGTTTCAGAACCGTTGTTTAAAAAAATTGCTTCTTTTAGAATTGTTAGAATAAACTGGCAACATTGTTTTTCTAACTTGTGTTGGCGGCTTGAAGGGATTATTGGAGTATTTTTTTCTTTTTCCAACTCGCACAACTATCTTTTTTTTTTAAATGATTTCTCTAGCGCCGCTCTGTAATATTTTTGGCATTGTAGGCTACTTGTAAAATATGCAATGTGAGAATATCGCGAACCTTTGACAGCTCTTATGACAAGATTCGACAATCAGGGCTACCAACAATACAATCTTAAACTCCACTTGCAGCTAACGTCCGCACGGTGGCCAAGACGGAAGGAACCATCAATATGTATATTTTCCACAACCAAAACGTAACCTATAGGTACTCCATCCAGCAGAATGAGGGGTACATAGGATTTCATATAACCAGAGACTGTAAAATTTTCGTTCGCCATAATGTGAATTTGTCCACGTTTTTTTTCTTTTTTTCAAATTACTAGTTGGTGAGTATACTATTTACCAAGACCAACCCAATTCAATGGCTGCCGATGAGACAATGAGTAACAACCATGGGAGTCGCCAGCTTCAAAGCTGGTGGGACAACTAAGATTTTGATGTTGTCAAATGGAATGAAACGAGTAAATAACGCCGCAGGTGAGATTTTCGGAAAAATGTGTCGAGTGTTGTCTTACAGTTGTAATGATTTTAATGTATTTCTGGGTTATATTGCACAATACAAAGGACTAGCGCCGCGGGCGAAAATTTTATCATAAAATATAAGAACGTCGTAGGTAAAAAAACAGTACAGAAAAAATTATAAAAAGTTATTTGTGCCCTTCGCTGTGTATTATGTAGTTGATAAAAGAACTTCCAAATTTTATGTTTTCAGCTAACTTACATAAATGATAATTATTTATCTAAGTTGTGGACACTTCTAATTGGAGGGTTGATGCGTTTCTCATTTTTTGTTTGTTATTGTGTATGTGTTGCTAACTCTCTAACAATTCTAACTGTCAGTGTCCCTTATATGTAAAATAAAAAATAAATAAATAAATAAAATAATGGCAGTACCTACTTTTTAAACAACCATAAATTTTATTGAGATTGTATTTTATCTGATGGCAATAAAGCATAAAATGTAAGATTGAATTCAATGGAGGTGTAACGAGTTGGAAAGTAAATGTTTTACACGAAGACTATCCATCTTACTTCCCAATCATTTTTATTCCAGAATAATTTACGACCATCTCTTCCAGCATCCAGCATTCCGTTTATTCTTCCTTCTTTCTCTGTCTAGATTATCTAAAACCTCTGTACAAAGTATCATCAATAAACATAATTTTCTAGGCGACAATTCACGGATGCAAATTTTGTAATGCTTTGCAGCCTAATGTACGAGTAAAGCAAATTCATCAACAGATTAAATAGCGCCTTTTGAATGGAAGAAAATAAGTTGTATCTATTATTTTGAATAGATACAACCAAGATTATTGCCATGATTCAAATTTCTCACACTCTTGTATGATAGTTTTTAAGCCTTTGCGGCGATGAGTGTACACTACACGTATATGCATTAAAAAAGCACCTAAAACCTAAAACACATCATAACGGTGCAAAGGCAAACCATCAAAAACAAATTCAAAAGAAGAACGTCAACCGCCTTTAAAATATCTGTCAAACTAGCTGACAAAGCACTGTCAACCCTATGATTGAGTGATTCAGCTCAAATATACGCAGGCAATATATTAATTCTATAAATTTGCTGTAGTCAACGGCGAAAATGTCGACATAGTGTGACAGTTTGTTGAGAGTATGTTCGGAACGGATAGTTCTACCTAACGGATATGTGTGTAAATTAAATAAATAAATTTTAAAGATGAAGACATGTGCTTTTCCGTAAACTCAACTCAATGTATTACTGCGTGTGTAACAACACGGGTTAAAACTAGTATTATAATTATATAGCTAGCTGTCGCTCGAGTGAGGAGTTTTGTAGGCAGGAGCGTATCAGGCGCCCTCTAGCGAGGCAAGTACTCGACATAATAATATTCATTACATATTCCTAACATGATACGACAATTTAAACGTTTTACACCACTTCAGTCAAACTCCACGTAAAATGCATAGGTATTACTATTAATAGCCCAGGATCCCACCGTTGAAAATATGACCTATATGTATTTTAATCGAAATGTCATTTAAATGGAAGTTAAGTAGGAACCTGGAAAAAAATATAATCATGGGAAGTGTTCCAGGCAAAAGAAGTAGAGGTAGACCTCCTGCAAGGTGGTGCGACCAGATTAAGGAAATGACTGGGAGAGACTTGTGCTCGGCGGTGCGGACTGCGGAGAATAGAGAGGACTGGAGGCGCCTTGTTTTGTCCGTGGGTAGCTCCACAAATCACGACCCTCAGCAATGAGGAAACGATGAAAGGAGGAGAAGTAGGAACCAGTGACGAACGGTGGATTTCTGCAGAAGGGAAGCCGGGGCTAACATTTCTTATGGGATTACGTCAGATTAGACACTATTATACCTATCATTTTTTCCAAAAGGAAATTCGATGGGAATCATGTTCTTAGGTAGCTTCGCGCCTGGTAGGTATACCCCAAATATGTCCCTAATGAATATGCTAAGAAAAAATAAGTCTATGGCAAAAATAATACTTACGAAATTCTCTACAAAAAATGTTCCGTACCAACTGTTAACCCACAGTGGTCGGTTAAAATACCGATTATTTTAGTAGCAAAAAAGTAGTAGTAAAGCAGTTTAGTAGTAAAAAACTATTTTTCTTTAAAATTCACTCAAGAGCCATCACTCAATGGTAAGCAGAAAAAAATGTGCAAACTTTCATTTAATTAATTTCGATTAAAAAAACAGATAGGTCGTTTTTTTAGTGGTCGGACCTTAGGCTATAACTTCATAGTATGGATATATAGATGATGACAGTACGACACATGCATAGCTAATGTTATTACGTTATCGTGTTAGCAGGGTGGTACAATGTACTCGTATAGGATAAAGCTTGTCATGTTATGGTTCCAGACAGTTGAGGTATGCTTGTGGACTGACAGTTATGAACATAATTGCATTTTACCTGCTAGTATGCTATAGCATGCCATTCAATATACTAACTGAGTTACCCGTGCTTTCGCAACGGCAAATTTAATAAACAGCATACTTTGTAGGTTTGAGCTTGACAAAATGTGACTTAAGATCTGAATTTCTTTTCCAACGCCCTTTCATACGATACCACACTCGACCCCACACAACCCTTGGATCCCCTAATCATTATGACATATCCTAGGAAAAGATTATCCAAAAACCGGCGACGTTAGAACACATCCTATATTTATTGAAAATTTTCGCAGCATTCCATCGTTAAATGCGAGAGTTATGCGTACACTTACAAAAATCAGACTTTATATACAATAGATTATTTTCTCATATTGTAAGTAGACGAGTAATACAGGTGATACATTTTGCAACAATTTTTTAAGGTCATAATTCATGGCTTGTGAAACATCGGATTTCCTACATATTGTAATTGGTTAACAAATGTAGGTATAGTTACATATCTCAACAGACTTTCCATTGCCATAAACATGCCATTTGAAAGCCCGCCCTGCACTGTATCTCTGTTGAGATAAAAACTTATTTTTATATTTATATGCTGGTAGAGGATGGCAAAATACGAATAGTTAGTATTCAGCAGTTTTGGAGTTATAAAACCTATATTGGAAACTACCATCCCAGTATTGAAATTTTGAAGTAATATCATGGAAAACAATCCATTGTTTATGGTTCTTTAGTCATACGTACGCCTTATTTATGCATTTGGAAACGTCAGGTTTGCATATTAAACAAACATTACAAAATCAAATGCGTTAAATCGATAAACAGTTACAGCAAAAAATAATGAAATCAATAAATACATGGTACTGGCTGGTGACAATACAAAATTATAACAGATGTGGTTTAGTTCAATGCAGATCTGGATGTAAATTGTCCAGGAAAGATGTTTAATGTAGTGTGCCAAATGGCGGGCTTATTACAAAAGCAATATCTATCAAAGTCTGAGTCTTTAATGAAATTTTAAATATCATACTATCTTACATAACATATCTAAGATTTTTTGAAAAAATGAATAGGTTTTCAATACGTCATATTAAAAAAAAACTCCTTCCTTGTGTCTGTCTTCAGACATTATTATGTTGAAAGGAAGTCATAACTCATTATGTCCAGAGGCGGATTAAGTGTTGGAGCGCCCCTAGGCAAGCACCTCATCGGCGCCCCTCTAGCGTCCATATTATATTAGGTATAAATTTTAACTAGCACTTATATACATACTATAATAACTAATGCTGCGCCACAAGGCTTAAACCATCGTGATGCCCCATCCCGTGGGAATTTTGGGATAAAATGTGTAAATCTGTGTCTCCAGCAATCTACATACTTACCAAGTTTAATCAAAATCAGTATAGTAGTTTTTTTGATGAAGAAGTAACCTATACAGTAAACACACATTCACACTTTCGCAGTTATAATATTAGTAGGGATAATTAATAAAATAATTGATTACCTAATTTATTGATAAATAAAAAATTATAGTTATGAATTATTTATTTAAATATCGGTATCTACTAATCACATTGAATGACAACTGTTAAAAAAATCTGCGTCTACTTTTTTGTCTTGAGAAGTTGTCAATAACATCGTCATAGTTTAAAGATTGTAATAAGTTTGATTCAATGTTAAGTATTGCTAACGAATTTAATCTCTTATCTGCCATGGTTGAGCGAAGATAATTTTTCACTCTCTTTAGACAGGAAAAACTCCGCTCACCACTGCAGTTGCTGACTGCCGTCGATACGCACATTCTTAAGGCTATGTCAATGTTTGGGTAAATTGTTTCAAGTTCTTTATTTCTTAGAACCTGTAAAATCGCTTTCGTTGTTCGGGTCAGTTCTCCACCTCGAGCTATCGTTGTTAAATAAGAACGTAGATGGACACATTTATCGACAAAGTACTTTTCTAAATCACCAGAGTACATCGGTACTAACATACTAGCTCTATTTTGAACTTCTTCAGTGTTCAAATTGTCCAAATTGCTTAAAAACGAAAATTTACTGTAGAAATTGCTGTACGCCTCTCGTCTCTTTTGAAGTTCAACCACAAGTCTGTCTATAATTATTAGCTATACACTGTCACTCTGAATGTTTCCCGACCAGATAATGAAGAAGTAATATTTTCGGCAGATTCATGTGCTGTGAGCTTTCTCTTCCGTATCCTCTTTGTGTCCTTTTCATATTCTTTGACTAATGAGAATTCCAAACTCGCTGTTCATATTTATTAAAATTTTGCCTTTCTTCAGAAAGTATGTGAATTATACTGTCATACATTTGAATAACTGTACAAATGTCAATATCAACGGACTGTAATTTTTTATTGGTTTTGTTCATGTGAACCAAAATAAAACCCCAAAACACGATTATGAAAACAGTTTCTAGTCGTTCTAATTTCAATCTTTTGCCTTTGGCTTCACATACAACAGAACGTTTTTGCTCAGGATTGTTTTCGACAGTAATCAAAGCATCGTGAATTTCTGGAAATGACTCTTTCAAACTTTTGCAAGCATCTGCTCGAGCTGACCAGCGTATGGCGGCTGGGGAAGCTGCTTAGCTCCTATCCACCCTTTACCCCACACCCTTTACCCCACAATCTAGAAATGCTCGCGAGCGAATCGACGCGACGAACTCGCAACAATTGCAGTTGTATCTTACCAACTTCTATTATAAAATCATGCGATAGAGAAACAATCAAGAAGGCGGAGCATGCTTCGGAAACTCTACATCTCTATAGAATTATATAATCTTTTATATTGTGTAAGTAGGTGCATACTTACTTACACAACTATTTTTGCTATTTTTTTGTTTTTGTTTAAAAACTTCACCGCGCGGCTCGCGCGCCCTTTTGTAACCTCGCGCCCCTAGGCACGTGCCTACTTTGCCTTATGGATAATCCGCCACTGATTATGTCAGAACATGGGCCAAGGATGATATTATATGAATTAAAGAATGCTTTGTATTTGCCTGACGAAGGACATGGAAGTGTCCGAACGCAAGTCGCCATTTAATAAATTCAATGTCCGTGGAAGAAACTAAACATCGCTTTTCATTTTAATTCTTACCTATGGTCGCCATGGCTGCTCCTAGGAGCATCAGGAGTAGTCCTAGTGAGAGTGCTCTGCACGCGTGCCACAGGCAGCGGGATGTCACCTTACCACGGACCACCTGGAACAAAAATACAATAATTCCATTAATAAAAAAACAGTAAACCTAAAACCTTCATATTCACTTATTCACTTATTTAGGAGAGGTGGGTGGGATAACAATGCCCCCCTGTCAACGCTCATGAAATTGTACCCATTGTCAATAACTCCAATGATCACCAATGATGTCAAGTGATTGACGCACAATGCAATTAGTGCGTGTGCAATTATTTACCAACGAATTAAATCAACAATTAACAGGAAGTAACTAACGAATGTTTTCACTAATTAATGTATGCTAATCACTACAAACATCATTGAGCAGTTAACACGTTGTTAACACACTGCTAACATACGAGAATTGTTTCAATATAGGAACATCGTTATCGCACCAAGAGTACATACATTGAAATGGAAATTGTACCCATTCTGAATGTCATATAGTCAAATGTTTCTGCAAAAAAAGTGTTTTTATACACCGAGTATTTGCTGGCTACCCAATTATCTAGAAACAGTGATGGTGTATTTACATTTATTTATGGTTGATTTACAGTATACTTATTTTTTTATTTTACGTACGTATAGGGGGTACTGACAGAGAGTTAACAACACATACACAATAACAAACATACAATGAGAAACGCGTCAACCCTTCAATTAGAAGTGTCCACAACATACATCAATTATATTATTCGCCATTAGTTTATACCTTCATCTTTTTTTTTTTTTATAAATGAATCTGGGTTTATCGAAATAACCCCAAATACACCTTCGTACACTTCACAGTAAGCTTGAAAAGCTTGTGTCGTGAAGTGGAGTAGGTTGGCATATGGGATCGAACCCGCGACCACTGGATTAACAGTCAAACGCGTTTCCAACCAGGCTACCGACCTCTATTATTTAATTAATTTAAATTCCCACTATGTGTTATCAGACAAACAATAAATTAATCGAGTATTTTTGTATGAGATAATCAAGCGACATTGGATATAGCCTCCTAAAAATTATAAGAATGAGAATTTTTAGTCCTTATTGATGTAGATTTTAATGGCGTTTGATATAGAAATATGTATGTATTGATTTTCCAGGTATCCACATAGTAGGTACTTATAATGTATAGCTACATTGATATACGATCTATCAAGGAAATATGAAATCCGAGGAGTGACACAGTGAGCACTTAGGCACGTCGATCATTCTATAAATATTATGTATACTAGCTGTAACCCGTCAAGAATGATGGGACAGACAGAGATAACAGATCGTCAAACTTCCCTGTCCTTACACGTATAATTATTGTACGATTATTCTTATGGTAAATGTCCCGACATGTGGGTGATGTGTACTGTCTTTGTATGTATGTATTTTTATATATGTGAATTTATTTTTATATTCAGTTTATTGTTTTGTATTCCTTTTATACTTTTTCTATTGAGGTTAGCTGGCAGACATCACAGCACTGCAATAAGCTCGCCCTAGTGAACAAATGTTATGATTTATATTAGTATTTTTTCACCAAAATAAATTATAATTATTTTTAATTTAGCGTAGTTTTTTTCTGGTTTACTTAATAACATTTTGTACTACAACAATTGCCAATTAAATTTACAATTCAAAATGTGCAAATTCAATATAAAGAAGATCCACGTCTATCGATGAATGCTTACAACATATTGTTGACTGGTTCAATGTCAATGAATAGGTACCAAGGGTTGTGAACAACGATATGTATAATATCAAATAATATCGCGCAATAATATGTAAAGAAATGTGACATTAGCCGAAAAATTCTTGACCATAATTGAGAGCGCTATGATAGCGAGGTGTTTTAAATTCCGTATTTATTCGAACAACTTGCAAAAGTTGCCACCGACGCTTCCGACAGTCCTGCGCTACAAACATACCCGATTTCTACTAGAATTATGTAAGTTGATATCAATAATATATACCTATAGGTATATAGAAGTATAGTGTGTTGAATAAGGGTGTATGTGAGTTTATAGAGAGAGAAAGTTAATTTATTTCATGGTTTGTCTGGCACATGATTTTAGGGAAAAAGTTTTTGTGGTTGTGAGACCATTATGTGTTTTACAGAAAGCTAAACTCTTGAATTACACCATTCATGACGCCGTAATTTTAAAAGGGTGTAATAGTACCTAAGCAGTAAGCAGAACTAAATATAGCTTAAGACCCGACATATAAATATATGACCATTTTGTTTTTTAATCGAAATGTGATTTAAATGAATGTTAACATGTAAGGTCGTAGATCACCACAGGATTGCTTAGAAAAATCTTGCCACATCACCACCATGTCCTTTGAAAAAATGGAATTTGATTTTTTTATTTATTTATTTATCGTATGGTCAATAATGGTACATCACATCAATTTACAATAATATTTTTAATTTTTTTAATTTTTATTTAATTTTAATTTTTTTATTTGATTTATTTTTTTAATTGATCCCCAGCACACGAGATTCATCTCACGCTGGGGAGAAATTACAAATCTTATTTATTTATGATGGTTTCTGTTCTGTATTTAAATAATTTGCAACTTTGTATTTTTTTACCTTAATAAAGATTTCATTTTTATTGTTTTTCACTAGGGTGAGCTTATCGCAGTGCTGCGATCTCTGCCAGCTTGAATTGAGTAATACTATGGATTGAAAATTTTAGTCATCCTCATGTTCCCATAAGGATCGATAAAAGTCGAAATAATACGTGGGATAATGGCACTCAGCTACAAGATATTGAAGTCTGAAGTGGGATTATAGTTAGAATGTAACTGTTTACTGAGAGTATCAGATACCAGATATTCAATAGATTCAGGTACTTGTTATAATATTCTGTATTGCAGCATCTGTATAAGAACTCTTCACTGCTACTGATACTGACACTTATCCATTCTTCAGATACAAGGATATCGTTTTTCTCATTTCAACAAGAGTTACAATTTTAGATTCAGTTTTAAGTATCTCTCTAACCATTATTTTGTGATTTTCTGACGTACTCGTATCTATCTATCTATCTATACCCTCACGCCACGTCCCTTGCAGGGTAGGCAGAGAGGACAGAGCGCCAGACAGCCCTATCCTTACACACCCTTTTAGCTTCCGTCACATTCGTGCAATTTGTCATACACGCTCTCCGATTCCTTTTACTCGTATCAGTGGCGTATATGTACTATAGGTTTCCATTTCGGGGAGGCCCGTTCTGGTTTTGCAAGGCAGGATACAAAATTTTTAACGTAGACATATAGTAAAAAATCAATAATAGCGAATTTTTTTCTTAAAAAATGGGTAAAGTAATGAACTTGGGTGACTTTTACGTTTTAAAATAACGAAAATCCATAAAAAATAATTCTTTCATAAAAATGGGATGAAAATCCATCAAAATTTCCCCCCCCCCCCCTTTTCATAAAAAAATTTCGCCTGCGGTGCTTTTTTCATGCTATTTTAAATTATATTTTTTTGAGCCCCGCCCCTACCTCCGAGGCTGGCGATGCCCATGCTGAAATCCGTATTTTATCCTCAAAAAGTTTTAGAATTGGGTATACTCAAAGGTCCCACGTCCAACATTAGGTGTAGCAATAAAATAATTAAAAGTATAATACATAATATACGTTCATATTAGACTTTATATTTTCAGTTAGGCATGAACATAACAATCCCACATTGTTATGTAAAGGAATGATTATATTCTGTTATCTCTCCCTTAAGAATAGAGAAGCCTTATACCTTCTTACTTATTATCCTAACAAAAACTTCTCATGTACATTACAGCAATATCCTACAAACAATATCCCTTTTTTTTGCTCTATTTACGCCACTCTTGAGAACCCTAAATTCCTACGAATTCACAAACGAAAAGTTGTGGTAAAACGATCTTACTTATGTATTCCACTACATAATACTGGTGTTATCCAAGTCATGTACGTATGTAACGCTGGCCCATTGGAAAATTTTGCAAGTTCTATGAATATGTATGTAAATTTAAAGCAGCGACGCCTTCATGGCTGGCTAAAAATTTTCGTCGAAGTCTCACATTTTTATGAATGAAAATTTGAAATATCGAATTGTACCTACCTACTAATGAAATTATGAATGAAAATAGTATTGAAATATTTCTTTCGTGGAAATAATCAAGTAAGTGCCATTTTGTACAACGTGACAGAAAATGAAAATGGAATTCTCATACATACTATATGGTAATTGTGGCTTTCAGGGGTGGGTGCCAACTAAAAAAGTTGACAATATGAATCTGGTTTTACGACTTTCATGACGATATTGACGAGATAGGGAAAAGACGGAGCCTTGTGATTTTCCTACTGTGTTTACTCGAAGAACTTTGAAGGGTGGAGTAGTAATAGTGGTTACACAAAAACATATTCTTTAACAAAGCCTCCGTGAATTTTCACGGGTAGGTACCCACTAGTAATAATAATAATGTTGTAGTACAAATGTTGAGGGTAGTTTTGGGGATGAAGCAAATATTGTAAATTTCCGTTCAGCGGTTTTGGATTTCATTTTCGTAACTCGTTATTGAGAAAGTTTTGATATATTAAATTTGGAAATTGTCGATACAGCTATTCTTGTTGTACAGTTGTTTCCATAGATTTGCACTTTAAAATTTGATTTGGGAGCCAATGCGAATTCGGCAGAGCTTTTTAAGTCTAGGCGTATCGACATATAAAGAATTGCAAAAAACGGGAGACCTTAGATCTCGACAACCTTACTAAATATGCTTTGGAAAAAAAAGGTCATCATCATCATGTCAGCCCCCCTGCGTCCATTGTCGAACATAGGCCTCCCCCATCGACCTCCACAGCTCCTTATCCTGGGCAGACCGCATCCAACTGCCTCCCGCAACTCGCCTTACATCGTCCGACCACCGTGCTTGAGGCCTACCAACACTTCTTCTGCCTGTTCTAGGTCGCCACTCTAGAACCTTCTTTGTCCACCTAGAGCGTGTGCTTCTGGCCATGTGACCAACCCAACTCCATTTCTGACTGGAAACTCTGTGAACGACATCAACGACCTAGGTTCTCTCTCTGATCCAAACACTAGTTTTCCTGTCTGTCAGTAAAATACCTATCATTCTCCTTTCTATGGCTCTTTGTGTCACTGATAATTTGTGTAAAATCCTTTTCGTGAACGCAATAAAGAACACAAAAATAGGGTAGATACATTGGACCTTTATCTAGTAAATGATCGTAAAAGATTTTTTATATCTTGTACAGATTTCCTAAAAAAAGTGTAAAAATCGCAATGGTGTAAAAAGACCGTCTCCGTACAAATAAATACATGTATTACCTACATTTTTTATACATCAGTATTTCGTGGTGATTTCTTTTGAATACATTATTATTTTAGTTTCAATGTCTTTTTAGAATTCATTGCGATATTTGGAAAATAGAAAATATATTTGGTGAAAATATTCTTGTAATGCTTTTATCAACAGAGAACAGTAGACAGAACTTAAGTTATCATTATAATGGGTTTTGTTGAAAAAAATATGACAAAATGCCTGCGAGAAAATATTTTCAGATTTTGTGATGGTGTTTTTACTAACGTTATAACTTGTAATGTGTTCACAACTTAAAATAAGTATTTTTTTCGGCATAAAATCCAAAAACCAATCATTAAGAAAAACACTTATTTCTCTCGCTTCTTTTTCAGCCCTCTGTTCTCCACTGCTGGATATACGCCTTTTCCATACCCTTCCATTTCTGCTGCTTGTAGCCAATTTTTACCCTCCACAGCGGCTATGTCGTCGTTTTCAAAAAGCTAAATAAAATCGTGTTATAAAAAGGTCCGAAAGGTAAACTTTTTTTTGAGTGGAAAGTGATCACATAAACCTGACAAGTCCGGTAGAACTAGGGCTAGTTGTCATGCATTAGTAACATATTGTAACGTTTAACTTTTCTGCGATCCTGTCTCACCGACTGTCTGACCCGGAGATATACGATGCTAACCCGTAGACTGGATATGCACCATCAAACCCGGAGAAGTGTCAGGTAGGTAGGTGGCTAGGTAGAACCTATCTTACACTGTACGTCAGTTGAGATACCTGCTAATAAATAAAGCCTGAATCCAATTTATCATGAATTAAATTTATTTTGGGTTTATTTCCATTCCAATTTATATCACACAATGACATATTAGGTACCTATAGGTACAGGCAAATGGAGAGTAAATGTAATAATAAAATATTAAATGCCTTTTGTAGGGAGTTTAAAAATAAATCATAATATGACGTCACTACCCTTCCGGACCCCCTACCGGAACATTTTGTAAGGTAGAAAGGAAAGCGTACGATCAGTCACATACAGATAATAATTCATTCACGTACTATGACGGAGTACTAAGTACAAACTTGCTACAGAAAGTCCTACATAATATGGCTGCTCCTGAAAGTGATCTGAAAATTTCTTTTTTTAAATTTCATCTTCTCTTGCATTTGTACCCAGCTGTCCTTTGCCAGGTAGGTTTGATGCAACCAATATTGTTTAAATGTTGTTTTGTCATATACATTTTTAATCGTATCCTGGCTAGGATTCGGCTCTATCGTTACTATAAATATGTTTAACGTTAAGGTTCTCCCTTCTAACACTGAGAAGTGTGTTGGCAAGTCTTGCCTCCGCGTATATGTATAAAAAAAAACAAATATTGCGATGACTCCATCAGTAAAACATGTATTGCAGACTTTAAAAATGTGTTGACAGCCTTTACTTGCAGCCCTAAAAATAAGCAAACTTTACTTAGAATGTTGAGTATTTTGAACAAAGGTTAGCTCATTATTATGTTAATAAATAAACAGTGTTTAGTATCTTCCGCCTAATATTGGAGGGCAAGATAGTAGAGGGAAGACGGGCAGTTGGCAGAAAACAGATGTCCTGGCTGCGCAACATTAGAGAGTGGACCGGAATGAGGACGGTGGACGATCTGTTCCGGGCAGCGTAGGACAGGGAACTTATCGCCAGAGTGATCGCCGACGTCGGAGGGGGGACCTGATATGGCACAACAACAAGAAGAAGTATCTTCCACAGGCTTTGGTTTTTATTGAATACGTCGAATAGTGTCAATTGAACTGTGTACATCGTCAGCCCAATACAAAGTTTACGATTTGATGTGAAAAACACTGTTTTATTTACGTTGATCAAACAGTATTGTATAATTTTTGCGAAAATAAAACATCGCATATTTCGAATACCAAACTTAGCATTACGAATTTTGTATCCTTGCGAGAAGTTATATGGGACATGGGATGACATATTATAGGGGAGGAGGGTACCTCATTTCGCTATATGTTACACCTGTCAAATTTTCGTCCTAAACGCATTTCACCTTCCATAATCTCGTTTCTTTTCATATCCATCTACTACTCCCTTTACATATTTCCCTCTAAAAATACTCATGCTTAAAAGGACCTTTATCCAAAAGCGGTCATTTTTAAAAGAATTTAAGAGGAGATTGCGTCGGGGAAAAGTATCAATCAACTAAGGATATCACCCTTTAAACTAAAATAAAAAGAAAAAAGTTTTGGTGACTCTAGAATTTAGGAATTTGATTACTGTCAATTGCCTCTATGTAAAATAATAAGGTACAATATTACGTATAAATTTTGCTGAAACTTAAGATTATTCCCGTAGGTAGTTAGATACGAGTATTTAATACTATAAATTAGTTGATAAAATGTTTAAGGTGCGCTGATTGTGGTGGAAATTTATCGATGTTCAGTCGTCTTTTTAAGTAATAATCCGAAATCGATTTTGTCTCTTACACTCTCATATGAAATTAGAAAAAGTCGAAGCGATAATAAGGGGATTTTTACTTAGCTTAAACGGTGATGCAAATAATAAAATTCCACTTTGTACTTATCACATTTTTGCATCGCTTCATTCGCGAAAGTTCGACTGCGTCGTAAAACTTGGTATTTAAATTTTCATATTCTCAAGAACGGCGTGCCAATGTTACCATTGTTGAAAGTGTGGGTTTTATTGCTTCGATTATTGCTTCTGGCAACACTGCGTCGAATGGCACTTCAAGTCAACTTCACAGGATCTTCACTTTTAAGAAATTTACATTATATTATTACAGCGAGCAATGCGTGGGAAGAATGTGTGGGAAAACATTAGGGGGATAGGATAAGGGATGAGGTTATTAATAGATAGATGAATGACTGTAAGATGGCTGTTGTGACTACAATAAAAGCTAGCAAGCTTAGATGTACATTGCACAAGGTCTATCTATCTATACCATCACGCAACGTCCCTTGCAGGGTAGCAGAGAGGATAGAGCGCCAGACAGTCCTATCCTTTTTTCCTTGTTAGGTCAGGGGACCGTTTATCCCCTGCGTCACTGCGACCAGAGTAGGTCTATTTTGACATCCTTCAATGTTACATCTCGTCTTCAAGGCTGACGTGTCTCATGTAGCTCACGATCTGTCTTAGTGCGAGTAGTCTTGCCTTCTCGGAGTCCAGTAGGGGCCGTCCAAGTGCGTCACAGTTACGGAGGATGTGGATGGGTGTTTCGTTGGTTCTATCCTTACACACACTCCTAGCTTCCGTCACATTCATGCAATTTGTCAAAATGAATGACGACAGGATGATTAAAAAGATATGGGAGAGCGCAGAGGTGAAAGGAAACGTGGCCATCCGAGACTCACCTGGACTAGATCCTCAAGGATAAGGCGTTTTGAGTAAAAGAAATCGGAGAGCGTGTATGACAAATAGCATATGGTTGCGACGAAAGCAAGTAGTGTGTATGTGTGTAAGGATAGGGTGATCTGGCATTCTATGCCCTCTGCCTGCTCTGCAAGGGACACGGGTATAAGAGGGAATAGATTATTATAGTAATTATTACATAATCGTCGTGGTTTTAAATATAAGTAGAGAAAAGTTGGTTTGTAAAGATGAAAGAGGTTAAATTTAGATGATTCTGTAAATCTATAAATATGTAACCTTTAAACCCCTCATGGGAGCCTTTAAATAGCATGACATTAAGTAATTGTATGAAAATACTTTAATGTAAGAGAATTTCTTACTACGCCTTTATTCTGTTGTTGTTTTGTACAGAAATTTTAATGTTTTTAGAGTATTTCTTTAGATCTGTGTAGTTTTATGTAAGATTATACTTGAAAAGGCTTTTAAGCTATTCTTCTTCTTCTTCTTCCTCTTGTCCTAGGTCGGGTGACCTGTTTGTGACGGCGGGCTGTCCTGGGATGAGGAGGTCCAGCTGTCCTTCCATCTCTTGGGTGGCCTTCCGGGTAATCTTCTACCAGTGGGGTTTTCAGTTTTTACTGTCTTTGCCAGTCTGGTGTCATCCATTCGGTCGACATGGTCCCTCCAGAAGCGTCTTCTACTTCTCCCCCACCTTACTATATCCTCAACATCGCAGTCAGAGCGTATAGTCTCATTTCTGATCCTATCTCTGAGTGTTCTGCCCGCGATGGATCGTAGGGTTTTCATTTCAGCTACTCTGAGAAGACTTTTTGTCCGGTTGGTATCGGCTCTCGCTTCTATCCCATATGTCATGATGGGACGGACGGATGTCTTGTATATTCGGACTTTGCTGGTAGTTAACATGTGTTTATTCCCCCATACAGTGTCCCGTAGGCAACCAGCTACGGCTGTTGCTTTATTAGTCTGATTTCTAACTTCATTGTACAGGTCACTGTTACTGGAGATTTCTATACCTAAATAAGTAAACCGCATGACTTGTTCCACAGGTATGTTATCAACGACCAACTTGCATCTAAGTGGCTCCTTGGATATTGTCAAGCACTTTGTCTTATTGACTGATATTGTCATGTTATACTTCTTAGATGCGATGTGGAACCTATAGAGCATTCTTTGCAGATCGTCCTCGTTTTCCGCTACTATTGTAGCATCGTCAGCATAACACACCATGTTAACCAGCTTGTTTCCCATTTGGTAGCCCAGACCTAAGGATGTTACTTCTTCTATTATTTTATCCATAATTAAATTGAAGAGAAAAGGACTGAGGCTATCTCCCTGTCTGATACCGGTTGTAGTAGGTATCTCATTTGATAGATCTCCATTTACTTTTATTTTAGTCTTTCCGCTGTTGTTCAGATTATAAATGGTTTTGATTATTGCTGCTGGGACATTTTTTTCTCTTAATACGTCGATGACATCTTTCAGCTGGATCCTGTCGAAGGCTTTTGTCAGATCAATAAAGCATGCAAATGCCGGTTTGTTAAATTCCAATGCCTTCTCCTTAATTTGTCTGAGGATAAGCTATTGATATTACTAAATATAAGGAGAAGCGTCGGAAGACCTCCCAAAAGGTGGTCTGATGACCTAGTCCAGCAAGCCGGAAGAACCTGGATGCGGAGGGGGAGAAACAGAGATGAGTGGAAAGAAATGGAAGAGGCCTACGTCCAGCAGTGGAGGGAGGAAGGCTGAGGAAGAAGAAGAAGAAGAGTATACTGAAAAAAATGATAATCATGGGAAGTGTTCCAGGCAAAAGAAGTAGAGGTAGATCTCCTGCAAGGTGGTGCGACCAGATTAAGGAAATGACTGGGAGAGACTAGTGCTCGGCGATGCGGACTGCGGAGAACAGAGAGGACTGGAGGCGCCTTGTTTTGTCCGTGGGTAGCTCCACAAATCACGACCCTCAGCAATGAGGAAACGGTTAAATAAGAAGAATTACTAAATAAATAAGTAAATAAATTATGTCTCGATCTCCTGAATCGAATTAATTTCATCTTCCTTTGTGTGTAATCTAATGAATCCATCTCTTATATTAACCGTTATTAATAATATATTAGGAGTATAAGGGTAGAGTATGTTTGTGTTCAATATTCTATGAATAATAGGGACTCAATTTCTAATTAAATTGTAACAACATTCCCCTTTGATGGCTCAAATCTCTGTATACCTAATGTAATCATATTCATAGAATTTCTATCAACAGTAGGTACATCCATACAATAAAAGGCTTATATTAAATAACATTCTCGTAGGTTTCCCATATAATAATCCCGCTTCATACCTGATGACTGTGAAAACAAAAATACTCGTACGTAGATATAATAAGTAGTTATCTCAACAGATATACAGCAAACGATGGACTTTTCATCAGGCTTATGACTTATCGTCGGCTGGTTTAATGTGATCACTTTACACTTAATTAGCATTCACCGAATGCAGTCAATCCATCTGCCGTGGCCGGGAATAGAACCAAGATCACCAACCTGACAAGCCGAACAGATAGATAGATATAAAAAAATGATTTTTTGAACCACGCATATTGGTAAATTCTATTCCAAGAACTTCGTCAATTCTGACACATTCAAGTTTGAAAAACAACTTAACGAACTAACAGGCAAACAAATCAGCTGGCTATCAACCAATCGGAGTGTGGCATTGGAGATTTACCTATATTCAAGTGTAGTTTTAGTTGGTTTCCAACTGATAGATAAACCAATATTACAGTTTAAACTGTCACCTTAATCAAATATATATGTGCAAAATCAAGGTGCTGGGACCATATATATGTAGTTAAATGACTTTGAAGAGGAAAATGGTGACTCAGACGCCAATAACAATAACGACAGATGACGTAAGATAAAAGTGTGATAAAAATATGAAAAAATATCTAGTTAAGTACCTACATTGTTTTTCAAGTGAGCACAGTAGAAATGAGGACGTTAAGAAGAATGTGTGGGAAAACGTTGAGGGTTAAATAAATAAATAAATAATAAATAAAAATTTATTGGCCAGTAAATATATGTAACAACAAAAACAAAACAAGATAATACAGTGTGCCAAAAGGCGGACTTATTGCAAAAGCGATATCTTACAGTCAACCCGAGAGATAAGATAAGGAATGAGGTTATTAGGGAAATGAGTGACTGCAAGACTGGTGTTGTGACAAGAATGGAAGTAAACAAACTAATATGGTTTGGGCATGTTGAGAGAATGAATTTGAGATTTGAGTGAGCGAAGAGGGGTGAAAAAACGCGGCCGCCCGAGACTGACCTGGTCCGATCATGTCGACCAGATCCTCAAGGATGGACGCGTTTTGAGTAAAAGGAATCGGAGAGCGTGTATGACAAACTGCATGAATGTGACGGAGGTCACGGAGGCTAGGAGTGTGTGCAAGGATAGGGCTGTCTGGCGCTCTGTCCTCTCTGCCCACCCTCCAAGGGACGCAGAGTGAGGGTATAGATAGATAGATCGTAATTCTGCGTCCTATCCTAGCAAATCCTATACTTTCTATTGTCGGGTTCTAGTATACATATAATAGTTTAAAAATATATTTGTAGTAATACCTACTACTACATTTTCAATCTTTTTCTATAGAAAGAATGCGAAAGAAGAATCCTGCATTGAAAATGAAAGAACATCAACCAAATTCAGGGTTGTGTTTCAGTTTGCTATTAAATTATTCACACCCTCGTCTGTATTTCAAACATTGAGAGTGTTATTGACTCCAGAGGTCGACCTCTACTGAATTTGGGGGTTTTTGATATATTACTATGTACTGTACTCCGAAAAACACTCTACACCCGAATACAAAGAAACAGAAAACATACTCGTAATGAATAAATGCTGGAGAAATGAGATCGTCGAAGAGAATGTGTTGTTTACATACTACATCATAGAGATATGTTGTTCAAGAATGGCAGATGCTGAAAGTTGTGTACGAGTGGTTGCAGCAATTCAGGAGTAGATTTGGTCCTCTTTATATCCATCATAGAAATATGTATACCTAACAATCAAAACTAATGAAAAGGCCTGACGTCGGCATTTCAGTAAAAAGGCACTCAGCAGTGGCGAAGAGTGAATTTCTGCAGAAGGGAAGCCGGGGCTAACATTTCTTATTGGATTACGTTAGATTAGACACTATTGTACCTATCATTTTATCCAAAAGGTAACTAGATGGGAATCGTGTTCTTAGGTTGCTTCGCGCCTGAAAGACAGCAGCATGGAGAGAGGGGGTCACTATGTAGTATGTCAAAATTGGGACCCTATCAAACTATAGCTAGGTTTCACACTATTTTTTCCTACTTTTTAGTACATCCAGAGGTATAAAAATATGTCTCCGTAGTGTAGATATTACAACATACCCAACCCAAAGGAGACAATGAAAGAGAGGTACATAAAATGTCTATCTCTATCTATAGCTTGTGGTGCCTACCGACGTTTGTGTAAAAGTATTCCTGATTGTGTCAAAGGTCATTAAAAATAGCAGTGACTCCTACAAAAAATAACAGTTTAAGTAGCAGCGATTTTTGATTAAAAAATACTGAAATAGCTACTATTCGTGACATCATCACAGTATAATATTAATAATATTGGGACACTTTGTCGACCAATGTGACAAGAAATGTAGACCCAACAACATTAGGTGCATATTACATAGATAATGTATACCTATCAGTGGCGAAGGGTGGATTTCTGCAGAAGGGAAGCCGGGGCTAACATTTCTTATGGGATTACGTCAGATTATACACTATTATATCTATATTTTTTTCCAAAAGGTAACTCGATGGGAATCGTGTTCTTAGTGTTCTTAGATAGCTTCGCGCCTGAATTACGTATACAAATAACAATACGTCAACTCAGAATAAGTCAGATACATCAAAATCCACACTAAAATCACCAAAAAGTTCATAAATAAATGATTTGCCCTGCAGATCGGAGAGTTTTCAACGATTTTGGTAAGGCCTGGGGAGGATAAAATATTGTTAGTAAGACATCTGGAAAAAAAATGCGTTTTCTCATACTCGTACTATGAATTAATTATATTATACGATCATTCACCACCCAGTCCTTCATAGGTACTTGTATTATATTTATTGTTATTTTTTATCATACCTGTTACTTTTAGTATGTTCTTTTATGATCTCTGTTTCGCACATCCCTAGTTTAAGTGATACCAGGAAATAATAATAGTAGTTAGTATAGACAGACGTTCGTACTTGTTTTAGTTAAGACAGGCAGCACAAAGGAAGGAAGGATGGGATAGGGAAAAGGAAAGGAACGAGAAGTGAAAAAAGTATTGATGGAAGTGAGTATCTACTTGGAAGAATCTATATTCAATCGAAGAGTTCTCGAGTTCTGAACTTCAGAACCGTTCAGTTCACTAGCTCATTATTATTGGTATCCGAGTACCTACAGTCTTTTTTTTTTTTTCAGAAGTCTCACGGAGCAAATCTGGTTTAGTGTTGCTTGATGTGGTTACATTTTTTCGCTACTTTCAAATTATATTTCAGAACTGTTGTTTAAAAAACTAGCCAATTTTTGGATTGCTAGACGAAACCGGCAACTTTGTTTTTCAAACTTGTGATGGCGGTTTAAAGGGATTATCGGAGTATTTTTTTTTCTTTTTCCAACTCGCAAAACTATTTTGCCTCTAAAATGATTTCTCTACGCCGCTCTGTATTATTTTCGGCATTGTAGGCTACTTGTAAAAGATACAATGTGAGAATATTGTGGATCTCTGACAGCTCTTATGACAAGGTTCGACAATCAGGGCTACCAACAATACAATCTTGAACTACACTTGCAGTTCACGTCCGCCGGCTGCCAAGATATAGTGAATAGATAATAGTACCGGTTCATCCCAGAGAATAAAGTTTTATAGAAGGTAGGGAAGATCTTACCGCGGCTCAGAATGTAATGAAAATCTATCTTCTGAGTTTGATTCGCATGGGTATTTCAATACTTTCTAATTGTATTTTGACACAGATACTGTAAATCTAGATACATGGCAGTTGCAAACATGGGCATCGTACGGGGTGGGGGACAGCTGCCCCCCTAGATATGTTTTCATGCCTATAATGATAAAACCTCACAAAAATCACATTTTCTTATCACGTCACACATTTTCTAAAATTAGTATAAAAAATCCATCAAAATGCAATTGCTTCGTAAAAAAATTGCCTGCTGCTCTACTTTTTTCATTACTTTTTCTAAAAATCATTTTTGGTACATATTATTGTGCAAATTATTATGTAAATTATTATGTAAATTTTCAGATAAACCAAAACAGAACACGATTTTTTCACTATGTCACACAAATAAAAAATACTTCATTAAATTTACAATTCGTTATTTACGGGTTTTTCATGCTATATTATTTTTTAAAATTTTTGTTGCCCCCGCCCTAATTGGCGACGCCCATGGTTGCAAAGAGCGAATTTCTGTACAAAGGAAGTCGGGACTAACATTTTTATGTCAGATTAGACCAATAATTTTTCATCCAAACTCAAAAAAGGTAACTCGATGGGAACCGTATTTTTAGGACCCTTCGTCGCTGATAGGTATTCGTGTTCAGAGTTTATTTATTTATCTTATATACGGCGTAAGCTATTTACAAAACACAGACAAACATATCATTACAACAACACCATTAAAACAATGAAATTCAAGTTGAATACCCTTTTAATGTTAAAATATTTGTAGGTATAAATTATTCATTCAGTATGGTGGGTCCTTAAGACGTTTTCAGCGCGTCTTCAGGCAACCAGTTAACAGGAAGGGTAATTAATTTATTTAAGGAAATTTATCATAAGAAAGTTATGAGGAATCTCTAGGTACTTGGGTATACAAAATAGTCGTATATCTTCCTTTTTTTCATAAATGAATTTATTTTTCAATTTAGAGCTTAAAAAAGCCTGCGTTTCAATTAGACTGTGGTTTCGTTAACGATTCATTTAAAAAATTAAGCTTCATCTAGTGAAAAAATATTCTATATGGTCCTTAAGTCAAAATATATATATAGGTACCTAACAAATTAATAATTAGAAAGGCTAAATAATATAAAATGGAAAAATGACCATCGATGGATTTTATTCAATCTATATATCCCCTCACATCGCGTCCCTTGCGGGGTAAGCAGATACGAAAGAACGCCCAGACCATCCTATCCTTACACACAATCCTTTGCTTCCATCACATTCATGCGCAGTTGGTTATACACGCTCTCCGATTTCTCTTATTCAAAACGCGTCCATCCTTGAGGATATGGTCGGTCCAGGTTAACCTAACCCAAGAAACCAAATTCGGTCGCGAAATTTGCAAATCGGTCACAAGTGGTCACATGTGGTTGCCGTGTCGACACTGTGTGCACACAAAAACCCGGTCACAAAACGCACACATTGTGTACGCTTTGCGACCAGATTTGGTCGCAGAGTGTACACACTGTGTGGTGAATGTGTCCGAACAGAACTCGGTCACAAAGCGCACACATTGTGTACGCTTTGCGACCAGATTTGGTCGCAGAGTGTACACACTGTGTGGTGAATGTGTCCGAACAGAACTCGGTCACAAAGCGCACACATTGTGTACGCTTTGCGACCAGATTTGGTCGCAGAGTGTACACACTGTGTGGTGAATGTGTCCGAACAGAACTTGGTCACAAAGCGCACACATTGTGTACGCTTTGCGACCAGATTTGGTCACAGAGTGTACACACTGTGTGGTGAATGTGTCCGAACAAATTTGGTTCAAATTGTTCGAAATATATTAGTCCACGCTATAAGTAGTTCTCAATCTGTTTCTTGTTCAGTCGTGTTTGTAGTGTTGAAGCGAATAGAATCCATGGCTTTTTCATATGTTAACTTTTATTCGGCATTTTATGCACTTCCAACCACTTTCAGGCACACTGTCCTCGTTTCTCCTGGCATCTTCCAATATAGTTTTCCGTATAAATTTTGGCCAATACAAAAGACCCTCCTTCACCCAACCACTAGGAACAGCAGAAATCACAACTGCCGAATTTTCCTTTGTTGCGACGAGCGTATACGGCATTTTATACAAAGACTGAAGACGTTCTGACATGAGGAGCGGAAACTGTTTGAGAATAGTAGATCAAGAACTATGGCGGCTAGCTAATGAAAAGAATTGTGACCGCTTTTGGTTACACTCGGTCACAAAGCGGTCACAACTGGTTACAAGTGGTCATAAGTGGTCACATTTGCGACTACTCCATATTCTACGAAATTTTGATAATTATGTTCATTAAAATGCATGTTTAATCGTTTTGCAGGATGAAATTTGTTTGGATTATAGCGTAATAGGTCAAAATTAAGGTTTCTGCGAAACAATGGACTTATTGGAAGTTGTATAGAATTTAATATAAATAAATATGACTATCACATTAATTTATTATTTGTTGTTAAAATTAATAATTAAAAAGGCGCGTTAAAAATAAGCCACCTACTTCACTAAATTACACGATAAATTTTGTTTCGCAATGAAATTCGGATATTATTAAGCTATACCCGTCCGTTTTTATTTTCATTAATATTATATCATGGCTGAAAAGTATTTTGGTCTTAAGAATTTTGGTGTTAAGAATTTTGTTGCGCATCAATGTTAAAATTATAAATATATATATATTTATTTTTGCGGGAAACCGCAAATACGTACGCGCCAGCACCGGCGGGCCATTCAAGTGGTCACATTTTGGTTACAAATGCGACCGGATTTGGTCGCATTTGTAACCAAAATGTGACCGAATGCGACCAGATTTAGTCACAAATGTTCCCCACTTTTGGTTGCGGTTTCGGAACTGTGTGCGAACAGCGACCGAATTTCCGATTAGTGTGCACACAGTAGTGTGCGAACGTGTGCGAACGGCGACCAAATTGCGACCGAAATGGTTTCTTGGGAAGTCCTTTTCGCTCACCCAAATATGTCTTTTTAGTCATTCTGTCATTCTCCAAACATGCCCAAACCACCGTAGTTTATTCAGTGTTATTTTAAAACAGGTTAATAGGTAAATCTTAGAAGAAACTAATGTTAATTTTGAAACAAATATGGGAGACGCCATCTATTGAAAATTTTATATGTTATACATTTATTTTCCTGCGTTCGATGTGTTATATTATTAAATTACAACCGAGGTGACACATAGTCTTAAAAAAATCCCGGACGCACACAAGCACGTTAAGCATTTAATGTATTAGATAAGCTCGAAAATTTCTTTTAATTTTTTTATTTCACACCGGAATAAGAGACGTATCTGGACATATCTGGGACGGATCTGACACTGAGTGCGCCTAAAGGGTTATTAATTATCCTCACGCCAGCCCTGTGTCTCATTATATGGCAGATAAAGTTGTAAGGAAATTAATGAGAAGCTCATTTACATTTAAATTAGCACAAAAAGTTGGTGATGCTGGCTTTTATTGCATCATTTTTTTAAATGAATCTGAGAACAAAAATAAAAAGATTTTAGCTTTTTACACACTGCATTTCAGTTCCTGAAAATTCGATGGCAGATTAACAAAATTTGATATTCAGAACGTCAGTGAGGCAGACCGCCAAAGAGGTGGAAGGATAGTACCACATCCCAAGAGAAGGCATCCGTTCACAAATAGATCAATGATCTAAAACAAGATGATGATGAAGAAGAAGATATTGAGAATATCAATTTTCTACTCATAACTATTCTCTGCGTTTGTGTTTTTATAGTGGTATTATTTAACCCGGGTTGACTGTAAGATATTGCTGTTGCAATAAGTCCACCTTTGGCACACTACCATTGTCTTGTAACTATGCATATTTTATTTGACCAGTAAAGACTTATTTATTTATTTAGTTAATTTTTAAGATTTGAGAGGCTGGGAAGATTAAGGAATTTATTTTTCTGCAAAAATATTGCGCGTCCGGACATGAAATATACATATATTTATTTACACATTACGTTTTTAGTTAAAGGTGCCCACACAAGAGCAATTTTTAACTCAATTGGCAACTTGTGCAAATCGTTTTGATTGATATTACTTCGCAATATATAGCAATTATTTCGGCAATATCTAAAGCGAGACGATGATATTGCGTGCAAATGACAAAGAGAATTATCAAGATGTCGGCGACACGAATTGCTGAATATCCAATCGAAATGATCTCCTTTTTGTAATCGCATAAAGGGCCTCTAGTAAAGCTAAGATAAAAGTTTAACGTATGAGCAGGTCGTTAGTGAAATATTTCCGTTGGATTCACCTCAGGAAAGCTTTTGGGTTAGGATTGCTGTGTTAATATCACGGTTCCCTAATTGGGGACCTTTCATAATAATAATTACACTGCGAAGCCTCTTTTGGGAAACCCACCCCCACCCCCTTACGCCCACCATAAAGTGTCATCAGGTGGGAATAATAATAGTACCTACCTAATTATTTTGAGGGACTATAGGTCCAATAAGATTGTGCGAACTCTTTTGGGCGGGATGCAGATAGGCGTTGCGACGTTTAAGATTTGGCGTTGTCTGGCTTAAGTGATCATAATGTCAAGGGCAACGTTCACTCATGCTGACATTCTAGTATTCTGCCATCAAAACGAAAAAAACTGTAACGTGATTCCAACTGCACAATTCGGATTAAAAATCCAGTTGTAATTATTTAGGTACATGCGTGTTGAAAAAAATGTGTACAATTGTAAATGTTAATTCTTACAAATCTAAATGTTACACAAAAAGGGTCATGTTGGGACACAATTAAAATACTTTAATTAATAATTATAATTATACCCTTTTTATAAGGGTGCATTAAAGGGTTGTGCAAATAAAAAAGGTTTACACTGTACATGTAAAAATAAGCACTTAGATTTTATTGTGTCTTGGGGTGGAAAGTGTGGTAAGTCACATTATTATAGGTATGATAAATTCGACAAAAAGACAGGATGAGATGGCAATATAATCAATACGCATATTTCATTTATTCTACAAAATTTTATTTTATGTATGAGTAGGTTGTAGGTATTTGATTATCGTTTTTTCAACATAGGTATATCATGTTTTTTAATAAATTATTGTGAAAATTGATTAATGTTCGCTGAAAAAGAAAACGCCTGCGGCTCTCATTGCAGTGGTATGGCTGTTTTATACATAATTTATAAGCTTTTTTTAAACAAAAAATAAACTAATAACATGGATTTCAAGATTAAGACCTTCTTTTATAAACCCATTTATGTCTTATGAATAAGTTTTCTGCCGCGGTGCCAGTTACGTGATTGTTTCTATTATAGACTAAAGCTCAACGTACTACTTTTAAGAAAAAAAAAAACAAATAGGTTGGTTTATCAATTCACTAATTCTTCAAAGAAATTTCACCTGTGTTCGTGTTTTAGTACTTAGTAATTCGTTCGTTTTAGTACTGCATAGATAAAAAAAATGTATGTATACCGCGAATTTTTCCTCAATTTTTTTTCTAGATAAATTTAGTGACTTACAACATTTTGTCCCCGCACCACAATGTACTGGTAATTAATTTCTGCAGACGCAGGGGAATCGGATTTCTTCTAATCCCGGGAAACACTAACGGAGGGAATTTATAAAAACGGCTATTATTTTAGTTTATTATCCTTAATTATCGTGAGCTTATCTCGTGACACTTTTGTGAATGTGCATTATACTCGTAATACTAATTATTATTGTACGCCTTGTGCTGTGTGTATAGGGTTGCCAATACAACATTATAATAAAACACATAATTTATTTATTTATTTAAGCTTTTGGTGAACAAAATACAGAGATATGTTAACATTACAAATGTAAATTACCTATAACATTTGTTCACTAGGGCGAGCTTTTCGCATTGCTGCGATCCCAGTTAAAAACCAGCTGTTATTGAAGATTGTAATAAGTTCAATTGTATTGTAACTTTTTGAACTAAAATATGTGTTATAGTTTTTAGAACTCCCTTGGGGCGGAAGCAAGATGGGTGTTAGGAGTCGGCTTTGGCTGGCTTAAGTGATCACTTTATGCCCAGGGCAAGTTGACAAATCGATTGCAAGATTTGCGCACCGTCAAATAAACAGCGAAGTGAGGTTAAGTTGCAATAAACTTGTACTAAAAAGAGTCTTATTTTTTTGTTCCTCACTTTAATTTAAAACGGCATGTTGATTAACAATTTGTACCTACTCGTATATAATATTTGTCAGACTTCTTGACAGAAAATCTTCCCTACAAATTTTCGGTATAGAAAGATCGAATCTACGAAATAAATGAGACTAATTTGGTGTTCTTGTATTGTGGAGAAATCCTCTATAATATAATAGTAGCTTTATTCAATGTGCTCTACCAAATTCCTAGGAGCTTTTGTACTTAAGTTTCGCTCGCTAGAAATAATGACCACAATGCAATGTATTTTGCAAGGTGTTTTTTTGCTGTTTTTTTTTGTGTTTTGTGTTGAGTGTATCTGGTTTTTATATAGCTAATTGCTTCTCTCATTTGTAGCGCCTGAAGAGATTCTATCATAATAAGTTTTATAAGGCCCCCTAAACGGAGTCGGATCTCTATATGTAAACTCCTCTCCCTTTTGAGACGTCAGTAGATTCATTTTCTTAAATAATTAGTGGTTTCATCTTAAAATTAAAAACTCTGATTATTGGGAATAAGTTTTAGTAACAAGAATCGTCAATTTTTTTTTTGGGAAATGAATACCCTGAAATTGACTAGACATGGTGTTGTTTTTGTTAAAATGTTAAACACAACGCAGCAACTTGGTAAAAATATTGTCTAACATGAAGCGAAGTGTGTCAACAGGTTAGATTTTTTCATATTCAATCATGTTTTCCGCCCACATATTGTATTATTTAAAATATTTTGAAGGACAATGTACTTTGGTCTCTGGAGACTTGTATACACGTAGGATGGGATAACGATGGGACGTTCATTGATTTGATCTGTTATTATTTTTTTGTCGCCTATAATGCTTAGGTCCGTTTGGACTTTTGAAATCATCAATTTACATTTCAAAATCATAACTTATATAAATAAAATAACAATAAAATCACAAATACTACAGAGAGCAATAACGTGATGATCAGAACAACATTATATTCTACATAATTCAAGATCATTCTTGATGAGAGTGTACATGTTTCCAAACAGCATTTCGTGATCAGTCCTCGTCCGTCAACTATGCGTATAATCAGCCTTGAATGAAAAAATAATGAACTTTGTCATATGATGGAGTAGGTGGGATGTCTCATGGCGAAATAATGATTGATGTAATAAACTTTGTAAAACCATATTAAGTTAAGGAGGATGTCCTAATCATCACATAGGTATATTATTATCTACCGATAAAATGTCTATGCGTAGTTTTTCCTTTGTCGTTCATTTATTTTATTTATTCATGCTTGAACGCCTTTTAAAATTCATATTTAAAAAAAATAATATAAACAAGCAATAGAACCCCGTGGAGACACCTGGGTTGTAGAATTAGCCCCCCAATATTTTTAGGTATTTTTTCGAACGTCCTGTAAAAGTCAGATATTCGTAAGCGGAGACCTTGAACACCAATAGACAGATGATATTCTCCAACTTGCGAGTCGTACATGGTAGCAGATATCCCAAGACAGATGAATTTGGAAGAGTTTAGAAGAGGCCTATATCTAGAAGTGGAACTAATGGTGCTAGCATTAAGGTTGTCTTACACGAGCAATTTTTTTTTGCAATACTGCGGTAACTCGTAAAAATCGTATTGATTAACATTAGTTTGCAATTGTATAGCAATTATTTCGGCAATATTTAAAGCTAGACAACGATATTGCGTGCAAACGCCAAAGAGAATAGACTAAATGACCAAACCGATTGGATATTCAGAAATTCGTCTCGCCGACATCATGATAATTCTCTTTGGCGTTTGCACGCAATATCGTTGTCTAGCTTTAAATACGAGTATTGCCGAAATAATTGCTATAAGTATATTTCGAAATAATTTTAATCAAAACGATTTGCACGAGTTGCCGCACTTATTGCTCAAAAAATTGCACATGTAAGCGAACCTTTAATCAAGTATACTGTAAAGATTAAAGTTGGCTTACTAACATTTTGAAAAAACTAGAACCAGGATTTCAGCAACATAAGAAAAAACTATCTTAATATGTAAATTTTGCGTCTTGCCATCAGGCTAGGAAAACTATTCACATGTTTCGCCTTTGAAACTTCACGACAAAAAAATGATAAAGTGAAATTTTCTAAGCTTCTAAGCTCAGCTTTACATAGAGCTTAGAAAATTGTAGGTATATTCAATATTTTATAATACCAACCAGGGCCGCCCCTAGATATAATGCCGCCCTAAGGCAAGTACGGGAATGCCGCCCCCAAAAATACGTGTAAATTAAAAATACGGTATCTATTAAGATACCTATGTAGATAGCCGCCGTGACAGTTTTTAAATACAAAGTAGGGAGTCCAACTATAAATCTAATGTTATCTGGCATTTAAATAGCGCCGCAGACGAAATTTTACGAAAAATGGGGGTTTGCATCTTATTGTATTTTACAAGACAAATGACGGCGTAACTGGCGCCGCAGGCGAATTTTTGTTATACAAAACAATAGTATTTATTTGGGTTGCCGTTTTCTCGATTTTCCGCCCCTTCAGAGTTCCGCCCTTAGGCTTTGCCTGACTTGCCTATTAGATAGGGACGGCCCTGATACCAACCATCTCCATTCTTTGTTAGGTTCTGTCACACACATTAATCTTAGGTTCTTTTTACAATACTTCGGAACATTGCAAACTATTTCTACATAAATCAACTTGCATAATTCTGGTGAAAATCGGGTATGTTTGTAACGCAGGGCCGTGGCAACTTTGTAAGTTGTTCGAATGTAAATAAATAAAATAAATAAATAAATAAATAAAAACTTTATTGCACATAAATATACACACAAAGGGCGGATTTATCGCCTATTGGCGATTTCTGCCTATCAACCCAACTTTGACATAAGAAATGAAACATAAATTACATAACATACCAATGTACTTAATGTACACGGAATTTAGTATTTTATTTATTTATTTATTTTATCTTAACATTAAAGTGCACATTGCTCATGTTTGCTTCTCCCACTAGGTACATCCTGTGTAGGGAAAAGGCAAAATCACATTATTATTATATAAAAAAAATACATTACAAACAAAACTGTCACATAACAATTGATAGATAAAGACAACACAACAAATTAGTACATACAAGTAGTTAGATTATTATTAAAAGACAACGCCTTCAGCTACGGTCGAAAAGTGTTTGGCTAATACTACTTTTCATTGATATGATATTGCGTAACAAAGTTACGAGCACAAAATGTTTTGAGTGATTATCGATAGATGTCGACATTCTTAACAGACGCGGCTTCAGAAGCGCAGGAGTGTTTAATTTGTACATTGTGATTTGTAAAGTGAATTGGTAAATATTGTTGTACAAATATTATTGACTAGAATAGAAAATACTACGCTGAATAACAATTCAATTTACCATAAAGATGTACATTATGGGAGCTCCGCGTAGATACTTGGCTCACCACAATATGCCAACAACGTCTTTTCGGATATCTATCAAGACGTGAAGAGACCAACCTAGAAAGAACGGTAATGCTAGGCAGTGTACAAGGCAGGAGACCGACAGGCAGATCGCCGATGCGTTCGAGCGACCAAGTGAGAGCAGCCACAAATACCACTCTACACGAGGCCACACATCTGGCTCATGGACAGAGGAGCATGGAGGAGGATTGTCAACTACGGGAGTGAGAGTCGCGACCCTCAGTCATGAGGATAAACGATACCAGCAATAATGAACAGACAATAATACAATTATTATACATGTAAGGATAGGGAGGTCTGGTGATCATGTGTCTCTCTGCCTACCCTGCAAACAGCGTAATTTTTGACGGGTTACAGCTAGTTTACTAGGTATAATGTAAATACAAGCGACGTTTTAAAAAAGCTTTATTTGGTTTTATTTGCAAAAGCGAATAAAGTATACATTCTATAAAATGATATTCTAAGTACAAAATGATTATAAGGGATGAAAGTTTTACTAAAATATGCGACGAAATGTTATGCGTCAACTAGAAAAGAGGAAAATTATATTTAATTACCTAATTTGTTATTCGTTTCAGAAAAAAATGCTATGCTTTTTTATTTTATTTATTTATTTAAACTTAAAGTAAACAACAAACACATATAAATATACAAAATGGACATAGTACAGATTATAATACGTTGTTCACTAGGGCGAACTTATCGCAGAACTGCGGTTTCTTCTATAGGAGAGAATGAGTCTACTCCATTTCAGGAGAAGAATTAAGGCTCGCGACCCAAATATGACGTCACGGTCATTTCCCGCGGCATTAAGGTTCAAAATCGCATTATAAAATGGTAAAAATAGCGTTTTTCTTTTCATTTTTTGGGGTAAACTTCTCTTCTATCAAAAAACTTTTACAGTCATTCTCTAGATAAAGGTTAAATGTATCTTCTCTATTTTTTTTTCAAAGCATATTTAGTATGGTTTTTGAGATCTAAGGTCTCCTAAATAAATAAATAAACATCAAGAGATGACGATTCTAAAAATTTTATGAATATTATCGAACGCATCATTGCTACGCAGAGGCATGACTTTGCCAACAAACTTCTCAGTATTATCAGCCAGAAGAGTCTACATATTATCATTCATGATTGACGTATAAACTCATCAGCCTAATACTGGGAAAAATTCACCTATCCAGATATCACGGATATCACAGGATTAGGCTCAGATGCGCGGGAAAAATCCTGTGAATAAATATTTATTCACAGGATAAATATTTGAAGCTTAATTTCAAAACGTAATATTGTTATGTAGTCTACAAAATAAAGTTGGGCATGACTTGTGGTTTTGTGGCGGAAATTGTCGCGTCGTATGTACGAGTAAGTATATTAAACTACAATATATATATATATATAATGTAAGGGAATGATCCTTTTGTAACGCTTTGATCATGTCCTAGGCGAGTGATTTATGTATCGGTAAATGAAGAGAAAAAACACAATAGGCGCTCTCTGTATGGGAGAAGGTTTACTACATTATAAATGGCTTACAAAAGGAGTTTACCATGAAGTTAGGAACATATACCGAGTATATTTAGGAGTTTGCATTTGAGGCTCGCGACCCAACTATGACGACACGGTCATTTCCTACGGCATTAAGGCTCAATATCGCATAAACGATCGCATGATAAAAGGTAAAAATAGCGTTTTTTCCATTTTTTGGGGTTACTTTTGCGTCTATCAAAAAACTTTTACGGTTATTCCCAAGATTTTAATGTATATTATCAGTACATTTTTTTTCTCCGCGACTTTCAGGATACAAGTTTCTGTCTTTCGGAAAAAAAAGATCAGAGGTGTTTTTCACAATTTTTTTAGGGGAAATATAAATACTTACAAGATATAAAAAAATCTTTTACGGTTATTCCCTAGATAAAGGTTCAATGTATCTACACTATATTAGTAACGGTTGTCGAGATCTAAGGTCTTCCGATTTTTAAAAATTTTTGAAATGTCAGTATGCGTAGTACTCTTAAAACTATGCAGACTGATATTTCAAAAATTTCTAAAAACGAGAGACCTTAGATCTCGGCAACCGTTACTAAATATATGCTTTGGAAAAAATACAGTAAATACATTGAACCTTTAACTAGGGAATAACCGTAAAATATTTTTTATATCTTCTACACTTTTCTCAAAACAAATTGTAAAAAAAACACCTTTGATCTTTTTTCGGAAAGACAGAAACTCGTTTCCCGGAAGTCGCGGGTATTTTTTTGTATTGATAATATGAATTAAAATCTAGGGAAAAACCATAAAAGTTTTTTGATCGAAGCGAAATTAACCCCTAAAAATGGAAAATACGCTATTATTACCATTTCATCATGCGATTGTTCGTGCGATTTCAAACCTGAATGCTGTGGGAAACGACAGTGACGTCATAGTTGGGTAGCGAGCTTTAAATCTAATTATTTTATTCACTATCTTTCTTTCATCCTTAAGATTGAAACGGATTTCCTTGAGTCTCATGGAATAGTTTAAAAGTTTATCGTCTTTTCTTAATTTTTCTTTCATTTTCCTTCTGGTCTTGTCAAATGTGGTTTCTTTTTCATACGTGCCTCGAGATAACTAAGAATCTTCTATATATCTATCTATTATGTGTGTGTATTGCGATATTAGCTACCTAAAACTATGCCTGCAAATAGTACATATAATTAAATATCTTTCTTTTAGTTTTAAGTGTTTTCGGTATTTTGTTGTATATATATATTTTTTTCCCCCAATAGTCAGCCCATATAATATGTATGCTGTAGACACTCCTAATTTGAGGGTTGTCCTGATTATTATGTTAATTTTTATTTTGTGAATGTATTGTCAACCTTCTGTCAGTGTCACTTAAAATAAATAAATAAATACCCTTACGCCACGTCCCTTGCAGAGTAGGTAGAGAGGAAAGAACGCCAGACACACTCCTAGCCTCCGTCACATTTATGCAATTTGTCATACACGCTCTCCGATTCCTTACACCTCTTGCTCACCTATATATATTTTTTGTCATCCTCTCATCATTCATTCTCTCAACATTTCCAAACCATCTTCGTTTATTCACTTTCATTCTCGTCATAGCACCAGTCTTGCTAGTTTCAGGAGTGGTTTCTTTGGGGGAGCTCTTCCAACAAACTTTAAGTCTTGCTGTGGAAAAAACAATATCTTTTCTTGCGTGAAAAACTGGATGACATAGGAGCTCATGCTCTCAAAACATCCAGGTGTGGAGGTGGTATTAAACCTGCTGTACCTAAATTACACTAAAAGAAAACATAAACAATGGTTATGTTTGGAAACCTCTGATTTAGAGTTGATAAGTAGTATGTAAGTTCATTATGTTTCTGAAACTTTCACAATAAATAGACAAGGCACAGTGGGGTAACACACTATTCACAGCTATTCAACTAAGTTAGTCGGGCAGGGGCGTAACTGACAGTTTATTTTAATAGTCTTAGTTGATTCAAACTCTACTCACCTTTGTTCTTCTAATTGTTTGTTTGTGTTTGTAGGGACATTATTAATAATGTGTTATTATAAAGTCTCCGCCCATTGTATGGAATAGGATTTGTATTTTGTAATCTCACTACTCTTATGTACGTTCTCCCTTCGTATGTGTCACGATTTCACAAGTTACAAGTGAGTTTTAAAAACTACTTGTCAAAGATTTGCACGTAGGTATTTAATTTCCCCTCATACAAATACATACTTATATTCACTACTAGCTGAGTTACCCGTGCTTCGCAACGGTAAATTTGACAAACCAACCTGGCATACTTTATAGGCATGATCTGGAAAAAATGTGTCTTAAGATCTGAACTTCTTTTCCAACGCCCTTTAATATAATACCATACATGAACCCACACAACCCTTGGATCCCCTCATCATCATGGCATCTCCTAGGAAAAGCTTTTTGTTCAAAAACCGGCGACGTTAGGACATAGCCTATATTATCGCAAACATTATTATAATGTAAAGTAGCTACGGGAGTTATGCGAACACTTACAAAAAATCAGACTTAACTTTATGTATACAGATTTAATAATAATAACAATAAGAATTTTTAGTTTTGAACAATGAACACACTAAAATCAGTTATTTAATTGACATCGCTGTATCAAGCACATAAATTAAACATTTTGTACAAAATCATGGAAAACTAGCAACTGAAAATAATAATGCTTGGAATTCTAGGTCCATTGGTATTATCAGCTGCAGGTAAAATAGCAAAATCGTTAATAATAATCAGTAATTTTAAAGCTAAACTGTTAAAATAAAAATGCATAAATCTGAAATTATCAATACCTACTTGCAATATTTTAAATATATTTTTAGATACTGATATTTCAGACCCAATGCTTGTACATTTAATTTAGTTACTTCCACGAAGGATATAAAGGAAAATGTTAGAAATTATTATGAAATGTTGGGGAATGTTTCCCTAATGGTGGTGCCTAGATTTTGATTATTTAAGTAATAAGATTGAAGGCAACAATGTGTGTGTAATATTGTATTATATAAAAATAGTTTATGGCAGTGGTCGATAATCTTTTTTCAAATTATTCACAAGTTTATTAATTTTTGTTTACATTCATTCAAACTATTGTAGTAAGCAGTGACGGAGAGAGCTTCTTTTTATAGTTAATCCGGTAAATAATCACTCTAGATAACAATGGTCACAAAATAACCCTTTGTAACTGACATGTGTACCAATATTGATGAAAAAACAAATTTCACATTGCTTCTAAAAATCTTGGATCTAACAAAAATGTGTCTCAATTTTTTTTTTCTAAATAGGACAATAGGTACGTAATTCATACACATCCGTGTTATAATTCTTACGTGTTTTCCTTTTCCTAGATTTTTTTGTCAGTTACGTGTGGTCAATTTGACTATCAATATGTAAATTTATATATAAAATACACATATCACAGTCAGAACAATTAATTCTCTGGCTTATAATCTCTAGAAAATTGTTGAAAAAGAACAGACGATCTGACGCCTTCTAGAACCTTGTTATAATCCTCTATGGAAACGCTCGGCGAAAAACAACCAAGAAGAACGAAACTCAGGACCCGATACTAATTGAATCGGTTATTTTGAAAAGGGCGGAAGTCACACTGTTTGGACAAACTGATTTAAGTATGAGGACTTTCTCCCTTATTACCTAGGAGAATATCCTCATACTTAACTCAGTGTGTCCAAAAAGTGCGACTTCCGCCCTTTTCAAAATAACCGATTCAATTATTTATTAAAGTTTACACGGTTTACACCTTTACAGTATAAAAAAAAGAAACAGGCAATCATTATAAAATCACAATAATAAACCAATGTTGACATAAATTCAAGGTGAAAGTAAAACGTAATTGTGAGTGAATAATAAAAAGTAAAAAAAAATGAAATAGTGAGCAAAAAAAATCTCAAAAAAAATTCATAAAATAAAACAATGATAGAATAAATTTCCAATAAAAATTATCATATCATACTATCAACGAAATATTAAGTCATCGTGCATAGAAGTACGGTACATATACGTATATTTTTTGTAAGACGAGTTCACGATCACTGTTTCATACCACCATTCAGGTAATAGCTGGCGTTACAGCTTCAGGGAGGTGATTTGTTAAAGGAGCAAGATGTGGGAGAGAACAGAAGGAGGAAGAAGAAGAAAGTGTAATGATCACATCACATCAACCCTGGAATTTACAGAATGATCGCGGTGAGGGTAAAAGATTTATCTGAAACAATTTCGAGGTAAGTATATGAAACATATTATTCTGTTTTGTCATAATGTGATCTTTCCTTTTGTTGTAAGTATATTTCTACTGTTTTCTTTACTTTTTTTGAACTCATGTATGTATCTATAAATAATTGTAAATATGTGTCCATCCTTGGACAAGGACACTGAAGGAATGTAAGTTAGGGGTGGGATTTGTCGGGGGGCTTCCTTCTGGCTAACCCTGAGCCCACCTCTTAAAAATATTTTGCCAAGAAGTGCGGGTAAAGAGGTCGCTATTAATGCGCCTGAGCTACCCGGGGATGCGGAGGGCTCGTGGGAGTCCTTCAATAATGTTGTAAGTATATGATATTTATGTGTGATTTTTTTTGTTTATTCTTATCACGCTTTTGCTGAATTCCACCAACTTTTTAAGTTAGGAAGAGCGGAGATAGGAGACACCTAGCACAAATTAATATCGTATGGAAAATAATGATAAGTGACTCCTATCTCCGCTATTCCTCACCTAAGAAGTTGGTGAAATCCAGCATTCATGTATGTTATGTAGTTGCCTGCGTCTGCATTTTCCTTTTCAAATTTTAATAACTTCCCAATGTCCCAGCACCTTGAAATTTTGAAATACTATTTGCCTTACGTGACATTTTAAAATAGTATATTTTCTTGTAGAGATTGTAGGGAGTTTTGTTGTACAGATTTGCATAATCTAACTCCTGAATAATGCCGCGATCCGATTAGTTGATAGCTAGCTTAATTGGTCAGAATTCATGAAGTTTTTTTGTAGTTCGTAACGTTTCAATTGGCAAATTTTAAGCAATTTAATATTTAGGATCATAAATCACTCGTTGACGGGTGGATTGCCTTTAATAAAAAAAAAATATATTTAGGATCTTAAAAAATATTTTTTCAATCCCTTATTCCTTCTTTCTCCCTTTCCCTTCCTTTAAGTGTTTAGTCTGATCTAAGTAATTTGAAAATCAAAGGCGAAACGAGTAGGTACTCACTTACGAGATTCTTGTTATTTAGGGTAAGCAAAACATACAATAATAGCGTACGTAGATATGAACCTACCCTTTGTAGGAAATATTGAATTAGAATGTTCTACATCCATCTAATATAGCCAGTTCACAATAATATCGGAAAACAAGTAAAAAAAATGTCGGATGTAGGTAGGTACTTACCTTGATGGAGAGCGTGGTGTTGGTAGGAACCTTAACGGAGAGCGTGATATATGTAGACGCAAAAGTAACAAGTGGGAAAAAATATAGCTTTTTTCTCACAGACATCAACCCCGTAATTTATTTCGCCTGCCACTGCGAGGGAAAAAGAAAATGTATGGAGTTTGTTGACAAATCGCTTCGATTTTACTCATCTCAAATACTTCGCGACTATCTCTCGAGTGTTTTATTCTATTCTATTCTTTCCTTTATGACGCATTCCTAGCGGGGTAGGCAGAGAGAACAGATCGACAGACTCCCCTATCATTTATTTTCACCGTCACATTTAAGCAATTCGTCATACACACTCTATGATTCATTTTACTAAAAATACATCCATCCTAGAGAATCTGGTCTATATGGTCAAGCCGTGTGATTCACTCAATTCGTCAAAATAATAACCTTTTAAATCTCGATGTTTCCGACTGTTGGTACATGGTGGAAGTTCATTTTAAAGGAAAAATGAAAACACTAAATATTTAATTTAAAATCCACAAAATTGACTTTTTAGTTCGGGACTAGAATTCGATGGAATACCAGTCACGAACTAAAACGTCAAATTTTGTGGATTATAAACTAAATATTTAGTGTTTTCATTTTTCCTTTAATATATTTTTTTAACTTTTTTCATTTTGGTTAGTACGCGACCACGATTGAGAATCTTTTCTGCGATATTAAAACTTTTTTTAGCTTTTATAGTAATATCGTAGTTACATTATTTAAAAATAAACGTTTTTTCCACTATTTTACCCCGGATTGGCAAAAAATATCCATATTATGTAAAAGATATTGAAGTCGTTCAGTTTAAGGTTATGTGGGCTTATCCATTATGGGTGTAATGATGGTGGTTTTATGGCGTAATAAATGTGGTACGAGTACTTTTAAGCCAAACACTTATAATATGTAAAGCAAATGCTTAATGGGATGTAAAGATTAAATGTCTTTATTGCACATGGTGGGTGTTCACAAAGGTATGGGAATTATTTCAATAAATTGTGCATCCCCTGATTTTTATATTTTTAACTAACGTTTATTAATACGCGATACAATAATAATTTTGTTTTATATGTATTTGTTGTTATATTATATTGTGAAACATGTATTTTATTCTGAAAATAAACATAAAAAAAACAGCTATTCAGCTAAAAGAGTCAGCTATTTGTAAAAATTCAATGTGACTTTCGCATCTTTTCAGCAACAAACTTTTTTTTTTTAGAAAAATTGGTAATTTGGTGAATCTGGTATAAAAAAGCGTTTTTCGTGATTATTTTTTTTATTTCAATTTGGTCGATTTTGCTGCCCTTATGGAGGTGTCGCCTGAGGCGGCTGGCTCATTGCCTCACTGCACGGCACGGCCCTGCTTGGATTCTTCTTACACCCGTGTATGTTATCTTTATCATCCTTTCATCATTCACTCTCTGTACATTTATAACTTGTTCACTTACATTCAAGTTACAAGTTTCAACATCCGTCTTACAGTCGCTCATCCCGCTACTCACTTCATTCCTTATCCTGGTAAAGTAATAACCTAAAATCTTATCTGAATAATTATCCTTAATCGCTATTAGACTTTGCAATTAAGTATTACTTGTGATTTAAAGCAAGGTTATTAAATATGTTGATTTATTACTGTCTCGAAAATGCGATAAGCGAGATTTTACCGAAAATGACGAAATATAAAATCATGGAAACATATTAATCATAATATCGAGAATCAGGGAATTCGGGAGACTTTTCAGGAGAGTTATTTGTATAAAATATTTTTTAATGGATGGCGTTTGCACATTCAGTTTCAAATTTAAATTAAGCGTGTTTCCCAAACGAATTGTTTATTTTTTATTGCTTATTGTTCATTATCGTCCCTAGGCCCTAATTTCGGGCACTTGGACTCGTCAAAAAGAGTTTTGAACAATTAACAGTGGCAAATAAAAGTTTATCGAAATAAACTCAAATATATTTGGGGAAGAGCAGCAGACTTTCTCAGGGTTTTTAGATTACAGAAAAGAGCAATAAGGGCTTTAGTGGGTCTGGGTCCTCGGGATTCCTGTCAGAGATCTTTCAGGGAGCTAGGTATTCTCACAATGCCCAGCGTATATATATAAGAATGTGTATTATTTGCATTTAAAAATATACCAAATACTCCTTTAAATGGAGACTACCATAACTACTCCACTAGAGGCAAGAATAATATAAGACCTATTAAAGCATAGACTTGAAAAATCATCCAAGAGTTTCGTTTGTCTCAGTGTGAGGCTATACAATAAATTACCCGAGAGAGTGAAATGCCCCAATATCTGTGACTTCAAGAGAGCGGCGAAGGCGTATCTCGTCAATAAAGCCTTTTATAGTGTAGACGAAATGTTGAACGATCGCATGGATACCAACTAGCATTATTATATTTATTTTATTTTTATTTTGTAATGACGTATTACTAACAGAACCCTCTACATTCTGTTAGTAATGAACTTATTGTTTGTAATATAGTTTACGATATGTGTTATTTACGACACTCATCATTCATTATACATGTATCCATTTATATTATGTAAAATTGACGAGTCCAAGTGTCTACATAGGGCCTAAGGACGATACAATACAATAAACAATATATCTTTTAGTTTCGAATTTGTAGTAGTATAGATATCTCAAGATTTACGAACCTATTCTAAAATAACTTTGGAAAAAAACCATAGGTGGATGTTTTTTCTATTTTCTATAATTGAACATTTCAATTAATTAATAAGTTTGGTAAATATTTTACTTTGTGGACCCTGTTGAATATATTCGTCATTACGAGAAGCTCAAACTTTCGAATAGGACTTTAAACGAAACTGCAGGCTCTATTGTGTCAGATAAACTCTACTTTACTATAAATTCAAACAGAAGTATGCTTCTACAGTTCAGAATTTATCGAATTTCTCGACATATCGAGATTATTACGACGAGTCGACGATCTAATTACAATCTGTAAACTTCTAAAATGGCGTTGTGTGGCAGAACAAGTAATAATAATTACTTTGTTTACAAATACTAATTGCTTTGCTGCAAAAACGTATTAATTATTCAACTTATTCTTACCATACCCGTGTTACATTTCCCAATTACGTAAACACTAATGAACGAAGGTATGAGAAACGTTTTTAGACTTTTTGGTAACAAAATGCTGCTACACAATACGAAAATAAATATAAGTCTTATGTGAGAATGAAGAATTTCTCATTAAAATTAGCATATAAAGGTGGCTTTCCACGGTACGTGATATTGCAGATGGACGTAGTATTTTCTGTACAAAGTGTATGTAGGTATACCGTGGGAAGCCTACTCGAAACTTTTACAGTCAGATAGTAATAGGCACCCGCACTAGCGCATCCAGGGGGGGGGGGGGGGCTAAAATCATGAGTGACAGTACTTTATATACAACAAATCTAGGGGTTTCGCCCCCAAAACGTTGAGTCACAGTAGTTTTTATTTATTTATATTATTTTATGACCAAAAAAAGTCGACAACTCGCAACATGCCCTAAGGACCCACTCCCTCATGAAAATTTTCTGATGAGATGACAAAAAAAAGTCGACAACTCGCAACATTGTGATGACCAAAAAAAGGACAGAATTCAGCCCCCCCCCCCCCCAAAAATTGAATCCTGGATCCGCTACTGGACACCCGACTTCATTTAATCAGACGTGAAAGTGTATTTACTACGCCTTAACATTTAGTTTCATCTGTCGTTGTTGTTGTCTGAATCTACATTTCCCCTTGAAATTTTACTTCCCAATGTCCCAGCATCTTGCATACATTTGTTTCAGGTGACAGTTTAAAGCTATAGTTTTTTCAGAAGCATGTTTAAATGGGTAATTTTTAATTATGTTTCAGATTTGTATAATCAACTAAAGCTACTCTTGAATCTCCAATGTCGCTCTCCCATTGGTTGTTAACCAGCTGAATAATTCGCATGTTAGTTTTTCAGGTAGTTTTTCAAATTGTCAACTGGTCAGAATATTATTAAAGTCCTTTTTTCACAATGGAATGGGCCAATAAGCGTGATCCTAAAAAAGCTTTACTTCATCTACTTATTCTGAATCCATATCCATAGATTCACTCTCAAAGTCTTACTTTAAAACTAACTGGCAAAGATTTTTGGCTATCTTCCCTTTCAGTAATTTATTTAAGTGATTTAGATATTATTACACTAACTTAATATGACTTTCCACTTTACAAAAGTTCTTTTATATCAACGCCTACTTAGGACGGTACCCTCTCTCTCCCTTTTGATATCAAATTGAAAAGTTAACTTTTAAAATAACATTGTAATATATCTTATAGAATCTTAGATTAAAGATAAAGTTAAAGTAGCCCTATAGGCACGCTTAAAAAGGGAAAGAACTTTTTCAAATTTTGTATGAGGGTGTAAGCTCAAAATAAGAATAACATAACCTAAAAAATCGATTTTGATATATTGTACGAGCATAAAAAGGGGACTGAATATCGAAAAAACATCCGCTAGAGTCACTATTAGCTTAAAATTTTTATGAACCAATTTCCAACATTATATCTAAGAATCTACCGGAAAAATCTCATGTTTCAATCATAGTATTTGGGGATTATTTTTGTTCAGAGAATTAACAAAAATCAAATTTATAACTCCTGGAATTAGTAAAACATATTCTCATTTATCAACATGATATCCTTAGTATTAGCTGAGTTAGGTATATTTCTTTTTAGTCCAGTCACCATAGATTTAAATGTATGGGAACCTTGCAAAAATTCCCAAGTTTTTGAATAGTACAGTTATCACAAAGTTTCAATAACCTAACACAAGTTTTTTGCAAGATATAAGTACCTACACCTACATATATCTCGACTGGGCTATTTCCTACGTATTTTTTGTAACCTCATTGAAAATGCGGGATAGCTCTGTTAACAAAAATGAAATTTGCAATTGAAATTATTTTAGGAATCTGGGGCAATTTGCTTCAAGACAATGCACTAATTGAATTTATTAAAAATATAATTGGATTTTCCGTTTCCTGCTCTCAAAGATTGAAATTAAATGCACTGGGATGAATTGCTCAATTATTAAAATGTAGGTACTTAATCCAATATTCCACCATTCTCTTCATATTTTATGGTAATTTTATAGATTACTAATTGGTTTTATTCTTTTCTATCCCCATAAGCCGCGTCCCTTGCGGTGTAGACAGAAAGAACAAAACTCCAGACTTCTCTATCTCATGATGATGGCGACAGGAATATTAAAACAGTCAGATAAATAATATTTGTGGAAAATGACCCTTAGAGCGATATACATAATGACGTTTTTAGTTTGCATTTTATCTGCGTGTTTCGGATGAGAAACCTTAGAACGTACCATCCCTGGTCGATTCCAGATAATATAGAAAATATGAGTAAGGTCTTATGGAAGTTTTACGACCACTTGAGTCTTACAGAATACTCGAAAAAAATGGTATAAATCTTTAAAATCGATTCATGTTTTTTAACAACGTCCATGTCAAAATACTCGTATTTGGTTTATACCCAAGAATTGAGAGAAAAATATTTTGTAATTCTAACCTAATGATGACTGGGCGATTTTCAAAGAAAAGATGATGATGTATTGAAAATATAATGAGATTATTATGGAGCAGTGCTGCGGTCTCGAGTCATCTGACTCGGACTCGAATCGATGTGACTCTCGACTTGCGGCTCACCTATAAAAAATGCTATATGACTGAACATGAGACTCGTTATTGATTTACTAGCTAGAATGAGGATTCGCCGATATTATTAATTTTATCTGTCGATGTTGTTATTGTGCAATTCCATCATACAATTTTAATAACCACTAAATGTCCCAGAAGAAAATTTGCACACATATTTGATTTATGTGACAGAGATTAAATTTTTAATGCTGTTTTATTTGGAGAATTACAAGAGTGGTTCTTATTTTTTTTACGAATATTTTTTGCATGCTATTTATAACTTGACCTAATTGACTCAAGGGTCGACTTGAGTCTTGACATAAATAACTCGAGTTTTGACTCTAGCCTTGACTCTAGACTTGACTCGAGATTTGACTCGAGACTTGACTCGAAGACAACTCTGTTATGTAGGTAGGTATTGCCTAACTTAGGGACCCTTAGAGAAAAGTGAGAGGAAGGTATATCAAATATAATGAAGGTAGGATCATTATTGTATTGTGTGTTCATGAAAGCTTTTTAAGAGAGAATGATGACTCGGTATTTTAAAGGTTACTTCTTTTATTTGTGTACCTACATGTACTAGAAGCTCCCAATGTGATTCGCACTAACTGGGTTAATTAAACAAATAAGTATTTTTTTCAAACCAAATGAAGAAATCCACAGAATCTGCAATGTTGAGGACATGGTAAGATGGAGCAGGAAAAGAAGGCGGCTCTGGAGGGATCATGTTGAAAGGAAGAACCCTGCAAGAATTCCCAAGCTCATCATGTAAGAGATCCCTGAAAGACGCCGACCACTGGGACGTCCACCGAAAAGATGGAGAGAGAGTTGGACCTCTTCATCACAGAAACAGAGACTTGAGCCCTGACTAAACAGATCCTAGATCTATTCAGAGAGGTAGAAGAAGTAATTTTTTCCAACGCCCTTTCATACGATACCACACATGACTCCACACGGCCCTTAGACCCCCCTGAAACCCATTACATCTTTTTTTGTCTCTGGAGAAAGGTAATCAAATATGGTACAGAATCGTATTGTCACCAAGTTTACGTACGTCTGCAAAGTTTCAGGCCACTAGATTTGCCTAGGGACTCCATTCGTGTCAACAGCGAGGGAATGTTGTCATGTTATTTAGTTGAAGCTGTCAGGTGCAGTCGTATGTATTATTTATATTATTATGGCGCAAGGGACATGAGATATGATATGTAGATGATAATAGTTCTCATTGTATGATATCTCCAACTGGAGCACATTTGATGCATTTATACTTTAGAGAATGCAATGATAGAGATTTTATCATACAGAATCCATCGAAATTTGTTTCGGTGCGGAAAATCGATGATACAGTTTAATTAATGATACGATCATGCAGTTTTGAGAGCAATTAGCATCGAACATAATGTAAAAACAAATAGTTGCACATCTTTTATAATAGAGAAATAAATATTTTTCTACCACCCAATGATAAAGAATAAAAGAATGCAAAGAGTTCATCGGTTGAGCATTTCGACAGGTAACGTTTTTTTATTTAGTCATAAAAGACTTTATTTTTTATTTAGATAATTTTATAATTAATACCGCTTTGTAATAACGATTCGATTCGATTCGATTTAAATTCATCACGCTGCTTAACTATGTCTACAAGAAAATCATAGATTTTTTCAAATCCAATGTCGATGAAAAATATATTTTCTATGTAATCATTGCAGACCCTAAAGGAGTAACGTACACATTAACTCTAATGACTTAGTAATATTAATTAAGTACGGCGATAGTGTCGACAGAACTACGTACAACTCTCATTATAATAATTTAAGGTATTAAAGTACTCTCTGTATACCCCTACAATATTCTCATTTCAACTGAGGTAACGTTAATAATCACACTCTCTATAATATTTCAAACAGAGAAGCGATGTTTGTATGTTCGAGGTAACCGGTTTTATCTGTCTGTCTTTAGTTTATCTGACAAGACTCGCTCTCTACGTGACATACTCGTAAAATATTTTACGAAATTAGAAGTGACATTTATAGGAGCTTACGAAATACGAAAGGGCAAGCAATTGTCGTTTTCAGATCGTATATGGTGTATTTTGAGTTACGTAATACCACTCCTTAGGCTGGCCACACACGTCCCGAAGTTCAGTTCCGGAATCGACCGTTTTGCAAAAAAGTTCCGATCAAAACCTCTCTCTGAATTCAGCGTCACCCCGATTTTAAATTCAGAAAGAGGTTTTGGTCGGAACCTTTTTGCAAAACGGTCGATTCCGGAACTGAACTTCGGGACGTTTGTGGCCAGCATTACTGTGATTTGTATTAAATATTATTACATGATGTAGTTGTGATGCATTATTGTGAAACTTTATTCTCTTTCTAGGTGGAGTTTGTTCACAGCGAATTCACAGCAAATTATAGTTCAAAGCAAATTATATGGAGAAAATGTGTTTTGGAGGGGTGACAAACATGCAGTCTGTCAAGAAAGGTGGTTTCGGAATAAATTGGAACTAGACGTTTGTTTGCTGGCAACGATGATCTTTCTGTTAAAATTCTAGAAATGTTTCGAATATGGTTGCCAGAAAGATAAGTATGGCGCTCTAATCAAAAACTGTCTTTTTCTTGACGGACTGTAGCTACAAATGAAGTGCCAACTGGCAGCTGACTCCAGGAAAACCACTCAAAAGGTGGCGTGAAACCTGGACGTCAACTAACCCAAAAACAGACTTTATGAAATGACTGGCGATAGTCCTGAAGAGGGCAGAAGAAGAAAAGTGATATCATGAAAAGAGTACATGGTCGTTGCAGTTGGTTGAGATGGCAGTCTCTTGAGCGGGAGGTGCCAGATTCAAACCCCGGCGCTGGCGATGTATTCCACACTTTGCGATACAGGTTTTTAGCCTAGTGCAAGGTTTGCAGGAAAGTATTTGGGTTTGTCTATGCATGCCCAAGCATGGGGAACAAATCTTCCCCGTTATTATCCGGAGATGAAGGACTGAAAACTAGTAATATGGTAAATGGGAGTACACAGTATTTAGGTCTCAAGCAAATTATGCATGATCAAGTTTCCAATGTACGGAATAATTTAAATTTGAGGACAACTTACCCGGAATTTCAAAGTACCAATTGGATTCTTAAGTAAGCTTACGGCCTATATAACTCACTTCCTCAATTCATCTAATAATAATAACCATGAGCTACCGACGGGGGGCGCTGGCATCGACCAATTTTAATTGTTTCCAAAAATATTTATTTTCCCCATTACTTTTTATTGTCTATGGTTCATTGTTATGCCATTCAAATAAAGAACGGGAATGAATGACACGACGTTCTAAAAGTTTGAAATTTAATTTTCGAATTCAAATCATCGCGTTATGTTTCCACCATCGAATCCCATACTACATGGAATGCGTCATTCAGTAGTTTAATAGAAAAATGTTTGTGTCTATAGGGGTAAAAAATGCGGATGTTTTAGGCCTTTTTTTGTCTCATTTCCACTCATGTAAATCATAAAAAAACTTCATATCGATGAAGATTCGAAAGATGAGAAGAATAAATCGAAAAACCTCCAACAACATGATTTTTTCGTACGATTGATATGAGCGGGAGTGAGAGAAAAAAGGTCTAATATGTCTGCACTCCTCATTATTAAAGACACAGTCATTTGGCTGAAGAGTTTTTCCAGTAATAGTAGTATATATATAATATAGAGATCAACATTTTCCACAAACAATGAAACTGTCACATTTCACAATGTCGCCACCGTGTTGAACTTCTTTTGTTTTTCGGTTAGCTTTTGTTTTATTTTATTATCTCATCAACTTAACGACCATCTGGTTACATTGTACAATAAACATTTTGACGTATTTTTGCAATTTGAACGTTTTGCGCGCAAATTGAAAATAAAAAAGACAGAAAAAGAAACAAAAATATTTGATTTCTCGGTTCCTCTGATAGAAATATTATTAAACACTTTCTGAAACAGAATTACTACGAAAACACATAAAAAGAGGTATTTGACCACAAAGTTAGGAACCAATATATACCCAATTATGAGATTGTAGAGATTGCGGACTGAATTATTTGGCCCACCATGTATACGTTAAGATTTTAACATATCTCGATGGTACTTATCATGGACAATATTATTATGCATTACGTTTGTTTCATCTATATACATAAAATGGGATTTGGTTTTTAAAATTGTGGAATATTTCACTCACCTGTACATTCCAAGTAGCTCCCGACGCGGGATGAGCTCGCCTCACAGGTCCTTGGACGCACGGCTTCCTTCGTTGCCACTGGGAGCCTAGGCGCGCCCCAGCATGCATACTACTTTGCACACGGGCTCGGGTGCTCGCGCACCGCCCGTGCTAGGAGCTCCGCCCTCACCTCTATGCCGTCGGGATAAAACTGGAAAAGAAAGATAATCAAAATTATTACTGGACCATTATCAGGGTTGCCTTTAAGTCTCTAGTCAGGTTCGAGTCTTTGAGACCAAAACTCGAGTCAAGTCTCAAGTTTTTTTAAATATGAAAGTCCCAAATTATACAAACAAGGTTGTGTTTATCTACCATATTTAGGGTTAGTTGGAAGAGATTGCCAATTGGATATAAATCCTACATGTTCTGCGTACTAAAGTGTTCATTTATATATTCATGTCTCATATTAAATCTTGAGGTTGCGAGACCATGACTCAAGTACAGTCTCTAATGCTTAACTACCAAGTCTCGAGTTCTCTTTGAGATCTTTACTCGAATCGAATCTCAGGTTTTTAAATTTGGACCTACCATGTCTCATGTCGTCTCTCGAGTCTTTAATGGCGTGACTAGAGTCTAATCTCAAGTTTTTTTTAAATATACATAATAAAAACTACAAACTCTCAAGTAGAGTCTCGAATCTTTAAGGCCACGATTCCAGTAGAGTTTTAAGTCAATTTGTGAATATTTTTTTTAACACAACTGACATATATATTGATAAAAAAGAAATTGGGTTGAAAAAATGACAAAATTAGTACCATAAGATACTAATAGATACATAGTTTTTCTAGTCAATGAGAACGGTCTCAGGTTATCCGAGACAACACTGTCAATTATTTCAGGAGTCTCAATAGATTTTCCCATTACAAAATTAATTTAATTATTTCATTTTGATGAATTCACAATAGAACGGGAACATAATGGAAATTCTAAATTAAAATCTTTGTATTATTTGAATTGGTATCTCTAAACACGTGTAAAGTTGGTATCCATGACTACCTAAGGGTACCTATTCACAACACAATAATGTTTGAATCCTTTCTGTGCTGTACCTTCAATATAAATACATAGACACACGTCAACATGCTGTCGCAAAGAACCGACCGTGTATGAATGGGCCTTTGTTCTAATTTTGAATTGAATGGAACAGAACGTTCATACCATTCACATTCAATTATTTTGTTCTGCTACATCATGATTGGTGATTCTATTGTCATTTTTTTTTATTCCTTTCTTATTTTGAATTTCAAACAAGTTTCGCTAATAATATTGCGGATTTTTTGTCTTTTTAATTTGCTTCTTAATTTTCCTCTGTTGTCTCTTTTCACTGATTTTTACGACTGTCGAAAATCTTACAGGTTTTTTTAGCCAACATTAATTAGATCCATCTCCGAGAGACGTGCCCGCTGGATTGGCCACATCATGCGGTACGAGGGTCTCTTAAACGAGAGGGAATGGTTGAAGGGACAAACCACAGGAGGCTCCCCCGACGGCAGTACCTGGACCAGCTGTACGAGGCCATGAACTGCGCGACATATGTCGAGCCGAAAAGAGCTGCAGAAGACAGAGAAAAATGGAGATTGAGACGTAAGAATTTGTTGAGAACCAATCCGCAGAAATGAGACTGGAGATGAAGAATTCAAAACATAGCTGAATTAGAACAGTTTTTTTGTTTAAAATAATGTCAACTTTTTACCATGCTTTAAAAACGGTTTGCCGTCTTTTTCGTTGTCCATAATATTGTGCGTTCTTACTTTGGAAATTCTGTTTTGGTATGGATTCGTACTCAAATCGGTACATAGAATTTCTTTTATGAAAGGAAATTATTTTCTTTTATACTCACGATTTGATTTACACATCATTTTAATGAAATTTGGGGGACGAGAGGTTGATAAAAATCTTAAAGAGAAAAAAAACGTGAAAGATTGACATATTTGCGGGACGTCTCATTGAATAGAAGAAGATATCAAGATATCGATTTTTTAAGAAGATTTGGAATCCTAAATCTGAAAATATTATTACGTGGGCGGATCAACAATGTAATGGATAAGGATGAAATGGAACTTTGAATTGAATGGATACAATCCGCCTACGATTACCTACGATATTTTTTTAATTAGAAATGAATTTAACGTTTTCAAAATAAAATAAAATAAATAATTATTAGATACGTATTATTGAGTAGATAACAGAAAAATATCATAATATGCCAAGCCCAAACGTTGTATTTTAAGTCTCTGAGGGTATTCACAGTTGATTTCTACAGGTGATACCCAGTTTTATCGAGCCAAGTTAATTGGAAAAAGACTCACCACCATGGAACCGATCCTTATGCTGTTATGTGTTTGACGAGTAGAGATTTCAGAATAGGGAAGTATGGAACTCATTCAGTTATGAGATAACCAGTAAATTTTGTACGAGTATGAAAACGCAAAACATTTTTTCGGGCAAATGTTATTAGGTATATGAGATTCTGACTGGGTGACGGACTTCATTGCTGAAAAAGAATTGAAAGGTTCATGGATACTTGAATTTTACAGAACTTTCGGAAAAATATCAAAAAAGTGGAGGGACAACAAGGGAACCCACAGAGAATATACTTTAATATGAAATTATATGAAAAGAGACAAGAATTATTGTTATTTATCATAGTCCGATAAAACGCTAAAAGTAAGGACGTTACGCAGGGGGTGGACTGTATGAAACAATCATGGACAGTAAAAAAAAAAACTCTTGAAAACTGATGAGCTTGTTGAAAAGGGTTCTTCAATTTGCTCGTCCTAAATAAATATTCATTGTATGAATAATATCTGTTGACACGTGTGTCAAGTATTAATAATGCTTTTACGTACGCAATATTGCTACTTATCCTTTGCAAAATACTTTTTTTAATACTTTTCTGAATCTTTACGTTCAGTTTTTCATTTTCATAAAAAAAGATACGGATGTGAATATAGCTCATATAGGTCCGCACCCTGAAAAGCACGATGGCGACCACCGGATATGTGGATATATATTTTAATTTTAGTAACAATATTTACTTCCCGCGTAAAAAATCTGTTTTTGTGAATTTCTCGTATATTAGTAGTATTTATTAAAAAACGATAAATATTTGTTTCTGTTATGTCTGTAAATATTAATTTATTTGTGTTTTGCGATATAGGTGCTCAGGGCTGGCGAAATAAAGTGTGCTTTGCATTTACGTGAAATACCATAAAAAATGGCTCAGACAATGTATTCCCCACTTTGCGATAGAGGTTTTTAGTCTAGTGCAAAGTATGCAGAAAAGTATTTGGGTTTGTGTATGCAAGCTCAGATCCTTTAAAAAAATACGTAAGTAGGTATTATATGAAAAGCTAAACTTAAAAAAAGTTAAACTTACTGCAAAAAATAAAGTAATGAATAAATATTTAAACCTGTCTACTTCATAAGTTGTGACGTCACTACTTTCTTATGCCATTGTTTAGAGACCTGTACGACTATATGCTATATTCACGCCAGTCTCGTTATGAAGCCAAAAGTTTACTTGACAATATAAGTTTGCTTAAAACGTCAGTAAATGGCGTTATTTGTCCAATAGGTACCTTTTATTGTTTGTTTTTCACTTCGAAAATAACTCCAAGTGAAAATCTTACCTCAGATATTTTTATTGATTTTGTCTCAATAAGTTGAAAATGTTGAAAAATTTCAAAAGAAGAGTATTGTGTTCTTTTATGAAAAGCTTTGAATTATTTTGTTCTTATTTCAAAAAACGATCGGCAAAAGATAAGTCATTGTATTTTTAAATTACATTATTGAGAATCTTACCTATCTTAAAAAATACATAAAAAATGGGAATTTCTATTGTCAAATGACAAAAAGACGTTTTTCGTAATTGTATTCTTAATAGGTAGTATCTATTATTAAAACACAGACAATTCTGAATTTCAAAAGTCCATGAAATATGAAAGACATTTTGAATGACATTCGAATTTCGAATATAATATTCTATACTATACTATACTATACTACTACCCTCACGCCACGTCCCTTGCGGGGTAGGCAGAGAGGACAGAGCGCCAGACATCCCTATCCTTACACACACTCTTAGCTTCCGTCACACTCATACAGTTTGTCATACACGCTCTCCGATTCCTTTTACTCAAAACGCGCCCATCCTTGAGGATCTGGTCGACATGATCGGTCCAGTCCAGTCTGGGGCGGCCGCGTTTCCTCACACCTCTTCGTTCACTCAGATATATCTTTTTTGTCATCCTGTCATCCTTCATTCTCTCAACATGCCCAAACCATCTCAGTTTGTTCACTTTCATTCTAGTTACAACACCAGTCTTGCAGTCACTCATTTCCCTAATAACCTCATTCCTTATCCTATCTCTCAGCGTTTTCCCACACATTCTTCTTAGCGACCTCATTTCCACTGCATTCATCCCGGATTCATCCTTCTTCAGCCATGTCCAAGTCTCGCTTGCATACATTAGGGTCGGCACCAAGACAGCATTGTGCACTAGCACTTTTGCTTTCATAGACACATTGCTACTACCAACAATCGGACCGAGTGCCCCATTCGTCCTAGTTCCGGCCAGCTTCCTTCTTTCAACGTCTCCATCACAGCGTCCATCTCTAGTAAATAAGCTTCCCAAATATACATACTCATTCACTTGCTCCAGACAGTCATTACCAACTTTTATCATACAATTTGTCCTTACTTCCTCTCTTTCAAACACTAATACTTTCGTTTTATTTACATTCATTTTCATACCATTCATATCGCAGCTTTCATACACACAGGATACTACCCGTTGTAACTCGTATTCATTATCCGCCATCAACACTAAATCATCTGCAAACATTAGCGCACATACTTTCACTCCATTTAGATCCACACCAACATTCAGCTCATTTAGAGGACGCATGCAGTAGTCGAAAAACAGGTTGAACAACCAAGGTGACATGACGCAACCCTGCTTTACCCCTTTTGTGAGCGTGAAACACTGCGAAAACGCAGCATTCACCCTGACACAAGCAGAACTCTCCGCATATAGGGACGCAATGGCGCGAATCAACTGGTCGCTCACCCCATATTCCGACAGCACACGCCACAGTCTATCTCGATCCACACGATCGTATGCCTTCTCTAGATCCACGAACGCGCAGAAGAGCCTCTGGTGCTTAGCCAGAAGCTTTTCCACTACCATCCGTAGGGAGAAGATCTGATCGGTGCACCCCCTGCCACTCAAGAAAGCACCCTGGACATCCCATATTTTACTTTCAGTCACTTTTCTTGCTCTTTCAATCAGTACTTTTCCATACAGTTTACCCACAGAGCTCAGCAGACTGATAGCCCGATAATTTCCGCACTCCAACCTTGAGCCTTTCCCCTTGTACAAGGGGCAGATGACTGCCCTCCTCCAATCCTCAGGAGTGCAGCCACTCCCCCAGCACACGTTGAAGAGCCTCAGGCACCACTCGAGAATTAATATTCTGTCTAGAATTAATATTCTGTCTAGAATATAATATTCTGTCTAGAATAAAAGCAATTCGAATTTCAATGGAATTGAAATATCTTTTGTTTTTTTGCCGTTGTAATATTAGAGATACGGAATATGGATTTTTTGAAACATATACCTACGAATCAAAAAATATGATATTGAAATTTGGTATATGAATGTCTCCTCTATATATTTTACGGGTGACGTTCCTGGGATTATAAAGTAGTAAAATTATAATATCTTATTTATTGTAAATATGCTTTGTGTCCCTTTTTTATGTTTGTGTGTATTGTATATTTCCTTTTTTGGGGAAAGTCCGGCTTTTGGACTTCTATGGGAGGCAAGCCACTGTCTTGCACCCTTAGTAATGGTGTCAAATTTCAATGAAAATGACATTCTTGCTAGCAATAAAAATTGTAGTTTTAAATTAGTAAATGGTTCGCGCAGTTGCTACATAGGTTCGAAACCATGACACTGACGATGTATTCTGCACTTTACGATACAGACTTTCAGCCTAGTGTAAATGTGCAGGAAAGTATTTGGGTTTGTGTATGGAAACCAAGATCCTTTTTTTAAAAAAAAAGAAATCAGCAAGGACATCAACAAAACGTGAAAATACATTTTCATACAAAAAGAAAAACATATCATGTCGACTTGTTAATTAAGGGCGCCCGCAGCATACATCAAAAACAAAGGCTGTCAAAAAATAAAATTATCAGTAACTAAAAATATAATAATAACTAAAAAACAGACCTTCGCTTTCTTGACGGACTGTAGTTAGAGAGTTGGACTCTACTTACTTATTTTACTGTTGTAAATATAGGTACCGAATTTAAAACAACTTATCATTTCTTACGGCCTATGTAGTTTAATATAAACCTAAGTACCTTACAACTTTATGAATAAGTGAATAAAAACACCCAAAGGTCCGGTCACGTAGATAAACGTGACGGTAAAGACATCACAGCTGGACGGAGGACGTGCCAGCTATGGTGCCAGCACGCCCCATAGACAATAATATCTGGAATCGTGATTGCCTATGGTCCCCAAATCAGATAAATGTTTGCAAGACCAACACGAAATTATTTAATTTTAAATAGAGCCACCTAACCTAAGCGAATTACATGCAGGGTTTAATACGAGGCCGAGCGCAATAGTATTATCATACCGGCCCGGCTCAACTGACATTTGACGGTAAATAACGCCACCAAGATTGGGAGAAAATGTATGGGAAAAAATATTCCGTAGTCCAAGTGTTTGTCACCGAGACAAGGTGTTTATCACCGATACAAGGTGACGTCACCAATCAGGGTGGTGATGTTATTCGTGGGTCCAGGCTTGTATACTATCGTTGGCTTCGCTTAGGGTTAACTGGCATAGATCGCAGCATTACGATAAGCTCGCCCTAGTGAACAAATGTTATAAATTTGTAATGTTAATATACTTAATATCTTTCTATTTTGTCCACCAAAAGTGTAAATAAAAAAGCTTGTTGGTTGGGTATACTTGTATACATTAGTAGTAGTTCTATTGTTAATCTCGTTTCAATGGTGATTCAAGCGTCTTTTAACGCTGAGCAGTCTGCAATCCAATTTGGGAATAGGTACTTATGATTTAAGCGAATTTTATTAGGTACCTACCTATTATGTGTCCACTATACTAGTCATATGTAGGTATACAAAATTGGTACCATTTCCCAATTTGAATTTTGGTGTTGATTACATAAAAATAAAAAAAAAACTTATAATTGTTTATTTTCTGTATCCTGATATCCAGGCGATAATAATTATTTAACAAAATTCAATTAACCTGGAATATCCAATGTTTCATATTCACAAAAATTGTGGGATTATTTTTGTTATTTGTATGTATAATGAAGGTAAATAAAGGTAAATAAATACACGAACGAAAATACGAGTACTTCTCTGCCCACTTTACAGTAAGCTAAAAGCTTGTGTCGTGCAGTGCAGTATACATCGTCAGCACACGAGATTCGATCCCTGTCCCTCGTGGTTCGAAGTCCGCTGTCCAAACAACTGTCCCAAACCATGAGCTCTAAATAAAGTTGCCTTAGTTTTTGAATTTCAAGCAAAAACTCTCCACATAGTTTTTCCAAAAAAAATTCGTGGTTTATCTATTCTAGAACCTAGGGATCTCACGATGGTATCTATTGAAATAATTTTTAGAAATCCGTATATTTATTCCTACATTCGTATTATAAGTAAAATGCTGTTATGGGTTTTTAGAGGATTTTCACATCACTAAGATCTCACCACAGCAATCAACGAATACTTAATTACATAGACCCTTTTGAAGAAAACCCACCACAGAAAATGATTAAGGGTATTTTACCCCATATTGTAATTACTGTTGACCAGAGAGCTCTATACGAAAGCCTGTGTGACTATAATTGACTCTCACTATCACCATATAATTCATTCGAGATTTTCTCATAGATACTAGAGAAGAGGGTAGGTAATAGCTTAGAAAAACAGGAATTAGGGGATTTGTGAGTTAGATGGATTAGGTATTCATGAAAAGGTAATGATACTACAGTTTTTCATTGAAAGAGAGAGTAGTTGGAGCTAGTCTGATAGGAAGTGGTGGAAGGTTATTAAGTAATCTAGCTGCATGTGTAGTGAAAGGAGAGGTGAAGAAAGATGTATGATGTGAAGTTATATGGTTAACATACGCGGTCCACTTGAATGTAGAAATAAGCCATGAGATGCCAAGGGTGTGAAGTTGGACTTGAGGTAATCAGGTGAAGCAGAATTATTCAGAAAATTGAAAAGAATAGGGGATAGATGGATAGAACTAAAACGAGTCGTTCTGTTTTCAGTCATTTCGTAGTAAAATACTACATAGGAGACATCATCAAAATCGATGGCTTTAATGTATGAAACACCTATTCGAAATTCAGGAGACATAGCGATTGCATAAATTCAGGAATGAGTATATTGCAACGATCTTTAAAAAAATATTATTTCTTAATTAAGGGACCACAGCTAATGAAGAAGAAGAAGATGAAGACGGGCTACCTTTTACTCATCATATTATATGCATTTATACCGAAATTGTAACTGTTTAATGCTCCTTTTACTAAAACATTCATGTGACCCTTGTAAACTTCGAATAGGTATTTCAATTTCACACATTAAGCCATTGATTTCGATGATGCCTTCTATGCAGTATTTAATTACTCATTTTTACCTGTCATTTGAGTTACATTTCGTTTGCGCCGGGCCTGTTTTTTTTTCAATACTAAATTAACATTCTCCTTTTAAAACAGAATGTTTTCCTCGGAAAATCGCAGGGTCGGACCTACTGTTTTCCATTAAATTTCTCGATTAAATTTATAACAGGCAAATAATATCCGCGTTACTACATTACGTACTATTAAACAAATATTAAATTTCAGGGAGGCACGCCTACCTACTTACGCAAAACCTCCTGAAAGTTCTCAAATCAGAAACCTTTCATAATTTTAATCCCATAAATTTCGAAACAAAGGATATTTATTACAATATAATGAAATAATATATTCCGATTTTGTATCGAATATCTAATTTATTTAAAGCCCCGTGGGCGTTAGACAAAAACGTTTTCTAAGGTATCTATCAATAGGTAATTTTCTTCTCGTACTTTAACGCGTTCCTGATAAAAACACATAGAGGTTCCAAAGCCCTACAACATAACATTCCTGGGGCTCTTTGATGTTAACACCAACCTAAATATCTGGAATTTACAGTTTTTTCCTCAACAGAGATGAGAGGCATCTTCATTCACATAAAGTAGCGTTATCTGAACTCCCTTAGGGAGGAAGCAAGATGGGTGTTCCGCCGCTTACGAGTCGGCTTTGGCTGGCTTAAGTGATAACTTTTTGCCCAGGGCAATGTTACACCACATCCTGCTGTCGATTTTGTTTCTGGGATTTGTTTCTCCTCCTAAACCCTATATATTGGATCCAATTATGTCACGTTTCAAACTAGAATAAGTAGTAGTAATAAGTGGTTAAATTTATTTTACTATGAAATTATTGAAGTCTGTCGGGACGTTGAGAGTCATTATGCAGTGTGAAACTTGTTTAAAAATGTGTACCAATAAAGAATAAATTTCAAAAAAGCCCAAAAAAAAAACAAAGCAAGGCAGCGCTGTGAACGTCATCAAAGAAATAATTAAAAAGAGAAGCTCTTATTTTACTAAGTACGCTCTTAATTAGTTACAGAATGTCTTGGCTTCTCAGAGTGCACTAGGGGCCCTCCAAGAACGCGACCTGTTTTGTGAGCGAGTGCGTCACAGTTACAGGGATGTGGATGGGTGTTTCGTTGTCCTCTGAGCAGAATCTACAGACTGGGGTGTCTGATCAATTTTGAACATATGTTTCCGCAGTCTGCAGTGACCTGTCAAGGTCCTAGTTAGAAACCTTATTAGGTTTTTTGGAGAGCTTGAGAACTTCGGTGCTGAACTTTTGCGAGTATACCCTTAGGAATCACTTACATTGAATGATATTTTTATCAGGCATCGGAGACCCTGTAGGAAAATTAGTATTGTACTTATCTAACTCGTGTTTTTGGTTTAATGCCAAATCTAGAATACCTATTAGGTATTTTAATTATTATATTTCATAAGCCGTTGCGTACAAGCAATTATAATTAGATGATATGTAGAATCTATCTTTCGTATGTAAATAACTTTCCCTGAAAGTCGGTAGGGTGCGTCCTTGGTATTAAAATGTATGTTAATGGTGGAGGCGGCAAGTAAAATAATACATAAGATTAAATATTTACAAACAAGAACATTTTACATACATATCTACAAACAAACATACATGCTATAATTATGTATATCTGTATTTCCATTATTAAAGAGGTGGGCATTAAGAATATGCATACTGACATTTCAAAACTTTCTAAGCACGGGAGACCTTGTATCTCGACAACCGTTACCAAACATGCTTTGGAAAAAATAAAGTAGATACATTGATCGATTATCAAGGGAATAACCGTAAAAGATTTTTTTATATGTTATACAATACCTAGATTACTCAAAAAAAAAAATATGTAAAAAACAGCTCTAATCTTTTTTCTGAAAGACGGAAAATTGTTTCCCGAAAGTCGTGGAGAATTTTTTTTTGTATTGTTAATGTGTATTAAAAACTAGGGAATAACGGTAAAAGTTTTTTGATTGAAGCAAAATTAACCCATGCAATTGTTCAAGTGGTTTTGAATCTTAATGCCGTGGGAAATGACCGTGACGTCATAGTTGGGTCGAGAGACTAAAGAAAATCGTATGTATTCCTATTGTACACTGTACAGTAGTATCCCTTCTACATGCAAAATGTATGTAATTTAGTATAGGTTTGGTTTCTCCCATATTAAGTAGGTAGCTTATGATTAGTTTATTCATCAATTCCAGAGAGGAAATTATCACGATATGAGGGTAGAGACTATATAGAGGAATTATGTAGGTCAGGATATAATATATAGATACCTACCTAAGAATACTGGTAATACCTATAGAACGGAGGGCTCCTTGAATATTTAAAGTTCGGACCCCAACTATGACGTCACGGTCATTTCCCGCAGCACTAAGGCTCAAAATCGCATGAAAACATGATAAAACAGTTTTTTTTTAAACTTTTTGGGGGTTAATTTAGCTCAATTCAAAAACTTTTATTTTTTATTATTATCATTTACTAGATTTTAATGCATTTTATCAATTCAAAAAAAACTCTGCGTCTTTCTGAGTTTCTGTCTTTCGGAAAAAGATTAGAGGTGTTTTTGACTTTTTTTCATTCAGAATCTATACAAGATATAAAAAATCTTTTACGGTCATTTACTAGATAAAGGTTCAACGTATATACCTTATTATTTTTCAAAGCATATTTAGTAAGGTTGTCGAGAAGTAAGGTCTCCCGTTTTTTGAAATTATTTAAATGTTTTTATGCATAGTCTTAAAGCGAGTCATAAGTCAAGGAATGCGATAGATGTTTTTGATAACGAAATACATAATCTCGCTCCAAATGCCCTGAAGTGACCTGATGATTTGGATGTGTGTCTTCTGAATGTAAAGGATTTTTTTACTCTCTTTATCTTCTGACGACGCAAACTTTCGGCGGCTGATGCCAAACGACGATAATAGTAATGTTGTTCTTTTAAAGAAGTTTTCATTTTGTGTTTTAAACTTTATGAATCAGTAATGGTATGTTTTGCTTGTTCTATCTACATTATGTACTTGTACAAGGTATAGTACCTCGACGTAAAAGTCTTTTAGTAGTTGTAATAATATTTTTGTGCACATCGTGGGAGAGGGGGACATCCATTAGTATGGTAAAAATGTTTTTAGTTCTATATGATGTGTTTGTTTATTTAAAATTTTGTATTATTATTATTATTTATTTATTTATTTATTTAAACTTAAAGTAAACAACAAACACATATAAATATACAAAATGGACATAGTACAGATTATAAAACGTTGTTTACTAGGGCGAACTTATCGCAGAACTGCGATTTATTACCTATTATTACCCATTATTACCTATTATTTATTTTATATTTATGTAATTTTTTATTTTAACATGTTTTTATATATTTATTTGGTTTAAACGAATGTATTATATAAAGCTAAAAAAAATTGTATACTCTTGTGTTAATAAAATTGATTTGGAAATAACGGGTTGACAGTAAGATATTGCTTTTGCAATAAGTCCACCCTTTACCATACTATTACCATTGTCTTGTTTTGTAACACGTGATTTTTGGCTAATTAAGATTTATTTAATAATGTTAACTTTACAGTGTCCAGCACATTCGACTAAAATTAATTCGATTAATTACTAATTCGTCTAATAGAGAATTGGGGGCATAACCGTCTACCTAATGTGGCAAAACAGCTTTCTGTCATTTCAGAAGGTACTCGTTCCTACAGTAGATTATTCTTTAAGCTGAAATTAAGTAGCGAAGTTAGTTTACCATTGCTGGATTTCAACAACTTCTTAGGTGAGGAATAACGGAGATAGAAGCCCATTATCATTTTTTTCCATACAAAATTTGTGCTAGGTGACTCCTATCTCCGCTATTGCTCACATAAGTAGTTGTAAAATCCGGCATATATATTCGATTCACCTCAAAGAATTATAAGGTCGCGGGTTTAAAACCCAGCAGCCACCCTACAAATTTTTATTGACTTTTTTCGTCTTAATGGTAACAGACAAACCTTGCTCAGATTTGTGCAAAGAAATTTGAACAGGCTCAAATATTTATCAAGGATATATCTATTATTTATTTATTTATTTATTATGTAAGATGCAAGATACATTATGTTTCGTGCTTAAAGTAATTAACAATGAAGGATGATTGACGGAGGTATGATTCAGGGAATGAGCACCTGCCAGAATCAATCAAAATATTATTACTATATTCCACAGGGGAATAAAGTAAAGCGGGTAATATGGCCGAAAAATATCTATTAGTATGAACATTTCTGTAGAGGTATGATTGTATATGGCAGTACTAATCGAGAACAATCGTTTCTCCATATTTTCTCTCTTTTTTTAAGGGCTTGGTACCAAGAATGACGTCACAGTCATTTCCCACGGCATTAAGGTTCAAAATCGCAAAAAATGGTAAAAATAGCGTTTTTCCATTTTTTGGGGTTAATTTTGTGTCTATCAAAAAACTTTTACGGTTATTCCCTAGATTTTAATGCACATTATCAGTACAAAAAAAATTAAACGCGACTTTCGGGAAACGAGTTTCCGTCTTTTGAAAAAAAGATCAGAGGTGTTTTTCAAATTTTTTTTTTTGAAAAATCTATAAGTACAAGATATAAAAAATATTTTACGGTTATTCCCTAGATAAATGTTCAATGTATCTAACCTATTTTGTTCCAAAGCATATTTAGTAACGGTTGTCGAGATATAAGGTCTCTGAATTTAGAATTTTTTGATATGTTGGTATGCATGTTCTGAATAATCCTGCTTCACCTGATTTCGTCCAGTCTTCCAGTCCGTCCAGAGTCCAACTTAATTATCATATATAATAATAATAAATACTTTATTTCATAAACAGACATAATAAATACATTCACAATTTTGCCACCTAGCTAGGCAAAGCCCGTACTAAGGTGGCATACTTCACACCCTTGGCATCTCATGGCTTATCTCTACGTTCGAGTAGTCGCCGCTTATTAACCATCTCTTCACATCACACAATAAAGATATATTAATCAATCGTTTTGTAATGTTAACACTATATCGTACGTGTCTGAGTTCTACTTACATTTTTGTGAGTTCTACAAAATAAATATCCAATCAGTTAATAAGCTATAAGATGTATTTGTATGTGTCAAAGAACGGCTGCTAAAATAGTAAATGCGGTGGATGAGATTGTTGAAAAGAATATTTAGAGAAATGCCGAGATATTGTGGCGATCGTGGACAAACACGCGACCAAATTTCAGAAATAGGGTTTTCTACGTTTTCCGACTATTGTTCAAGCAAGTTTTAAGGTACGATAAATATTTATTCTCTTTGGAAAAAATCTCACAATTATTTTTTCGCATTTTTTCACCTAATCAAAATACTTGTATAAAGGTTTTATTACAGCGATTCACTAGAAAAAGGTTCACGTATCTAACCTATTTTTTTACAAAAGTAATTTTCTAAGGTTGTCGAGAAGTTTGTCTAGAAGACACATTTTGAAACATATTTTTATGATTACAAAAGTGTACAATTTTAAACTGCCCCCCTCAAACCTTTACATATTTTTTGCCTCTGGAGAAATATGATCCATTTTTGCAAAGAAACGTATTGTCACCGAGTTTACATACGTGTCAGGTCTCTAAGTATGTAGTAGTCAGAAAGTGGTTGAAAAATTGAATACAAGATTTGGTCACAAATATCACCCACAGTGAAATCAAATAAAATCTGTAGGGTGTCCGGTAAGTTCGTCTAAAATCAATTCGTCTAATTATGAATTCGTCTAAAATCAATTCGTTTAAAATCGACGAATTCATCGTTAGGCAAATTGATTTTGGCCGAATTGATTTTAGACCAATAGATTTTAGACGAATTGATTTTAGACGAACTTCCCGTAAACCCTTGTAAAATTTAAAAAAGGTTGGCACTGCTACTTACCGTTTATAAGTAATCCATTGCATTTCCTTATTACATAGACAGGAAAGTAGAACTGCGATATACGTAGGTCGTAGAGGTTTACATCCGCCCTTTAGATATTACTGTGTAGATATATTAGTAGGTATAAGTCTGGTATCTTTCTTCCTCATACAAAGTACACTGATTTCTAGAGACCGGATTATATGCAACTTAAAATGGATGAAATATGCATGCAAATATGCATCATAAATGCTCTAAATATGCAAGATAAATAAATACTACGAATTACCGCTATTAAAAGATTTTATTTAATTTATGTTTGGCATCGTTTGGAAGACGGAGAAAAACAGTTCTACGATCAGAAGTCATAAAATCTTTTTTTTTTTATTTATTTGCGATTAGTCACTATTTTTGAAGTACTATGTTTACCTACTACCTACATTTTCAACAAGACAGCAAAATTTTTGTTTTTGAAACATTTACAAATACAATTTAAGAAAATATATCCAAATATGCATTATCATTAGATTTTGTCAAAAATATGCAAAATCTTGAGAAAATTGGCAAAATATGCAAATGCATATGCAAATATGAAAATGCATATAATCCGGTCTCTACTGATTACACACAAACCTGACCTAGTTCTATTCTATTCTATTCTATTCTACACACTTCTTAGTTCTTATTCTAAGTAGTATCTATTATGTATTCTACTTTGTTATTCTCTTACACCACAATAAAACACTATTATGTAATTAGGATGCACTGTATTTATTCACTTATTCATCATTTTTATGATATAAACACCTCACAATATTCTGAAATATTTTGAGTTATATTACTCCTAGAATATTTTCATAATGTACCTATTTAACAAATGTAAAAATGAAGTTATATATTAATAAAGCAAATAAAAATAAAATAAACAGAGAAAGGTGCATATATAAACTTAAATGTTTAAATTCTATTCCATTTTGTTTTATTTTTTATGTTTTAATTTAAGTTTTATTTTATTTTTATTCATTTATTTACCTGAACAAACTACAAAAAATGTTAACATAACAAGTGCCTACCTATTAGATGTTAAAACATTTGTTCACTAGGGCAAGCTTATCGCAGTGCTGCGATGTCTGCCAGCTAACCTCATTATTTTTTATATGATTTAAGTCTGGATTATTAGAAATAAATCCAAATACATCTTCGTTCATTTCACAGTAAGCTTTAAAAACTACTTAATTGTCAGGTTTTTATTTTATTTACCAAGAAAATAAAATATTTAGGCGTTCATTTGAAGTCCACGACTCATAGGTATGTATCTTGCCAGTGAGCATGTACGTTTGGCCTCACTTTTAGAAACTTATAAAAGTTAAAGTGATTTCAGCGACCAATGGAGAGACAAATTATAGGGGTCTGTCTTTGTGATACGAGTAGAATTAGAAATGAAGAGATTAGATTTTGAAGAAAGGTTACCGACATAGTGAAAGAATAGCAAATAAAAAAGGGCGGGGCACGTGGCGAGAGAAGGCATAGTGTCCAATAATCCTAATGTGAAGACTTGGAACAATACAAGAGACGCAAGAAGACCACAAAAAGGTGGACAGATGACATTGTTCATGAACTTGTAAAAATTTATTTGACATTCAGAATGAGTGCAGAACCTGAAAAATGTCTTAATGAAATTTTACGAACACTTGACTTTTTTGATTTTCCGGGTTGCCGATTTGTCCAAAGACCCACCGCTAGTTTTTTAAATTTTAAAGTGTCTTGTCAGAATTAAATATATTATCCACATCGCTAGAAAAATGTGGACAAAGAAAGCTATATGGGTCATGCTGAGTCGAAAGTTGGAAAACAAGTTGATATATGGGAATGAAACTTAGCCAAAAAAGTGTTTCCAGACACGTTTATAATTCCTATTAATCATTCTCTCACACCCTCCTGTGAAAGTAGGCTGATTTTCCAGGTGTGCGAAGCAAAAACACCTGTGGTGTTCCTGGAGAGATTAGCAGAGGTAGGTGAGTTGTATTTTATAGAGACATTCGTCATAATCATTCATATAGACATTTGTGCTACTGTATCAATATATGAAAAATACTGAAAAGGGATTTCAGAAATAATCTGTACCTAGAGGTTTATAAGATGTAATAGGGATGGTCTGATATAAATAACAGGCTGTGAAATAAGATGGGAAATAGCAGATACTCGTAGATATCTTTCTATCTATCCTATGTAAGACTTGCGAGGTTGGCAGAGAGGACAACGACAGATCGCCATATCCTTGCATGCTCTCGTTACTTTCGACACATTCGTGCAATTTGTCATGCATGCCATTCGATTTCATTTGCTCCAGAGTAGATAAGGGTAGATAGTTGCGAAGGTAGACAATATAATTGAGGGCATTGCTTGATTGTTTGGTATCTTCATTTACCCCATAAGGGATGCAGTGAAGGGATAGATAAATAGATAGAACAATTATTACACATTGTTCCAATTTTGTCTATTTTATTCATTCATGGTTGACTGTAAGATATTGCTTTTGTAATAAGTCCGCCCTTTAGTACACTACTATTATCATATTTTGTAATTAATGGACATTCTATGGCTAATAAAGAGTTATTTATTTAATTAAATAGTGGGTTACCTGAAAGAGATCGTTGTATAACAATAAGCTCGCCCTAGTGAGCATTATTATAATTATGTATTATCTTGTTCAGTTCCATGGTACCTGTGCAATGTTCACTTATTTAAAGAATAAATAAATAACTAAATTAATGTTTTGTTTCGAATATTTTTATGGTTAAACGTTATTGAAATTGTTATTTTAATAGTTGTTCATTGACTTTCTTTTAGCGTACGATATTGAAGTAAATGTTATTCAAAGACAAAGCACGAAACCTAACGATATTCCTGGTTCAAGATAATTCCCAGATTTTTTCGCATTCAAATAATATACCTACAATTATCATAAAATATAGGTAGATACAAATTAGAAGGAATTATCTCAACAGGTATACAGCGAAGGATAGACTTTCCATCAGGCTCAGTGAACACTGTAATAAAACAAAATAATCTTTATTGCATTTATGAAAGACACAAAGGACGGGCTTATTGCCAAATGGAAATTTCTGCCAGCCAACCCATACACTTAGCACTTTTTTTTTTACAAATTATCACATATTTCAATCCACCCTCCGTAGCTGGGAATCGAACCTAGATCCTCTAACCTTTGTTGTATATTATCTGTTGGGATAACTACTTGTTTTACAACTACGACATGGGGAAAATCCGGTATTTTTACAAGAAAATTAATTGTGAAAAATGAATTCAAAACATATAAGAGATTATTTTAATTATAATAATTTTACTTATTTATTTACACTTCATGTGAAAAAATACAGGAGTAAGTTTTGTGTTTACAAAAACAAGAAATATATGTTATCTACGGTATCTACGCTAGATACTTAACCCCAGTTATCCATTAATTTTAATACAAAAATTATATATTTTGATTTTTAATTTTCACTTCACAAATAAAAAATATTAAAAAATCTGCCATCATAATCATACACAACGATAATAAATTATGGGAACAATAATTACAACACCAACAATTAAAAAAATTCCAACACTTTTCAACGATAATTTCAATTAGTTTTGTTTGGATCGTCGGCGAATTTAAATTTTACGTCGCGGACCGGTTTTTGACGCGCGTCCTTTCTCCCGTCGGTTCTGGAGATGAATCTTTGTTTGGAGTAGGTATCGCTGGATCCAGGGCTCGTGGTAGGGGGACAGTCAGGTTATATGGTGGGTGTAAAGTCTCCTCATCTCCTCATTCCTCTCCCAATATCCACCCAATTCAGTACTAAGCCCTCGAGGGGAGATTGTAGGTACTCTGTTGTTTCATATTTCACCATCTGTTCGATTATTAAAAATACAACATTATTTTAAAATGTTTCAGCGATTTGTCAGGTAGGTAAATACGTAAAACGTAGGCGGCTTGGTACTTGTAGAATATTATATTTTTTAGAATGCTCAGGTGGGAAAATGATCCTACATTAATATACTAATGCTGGATTTCACCAACTTCTTAGGTGAAGAATAGCAGAGATAGGAGACACGTATCATTATTTTTCAATTTTGTGCTAGGTGGCTTATTTTACGGCATGATTTAAGCGGTTATATTACCGTTTTTTAGAGTTCCATTAGCGTAAGTACGAACTATTATTATATACTTATATTTTTTCTTTTTTGATTTATTTAATACATAAAAATTACAAAAATATCTTATAACAATATTTTACAAACTGCACAACAGTTTGTTGGCAGTGCATTTTTTTAATGAATCTGGGTTTATCCATCTTTGTACACTTCACAGAAAGCTTGAAAAGTTTGTGTTGTGAATTGGAGTAGGCCGGCATCGGGGATCGAACCCGCGCCCACTTGATTAACAGTACTCTCTTACATTTAATTTTATAAACCTAATGAAGAGAACTTATTAACTAAATGACATAATAGCATAGTTTCAATTTGTTATTAGACCAAAATCATAATTTCGCAATCCACTTTTAAGTTCTTTTTTCGGTTTATTTTTTTTTCTTATGCGTTACCCACGCACCATTAATCATTTTTCACTTCCTCTTTCACTACAAATGCAGCTAGATTATGGAATGACCTCCCACTTCACATCAGACTCGCTCCAACTATTCACTCCTTCAAAAATAAACTGAAGCACCTCTATCTTTCTCAAAACAATTCCCATCAATAACTCCTTCTTTTCCTATTTTCCCATCCCTTCCACTATCCCCATACCTTTTTATATGTATAAATTATATGTATTTTTATATGTTTACTGTATTTATTTATTTATTTTTAATTTTTGCATATTTTTTTATATTTATTTGTTATGTTGTAAATATTATTATAAATATTTAATTTTAGACATTTCAGGTACATTTTTGTACGCACATTATGTTTTTAATTATTTTGTCAAGTGGTTGGTTGGCAGATATTGCCCATGGCAATAAACCCGCCATTTGTTTAATGCATGTCATTACTTCAATAAAGTTTTTATTTATTTATTTAATTCTTTTGGAGCTTTGATCAATAGTTCGTACATACCGATATCGATAGTTAGTTAATACCAACTTCGTGAACGCTGAAATCTACGTTTACGTACACTATTATATAGATCATACCTATTTCAGCTTCCGGAATTCAACTCCATCCAATATTGCGGTTTTTATTACAAACTCTTTACGGCTCGCATTCAATCAATGGTAATGTTAAAGTTCATCAAAGCGGAAAGGGAGCTAGCGCTATTTTAATCATGACTCTGTAATTAAAATGATACTATACTCTTACAGATACACATTTTGTTGTTTCTTTTTAATTAATATAGCCGGGCTATTAAAACGTTTGCTGCAGACTGTGTAGGATGGAGATAAAAGACATATGCCCGATCCCACCAACTACCACCTAGTAAGCAGACCCCTAAGGAATTTCCATACAAAACCATAGATAATTTGAGTGATTATTATAACTGTCATAACCTTTAAGATATAAATCCATACAAAATACAGCATGCAGCTACTTAAGTGAGGGAGATTCTGGGCGGAGATATTTGGGCACCTAACTAAGTAGAGCTGCATGTTGTATTTTGTATGGATTTATATCTTAAAGGTTATGACAGTTATAATAATCACTCAAATTGTCTGTGGTTTTGTATGGAAATTCCTTAGGGGTCTGCTTCCTAGGTGGTAGTTGGTGGGATCGGGCATTAATGATATTGTTATTTTAATATATATTTGTACAATTACATACATGTGTTTTTTTAATACTTGCGATGCAACAAGTTTATGACGAAAAATGGCAACTCAACATGATAAATGCTATTTTAATTTTGCCGCGATTTTTTTTTAATTCGTCCGTTGTTTTTGGAGTCTACATTTTCGGCTTTCAAATTTAATATTTAAACTGTCACATATTTGCTTTTTGTGACAGTTTAAATATCATAATCACGATTCAATTGGTAAATTTTAATTAACTCATTTTCTATCTGGAGAAATATAAGCGTGGTACTCGTAATTAGAAAGTTTTTTTTACAAGTACTTACTTATTTTGTGAGTTTTTTCTCTGACCCCAGGTCCGTCATTTTTTTTTAAAGAAAATTCTTTAACTGCAAGATTTTTAACACAATGATTTTCGTGAGTGTGAATGAGACAAAAAAACAATTGGTATATCTGCATTCTTCACCCCTACAGAAAAAAAGTTTCTCCAGTACCTAGTTAAGTATTATATATTTTAATGCATGATTCTATAACAGTAAACTATTGCAATATTGCCTCTAAAATTTGTAGGTACCAGATTCGCACGATTTCGAAAATGTTGTAAAAAATATCACCTATAATAAAATTCTCAATTATCTGAAAACTCGATTTGTAAAAATTTCAGCAATCAAATTCAGGACACCTGAACAAAACGTATTTCGAAATGTAATAATGATTCTCTTTGTCGGGTTTAGTGAAAAACTCATTTCACTGGTGAACCCTTTTCGTCCATGTGTTGATTAGTTTCTGGGGAACAAATTGACCGAAATGGAAGGTAAATATAGAACGGTAGTAATAATAGTTTGGGATAATGTTCAATTTACTTTGATACAAGAAACAAGAAAATGGCAAGGGTTACTTACGCAAGGACATGGAAAAGTGACTATAACATTAATATTATAGAGATGTTAGGCTATATGCTGCCATTTGGCTTTGGCGTTTAATCGTTTACTCAGCCGATACTAAGAGCATCGTCTTGAAACTGATGACAGTGCGATAGACGGAAGTATTGACTACAAGTAAACTGTCCTATAAATTGTTTATAATATGTTTCCATCCTTGGACAAAGACACTGAAGGAATGTAAGTTAGGGCTGGGGTTTGTCGGGGGGCTCCCTTCTGGCTAAAGGTTTGCCAAGAAGGGCGGATAAAGAGGACGCTATATGCGCCTGTGCTAACCGGGGATGCAGAAGGCCTTAAGCCCGTGGGAGTCCTTCAATGTCCTATAATTACAATATTTGAAAATTCCTCGAATAAAAAATAATTCCGTAAATACCTCTGAAATTTACGGGAAGAATCCATTATCCGTTTACGAGTAGTTTTACAGATATAAAAGTATGCATAATTTAGCCAGAATATTGGTAATTATAAGCTAAGATATTGACTGTCGTTATTCATATTTCGCGTTAGCATTCTTCACAGAATGTTTTTTCCACAGTTTTTATCAGCCTTAGAAGTAGGATGAAAAGGTTGGATTTTTACACTGAAAATATAAATATTTTCGATACATGGTGAGGGTCTTTTTTAAAGGTAAAAATGTAAAACTCGTATAATGTAGTTAAAAATCCACGTAATGACTATTATTATACGTTTGAAAACAAAGTTTTATTAGAATCGAACTTTGTCCATCCTTTCCAGCTTTTTTTCTCTTTATTTTTCCGATCTAAATATGATTCTTATCGGATTATCATATTAGAAGATATTATATCCGAATATCAATAAATTTATTACTAGAATAATATTATGAGAAGTAGCACAAACATACCTACGTATAAACACTCAAAGATTATAATACTGAATAGGTATAATACTCGTAGTACTTGATAGCTAGTAGGTAATCGAATTATTGGAGTGAAAGTGTTTATGAGTAGATAGATACTAGTTAATATTACCCAAGTATTTACCCAATCTATTATCCACAACTTATACTAAGTAGGTTCTCGTAGTAGTTGAAGAAATTTCTACCACACAGATAACCGCTATATTGTCTCACAGTATACTGAAAGTATAGTAGATGCTACACAACCCAAAACTTTGGGAATAAGTTCACTAAAAGCTTAAGGATAATAATACTAAACGTTGGATCTACGAGTTTAATAGAGAAAGCTTTTATTTCATTAATTATTTACTTCACCTTTCCAGACAAACTTTTCTAGACTACTGTATTACACCTAGTGACTCGTTACTACATTTTTACTTCTTCTTCTTCAGTTTCAATCGTTACGATTGGTTTGCAGCAAATCCCCATGTCTCCTTCTCCACTCATCCCTGTACGGTTCTTTTTAACTCTTTATATTATGAGTCGAAGCCCATACCCTGGCACAGATCGTCCAGATATTCTTTTTTTGGCCGTCCTCTGAAGTTTGTCCCCTCATTAATTCCTTCAATTCAATCAAATAGGAGACCGTCTTGACGCACTATGTGGCTTATCCATCTGGCACGTCTTTCTGCTATTGCATTGAGCAGTTTACTTTTCCTTACCCGCTACTAATGTTTAATGTCGTACCCATTTCAGGATTATATGTGACCATTTAACACTGTCCTCTGTCTTGTCACACGTCCCACCCACATGCATTTTAGCTTTGCTGTTCTCTCTGCAATGCCGGTAACCTTCGTTCGACGTCTATAATATCCTCATTTCTATCACGAATACTATCGCCTAACGCCTCACTTTGAACTGACACGTCCTAGTGAATCAAATCCTGCCACTCCAATATGCAGCGACATACATCGCCTTGTCATTCCTAGAATTAGGTCCCGAGGGGTGCAGCTCTCTCTCATCAGGGGACATATTAGTAGGTGGCTGTCGTTTTGGGTCTCTCTGCAGTCACATAGGACGTTGTCATCAGGCAGGTACCCCCAACGTTGGAGATTCTTTTTGCAGCGCGTGACACCCACTCTTAGTCTGTTGAGGGTGATCCATAAAGAGTAGTGTAGATATTCGCCTACTTGGATACCTTCGTGTGGGTCCAGAGATCCTCTTGCCTCGCTCGGAGATCCTCTTGCCACAGTTCCACTCTTCGTTGTTGTGAGGAGTCAAACTTCTCTATGTGTCCTGTCGGGTACCCCCAACGTTGACGACCACTTGGGAGAACACCTATCTGACCTGAGCAGTGCGAAACAGCTCCTCCACAGTTCTGATTCCGGTCCACTGCCGAATGTTTCGAAGCCAGGATAGCTGCTTCCTTCCGACCCCTCTACGGCCTTCTATCTCCCCGTTCATAATGAGCTGGAGAATGAAGTAATTTTCTCCTCTAAGGACATGGCCAAAATAGGAGTCAATTTAATATTTATTTATCGTATGGTCAAAAAAAGTATATCACATCCCTCAAAGGAAAAAGTTTGAAGGTTGGGCATTGGTCAATGATAAATTTCACAAGCAAGCTTGGTCGTCAGAAACTAAACTGAACGGTGCACCCTGGGTAACGCTAAATGAGCTAGCATATTGGTCGCCAGATTATATTTTCCATTAATCTCACATCAATGAGAACCGAAACTAATCGAAACGAAATAATGCGAGAAATAGGAGTCAATGGGGGAGGATTATTAGCTGCTCGCCGTTTATCCATATTTAGTAAACTTTGCTGTGTAAGGTTCAGAACATCAGAAAGAATTACTAATGAGTAGTAAAGGTTAAACTTAGTAGGTAATATCTATCTATAGCATAATAGCACTTAAAGATGATATCCTGCTGAATAATTTAGCAGATTACTCCCTCCCTTTCCGTTCAAATACTCCAAGCTACTCCCAGCTGTGAATTCTGGAAAGACGCCGTACCATAAAATGTCTAAGTTAATAACGTCTTTCAAAATATACCCACGTCTGTATTTAAAATGTAACCTGGAAAAAGTGTATTTCTGTAAGCTGTAAAAAAAAAATTATGCGAAAGTTTAAACAGTAAAATTACGAAAAAAATTTTTGAATTCGTCGACATTTTTTTTCAAGAATCCTGGATTTTTATGCACGTATCAAGTTGATATAAATATACTTTATATGGGAGGGCAGAAAGCACACGGTATTTACAAAAAAAAAAAAAAAAAATTTAAGGTGATGGGACATTGAAAAGAAAATTTAAAGAGGAAAATGCAGACGCAGATTACAACGACAGATGAAGTGTTGTTTATGTAAGTACATAAAGTTGATAGGGATAATGTGCTGAAAAAATATTGGGAAATGAATATAAGATTTTAATGGATTCAATTTATTGACTTTTAAACAAATACAATAAAGTTTTTGTAGGATTTTTTATTTATTTATTTTCGTTGTTTATTCAGTATCGAAATACTAATAAATAGCCCAGTGAAAATAAACATTTTTCTATGAAATTATCGGGAAGTTTTCATTTATTGGTATATTACATAGTTTATTAAACATACAGTTACTCTGCGACCCCCCCTCCCCCTGGATCACTCTACGTCCCGCAAGTGGGGGTGCGCGATGCGGCCGCTTCACAATCGGCATCCCTCCACGAGTTTTGTGTGAATGAGTAAAAGGACGTACGGACGAGGTGATTGTCTTGAACTGCATACGTAACCGACGGTTAACGCCTTTTTACTCATTCGCGCGGGACTCGTGGAAGGTTGGACAGCATGTGGATGAGGCATGGGAGCCCGTGCTATAGATAGTTAAGACATAATTTGCATTTTTGGCTAATGTCACCAATTATTGTCACTATATACCCCACTTTTTATTAATGTTTTAAAGGTATGGAGATACATAAATAATCTTCCCCTTCTATCCAATTGGTTGGGTCGGGGGCTCAAAGCATCTGTGTATCTCCGCCAGAGACCCCTGTCACTTGCAGTTTCCAGGACCTCTGGCCACTCCAACCACAGTCTCTCCTCGCACACCTTTGTCACCTGCTTCTGCCAGCTGTTTCTGGGGGAGCTCACCGATATTCTGCCTGCACCCTCGGCTTCCAGAGCTTTTAACGGAAGCCGCTCATCTGGCATCCGAATGACGTGTCCGAGCCATCTCAGTTGAGACCTCTCTATGAAGAGGAGTGTGGGTTCCATCTCGAGAGCCTCCCGGACATACTCGTTCCTTATTCGGTCTCTCAAGAAAAAGATATGAAAAAAAATGCAACATTTATTCGAAAATAACATCTCTTAGCTTAGGTATAATAAAATTCAGTCTCCCAAATAGGAATATTTCTCACAGACACGAAATTGTATCGTTTTACGACTCGCAATAAATTTGCAAATTACGTTATGATATTGTTTGTTATTATATTTTAATATTTACAGCCGAGAAATATGACGGATTGTAACATAACATTGCTTGGTAAATACATTTTACAAATTTTATTATCTGTTATTCTCACCTCAGATGGAGAATCGTACAAGTCTGAACAAAAATTAAATGGTTTTATTGAATGAACAAACTTGTGAGATATTTTTATTATTTTATTGTTGTTGTGATCGTCCAGTATTACTCATACGTATCTGGGGAGTAAAACTAATATTATAGTTTCTTTTGAATTCATAATTTTTGGAGATCGTATCTGTTTTAAATGCATAAATAAATGAATAAAAGAAAATAAATGAAATAAATTAAAAATAAGTTTGGGCTCAAATGCTTTCCTGTACCTTCTTCGCATTGCAAAGTGTAGAATACATTGTCAGTGCAGGGATTCGACCCCGACACCTTGTTGTTGCAACATTGAATACCTTAGTTTATTAGGATTGTTGTTTTATTCGATTCTCATTTTTTATATTATTATTTTTATTATTCCGTTTCTATTTTTTTCTATTTTTATTATTATTTTATCTTTATATATTTATTATATTTTTTTTTCGTCTATTGTATTGAATATTGAAGTGGAGGCCTTGGACAGATAGAAGGAGCGTCGGATGGCCTCCAAAGAGATAGACCCACGACATTGTGCAAATCACTGGAGGAACCTGGATGCGGAAGGGTCAGAACAGAGACGATTGGAAACAGATGGAAGAAGCCTATAGGCCATATATGGATATATCCAGCAGTGGAGGAAAGAAGGCTGATGATGAAGAAGAAGATTGTATTTTGTGCTCATCAAGAAAATAAATAATCATTCATTCTTTCATTTACTTTAAAACAGTTTCATTTTCACCAATAACATATAAATACAAAACAAGCAGTAAATAATCGCGTTTCTCCCGGGATATGACACATATTCGTGTTCTGGGGAGGATCACAACGACAATGAAAAAAGAAAATATCAAAATTGTTTTTGTGATGTGTTGATAACATAGACTCGTAAAGTAAAATATTTATGATCAGTAACAGTAGGTAATCAGTAAAATCTCAGCTTCCCTTTGAAGTCTTGTTATTGGAATATTAACGACATACAACATAATTAAATTGTTCTGTTTATTTCCTTAGCGAAGTTAAATAATGTGACTGCGATTTTATCACCCGTTAAAACATATCTTTATCATAACCTCAAATCTACTGAAGTCGATTGATGCTTTGCCAATCAAGACAATTCTATCAAACATTTTATGAAGCAACATTTATCTAACCTCGTACCCAAATTAACGTTTCGCGATTTTTTGTAGTTTTCGAGTTACTTATATATTTATTTCGTATTTTTTGGTCAAAACTTACTTTCCAGACGTTATTGGCCACAGATGTACCGAGTTATTGAGATATTGACTACTTTTTTTTTTCAAAAACAGGTAAATAGTAAGTAAATATCTTATTTTATTGTTTGTTTGAAGATTAACCTTATGTAAGCACATTGTAAAATTATTTGTAAAATAAAAACACTGTTTTTTACTTCCCCTATTTATTTTGAGTACATACACCAGAGATCTTTCAAAGCTAATGCTTTATCTTCAGTGGTTATCTATGAACATATATCTTACCAACAAAAAACAATTGTTGTATACCATCACGTCATAAAAAAAATTGAATATCAAATCCGAAATTTTAAAATTTTGAGGACGATATAATACCTACGATTGATCGTGTTTAACTTATTGAGGTCCGATCGAAAAAACCGGCAGCCCTTTATCCGATTTTTCATTTTGTTGGATTTTTCATTTTCAACGGACAGATGTTATAAAAACCGGACATCGGGAAACCCTAATCGGAGGTGATAATATAATTATCATAATTATTATCTATCTCTAATTTTTATTTCTCGTCTGACTGTTTTATTTTATTTAAAAGACAGAACGCCAAACCGCCATATCCTTGTTTTAGTAACATTAATATAGTTCGACATACTCGATCTCAGATTTCTCTTTCTCAAAATTAGACACCCAGTCGACATAGTCGAGCCATGTTTGGGATACTTACACAAGTGTTAAAAGATCTGCACACCTGTCGCTTGGTACACCCACGTTGAAGGACAAACCTCGATGAAATGAATAGATAATTATTACAAAACAAATTATCAACTGTTTATTTTTCTCTTCCCTTTTTGGTTTTCCATACTTTTCTAAGTAGGTACACCACAAACAAATTTTCTCAGTTCAATGTCGCAAGTAGTTGGTTGGCAGACATTGCCCGCCATTTAGAAAACATGTTTCTTTACATTCAATAAAGGTTTTATTTTTTTAATATACCAAATCCACTATAATAATTGCTCGTTAGGATGAAACGTGCAGAAAATCGCTATATTATTATAAAAAGTGAAGATTTGTAGCATCCTTATGTTTCCACGTGGAACGTTATAGGGCGTAGACATAATATAGACATTATCAAATTGGTCCACAATAAAAATACTACATCTCGATGTCTGATATTAAACACCGGTTGAATCCCCTGTGGTGGTACTAAGTAAACAATCTCACGAGATACACACTTCAAAAATTGTTTATAGCAAACTGACACTTAAAGCGTAGTACATAAGAGCGTAATTGGCTTGCCTCATATTAAAACATTTTGAAAGTACGTGTGTTTTGTGTGAGTGTGTTTATAAAGTACCACTCCCGATACGAACTTTGGAATATTATTGTTGAGGTTTTCTATTATGTGGCAACAGGTGACATGCGCGGATCGATCGCATCCACTTCACGTTGGTCTCTTTCTAACACACACTAAACCGTATGCAATAGTAGCATCCGTCTCTTTCCAATCAGTGAGATCAGCTGTACATACGTGCGAAAAGCAAACCTGGGAAATTGCCTGCGAAACGAGAAAATTGTAAAGAAAATTCGGGCACTTTATACAAAATAATTAGCATTTATTCGGTCATCATTTATGCACGTGTACAAATGTTTTGATCCTTTTTATTGAATGCCATAATACATACATTGCTCTGCGAATGGGGAAAATTGTGGCACTTTATACAAAGAAAAAAACAATTATTTATATAATTTTTTGGATGTATATAAATGTTTTGTACCTTTTTATTACATTGCTACAATACATACATGGGTACGTAAGGGATGATGTTTGGTCCCTGTAGGTTACTACGACTAGGTATTTTGTATGAGATTGCTGGGAGTAGGTACCTATGCAATTATGTATGAGGATTATTATAATAGGTAGGCACTTATCATTTGGTACAATAATTGGGATATTATCTGAAACTACTTATTCAAGAACTACCCACCGCTATTATTATATGAAGGAGGCTTGGGCTCCCCACACACGTCCGGAAGTTCAGTTAACTGAATCGACCGTTTGCAAAAAAGCTTTGACCAAAACCTCTTTCTGAATTCAGTGCAACCCTGATTTTGAATTCAGAAAGGGGGTTTGTCGGAGCTTTTTTGCTAACGGTCGATTCAGTTAACTGAACTTCCGGACGTATGTGGAGAACCTTGTAGTATGTGGTTCTAGATTCAGATTCAAATTCAACAGGCAATTGGTTACTATAGAATGATTCAAGGTAGATACGTTAAAATTAAATTGAATACTACTACTAATTCGTAAATAAAAATAAGTAATCAGTTTTTCGCGGTCTTTCAAACGATACCAGACACGCCTTTCCGGCCTTTTTTAAAAAAAGGTTTGTATACACAAACACTTTTCTGCATACCTTGCACTAGGCTAAAAACCTGATGTATCGTCACCTCCGGGGTTTGAACCTGGCACCTCTCGCTTGAGAGACTGCCGCCTCAACCAACTGCGCCAACCATTGTACACAATTTTTGAAATTTGTCATTTATTACTATTTTTTTTTTAATTTCACGTAATTAAACAAGATTTATACATAGCGGACAAGTTGAGTTCGTTGGAACGTGTAGAGAGAATGAATGGTGAAAGATAAGAAAGAAAATTTAGTTGGGCATAAGACGAGGTGTAAGGAAGCGCGTCTAAGAACGAACGGACGGTGGTATTACTCGTACTTTGAGTACCTAAAAGGTGAAGGTAAAAATAATGACGAATTGCATGAATGTGACGGAAGCACGGAGTGTGTGTAAGCATAAGAAAGTCTGGAGATCTGTTCCCTCTGCCTACCCCGCAAGGGATGTGGGTTAGGTGCGGAAAATAGATTTTGTTTTAATAAAAGGTAACAATTTGAAATTATTTTATCTCCCGTGTTTCCAATCAGTGATAAATGCTAGCGGTCATTAATGATTTGTGGAATGTTTCAGATTTATTATTGGAAAACATATTATTATCATCCTCGTTACTCGTTATACAAATAAAAGCAATTAAATTTATGTATTCTGGACGCAATGTGGGGTGAGGCACATTCATCATCCTATTTTATTGCTAAAACAGGAGAAAGTATTGATAATTCCGAATCACAAATATTTATTCACCACCCCTAATATTTGTTTTACCCGTCCGTGTTAATTGTGTGAGGATAAAATAAAAAGGTATAGGAAGAGATGAATAATAGAATAATGTTGGGCATTAAACTGCAAGACAAGTCAAGGAATGACTGGATACGCAGCCAAACTAAAGTGACTGATGTGGTTGAGAGGATAGCGGTCCAGAAGTGGAGATGGGCGGGGCACATTGCAAGAATGCAGGACAACAGATGGACAAGGAGACTGCTGGAGTGGAGACCAAAGGGCGACAAAAGACCACAAGGGTGTCCACCTACCAGATGGATGAATGACATCAAGAGGTTTGCCGGACCCCAGTGGATGGGAATTGCACAGGAGAGGGAGAAGTGGAGGAGGAGAGGGGAGGCCTATATCTTGCAGTGGGAAACCGCGGGCTGATGATGATGGTAGGAATGGAAAATATATTACCCAGCGTATCGCATCTCAAATGGTGGCGGGCAGCTCACATAGCTAGAGATCCAGATGATAAGTGGTGGAAGAGGTCTGAACTTGGAAACCTAGAATAGAAGAATAGAGAGTAGGAAGACCACCACTATGATGGAGAGACAACCTAGGCAAGTACATTGGTGTCAACTGGATGTACACAGGTGTCAGAGAGCCTAAGATAGGGCTGTGTGGAAGCAGATGGAGGAGGCCTTCGTCCAGGAGTGGGCGGGAGTGGGCTGATAAGACGAAGAAAAAGAAGAGAAGACTGAATTCCAGTAAAATAAAAACAGGTCACAAGTCAAGTCAAAAAAAAAACAAGAGCATTTTAAAATAAGCGAGCCGTCTGCGAGTGGCTTGGCTCTTGTCGACAATACTGGTATAGGTATGTCAGTACTTATATTATTGATGTTTGCTTATTTATGATATGAAAAATGGATTTCGTAAATAAGTCAACATCAAGTTTATGAAAATATTTATCCTATAATTTATTACAAAGCAATTCACCCGAATATAATTTATAATTTTGAACAAGAGTCCCTTGGAAGGAGATTTAAAATGGCTTTGTTAAATCGCCTTGCAAAAAAATCAGTCATCCGTGAAGGGAAGTTATGTACTGCTTCGGCTAAATAATAAATTTCAGGAATAAGGTTAAACTTTTAATTTAAGTTCTGTCTTTAAAAGTTAATGAAAGTGTCTCCGTTACAGAATCATTGAGAGGAGATTATAAGAAAAATACACTAAAACCTTGTAATGCGTTACTTGGTAGCGAGTTGCGACCAAAAATTACACGTAGAGCTAGGTGATGCTATTGTAACTTCACTCATTCTATATCTAGTTAAAGTAATAAGAATTATTGCTAACAAGGTTACTTTTTACTTACTTCAATATGGCACGCACCCGTCTTGGGATGATTTTGCAGTAATCAAGTATTTTGATTATGTAAATTAAATGAATGGACAAATGCAGTATGGATGCCTGCATCGAAAAAAATAAACAATAAATTCACGAATGGGAACATGAAAGTACAAACTAAAAATTACAATTTCTTAAGTGTTTTATAATTAATAACTAACAAGGTAAAAGGTTACAAATTAGAACAATAAATTATTCGAAAATTCTACAACAATGCTACCTGGTAGCTATTTACCACGCCACCTTTGGTGTAAGCTGAACCAAGGTCTGAAGCAAGTCCGTTAACCACATTGTCACGAATTGCCAGTTCACGAGGTTTAACGGCAAAGTGGAAGACATTCACAAATTGTCTCTTGAGACACTTCCTGAGCCCTCACGATCTTAATCTCTAAGTCTGATCTATCGAATAATATCATCATCAACAGCCTTCTGCAGTCCAGCATTGGACGTAGGCCTCGCTTCCCGACTTTCGCGCAGCTCCCTATTTGCAGGCACCCTGTACCACTGGTGTCCGGCCACTTTTTAATGTCATCGGACCATCTTGATTGTGGTCTCCCTGGGTTTCTGCTTTCGCAAGGTTCTTTTGGTCCATTGCCGGTCATCTGTTGTTCTAGCTACATGTCCAGTTCAATTCCATTTAGTGAGGCCGTTTTTTGGGCTAAATCTGTCACCTTTGTCCTCTCTCTAATCCACTCATTGCGTTTTCTGAAACGCAATGCCATACAATAGATTGATAGGTACCTTAGATGGGATGAAAATGTCCTAAATTGAACTAAGAAAGTGTGTATATGTATATAAAAGAATTCGGAACATCTTGGACATTAAAACAATAAGGTGCGTTTACTTTGCATTGACCCAGTCAGTACTTGTGTAAGGTATTACAGCTTGGGGTAGCTGCACGAATTCAATTCAATTCAATATTCGAAAATTTATCCCAGCGTGTAAATATTACGATAGAAAAAAAATCCGTAGAGAACGATGGAAAGGTTTAATGGAATGCAAGAATATGCCAAAACAAAGGACTTTAGATAATAATAATAAAAAAATGTTTAAAACAAAGTAGGTAGGTGCAGGAGTTTCAAAAACAGAAAGGTCGTTTGTTGAATAGACGCAATTAGAAGACGTACTGTACACGGAGTTTCTTGATTGGGTAATTTGGGCAAAAAGTCCTTCAGTGGGTAAGGACCAGGAGAATTTGTAATAGCCTTCTTTTGATCGTTAATTATAATTGCTTAATCAGAAAGCCCACTCATTGAGCACCATCTTAAAGTATAATATTTTTTTCGTTACGAGTCACTAACGATCAATACTGTTTGGGAATACGAAGTGTGGCCTCTTTTTTGAAACTTCAAATCACCCCTTTGGGATTTATTTATTTATTAAGAAGATTCACAAGCAAGTTGTTTCTGATGTACAATGTATGACATTTTAGTAGAAATCACACCTCGCACACACATTATGAAATTCATAGTCGGAAGGATTTTTTGAAAAAAAGTTTGTCAACGTCACATTGTACCCTAATTCTAAATTCATTTAGAGGTTTTAGTCGGTTTTTTTACAAACAACCAATTTCAGACTATGAATTTCATAATGTATATGGTCACTGACCAGCAGTGGCGAAGGGTGGATTTCTGCAGAAGGGCAGCCGGGGCTAACATTTCTTAATGGATTACGCAAATTAGGCACTATTTTATCTAGCATTTTATCTAAAAGGTAACTCGATGGGAATCGTGTTCTTAGGTAGCTTCGCGTCTGCTGACCAGTCTTATTGGTACTTATAAAAATATTAATTTGTTTCTGCACCCAACACACAAAATTTACGACATAAACATCTTAACCTGGAAACTCAGAATGACTACCAGGGGTGTAGAAAGACCACCACTACGATGGAGAGACGACCTGGTAAAGTACGTGGGTACCAACTGGATCCAAAGAGCCCAGGACAGAGCGGCGTGGAAGCAAATGGAGGAGGCCTTCGTCCAGGTGTGGACGGGAATAGGCTGACGAAGAAACATCTAGAAAAAAATAATTACGTCTTTTGCCCGTCCTTGTTTTCCTATGGATCCAGCATTTGCTACGGGAAGTTGAGCTAATAATAAACAAAGTGTACCAGTGGATGGAGGGAAATGGAGAAGAGTGGAAACGAGAAATGAAGATTCATTTCCCGGCGAGCGCCTGATTAATGGCCTTCCTAAAAGCGTGCAGAGATGAGCCAAAGGTGTCAATGCTCTCAAAGATGACATAGAATTATAAATACTTTCTATCCATCCATCTTTTCCTGTATATCTGTTGAGATAACTACCTACTTGTGATTTCACTTTTGACTGAGGAATTATTATTTAAAATGAATAGTGTATTATTGGCTTATCTTGAAAAGGTACCTACCTACCATGAGAAGTAAAAATACGTTTTTCACAACCATAGCAAACTTTTATTTTGCAATGCCTCTTTTCACGAAAAGTTTGGTTGGCAGACATTAAAATAAATATACTACACTACGTTATGTTGGTACTCGTACATGGAGGTTGGCAAGTGTGGCAGGCAGCTCTGATAAAAAACTTTTGTTACAGTGATAGATTTGTAAACTGTTTTCTGACATGTACCCACCAAGTTACAATGTGTTTTACTGTACCTGCTAGATCTTGATGTATGTGGCATGTGGAGCATTTCAGAAATCCAGTAATTAATCACATTTATTTATTTCCCCACCAACTGACTGGAATGAAACGAATTTGGTATGTGTTTTTCAAAGTTGGCGAAAAGTTTGTTCAAAACTCTGTCAGTGAAAATTCTATTATTTTTCCATTTTCCAACTTAAACTTCTCTATCTAAAATTCTAAAATTCTGGACTATCCATCAATAAAGAATACCGATGTGTCAAACTGGAGGTCTGGGTTCGATTTCCGGCCGCGGTAGATAGATGGACTGGAATTGGTGAATGGAACGAACTGCAAGACTGGTGTTGTGACAAGAATGAAAGTGAATAAACTAAGATGGTTTGGGCATGTTGAGAGAATGAAAGATCATAGGATGACAAAAAAGATATGTTTGAGTACGCAAAGAGGGGTGAGGAAGCGCGGCCGTCCGAGACTGACCTGGTCCGATCATGTCGACCGGATCCTCGAGGATGGACGCGTTTTGAGTAAAAGGAATCGGAGAGCGTGTATGACAAATTGCATGAATGTGACGGAGGCTAGGAGTGTGTGCAAGGATAGGGCTGTCTGGCGCTCTGTCCTCTCTGCCTACCCTGCCAGGGACGTGGCGTGAGGGTATACATAGATAGATAGTACTACGATGACAGATATTTTGCTTAACTCCGTGTGGCTTATTGTGTGACTGTCGCTGTGCTGGACCGGAGAACTCGTCTATGTTCTTGTCGTCTTTCTCCCTTGGAGGAGGAATTGGTAAGTTTTTGATGTCCATGTCTGGGAGGAAACTTCCCCGCGTGCCTGTGGTTGCGGCACCTGGCCCGCCGCCCTGTGTACATCCTGTTACATCCTGGACCCTGAGCTTAGCTTTCTGGACCAATATTTATGTAAACTGTATATATGCTTTATTTCTACTGTTTTCTTTTCTTTTTTGTACTCATGTATGTATCTGTAAATGATTGTAAATATGTTTCCATCCTTGGACAAGGACACTGAAGGAATGTAAGTTAGGGGTGGGGTTTGTCGGGGGGCTCCCTTCTGGCTAACCCTGAGCCCACCTCTTAAAAAGATTTTGCCAAGAAGTGCGGGTAAAGAGGACGCTATATGCGCCTGTGCTACCCGGGGATGCGGAGGGCCTTAAGCCCGTGGGAGTCCTTCAATGCGTAACTCCGTGTGGCTAACAAAATTTTGTACTACCTTGTCGTCAACTCTAACTTTTCTTACTCATATCTCAGATATTGAAGGAACGTAATTCGGGGGTGGGGTTTGCCGGGGGGCTCCCTTAAGGCTAACCCTGGGCCCACCTCTTAATAATATTTTGCTAGAAGTGCGGGTAAAGAGGTCGCTATTAATGCGCCTGAGCTACCCGGGGATGTGGAGGGCCTTAAGCCCGCGGGATTTTCCTTCAATACTCATATCTCTACGAGTATGTATGACATAGACAGCACAGAATAAAATTAAAATGGAATATGTGAATACGTAATATACTTTTACTGTAAGTTTAGTTTAGTATGGGTGAGGTGACGCTAAGGACCTGGAAACATTGCTCAGTGGTGTATGTAAGTAAAGTTGGGAGAGGATGGTTTCCAGTTTCCGCAAAGTTTAACATCAAACCACATAACGAGGTAATTTGTTGCAGTTTTCAGTTTGTCTTCTCTTGTATTCGCAGCGAGCAGCGCCCGTAGCTTTTCCTTTGTTGAAAAAACTTTTACATATATGGAAGCTTTTGTGGCCAGCGTTTCGAAGTTATACTAAATATGTTTTTTTTAAAGGTACCCTAAATAATAGGTTAACATAACATAGCATGGTAGGCAGAGAGAATAGATTACCATACTTCCCTATCTTTACATACACACTTCTTGCTTCCGTTACATGCACGCAATTCGTCGCTCTGCGATTCCTTTTAGTCAAAAACTATATCCTTAACCATCGGTTGACGGCATAGTCGAGCTTCGTGTTCTTTCGTCCAAGTATATTTCTTTGTTATCATTTCCTCATTCACCCTCTAAAAAAATTGAACTAACATGTTGTATTAGAATACTCGAAAGTTATAATAATAATTAAAAATATCAGTTTTTAGAGCAACGCTTACAATTCTGCGAGGAAAAAGTTATCAACTGAAACTTGTTTATGATAAAACAGTAAGTAAAGTACTGGAATTTTAAACTGTCATCTAATGCCAATATGTGTGCAAAATTTCAAACTGCTGTGACATTGGGAAGTTACTGAATTCTGAAAAGGAAAATTTATATGCAAACAACAATGATAGATGATGTAAGGGCTTATATATGCACTGAGCAAAAATCGTTCTATTTTTGCTCCAACTTTTTTAAATTTTGTGTGAGAATGTTAGTAAAATTTTGTAGATAACGTAAGCGACAGAGAAAAGAAACCTGGAAAGAAATATAAAAATCTAAAACAGCCGATTTGTTAAGATTTTAATTACCAGTTTGGCTAAATTATACTTTTATATCTGAAAAACTGAACGGAAAATCTTCAGATCCCGTAAATTTTAGGGGTACTTTAGAAATATTTTTTTATTCAAGAAATTTTCAAATCCTGTAATTCTAGAACAGCCGATCTGTAATCAATACTTTTATCTATCACTGTTTTCAGTTTCAAGACGATTCCCTCCGTATTGGCTGAGTAAAATTCAGGGCGCCGAAGCCCCCTGACAGCATATTATAGAGCCTTAATATTAGTGTGATAAACATATAAAATGAAAATCGTATTAAGTACCTACATATAATATTTCAACTAATTTTTTTTTTAATTTTTAGGCATTCCACCCATAAAGAACGAGTGATCTCTGCCGATTTCAACTAAATCACATATTGTAGAATGCATATGGGTTAAACTTGCTATGAACTCTGTATGGAAATGAAAAGAATGTACTATGGTACAATAAGTTACAATATGTTACACATAAAATATTCCATACTGTCATATTATGTGAAGCGTATATATGAAATAACTCAGGCCTTAATGAAAAGGGGTCGACATAATGCGGCCATTATGGTAATGTGATCTTAAGATATATTTAGGTTATTTTTCCACCAGAATTTATATTAGGTTGTTCTTAGGAATTTCAATTTTCAAAATAATTTTGTTGTGTTTACTTATAGAAAGGAGAAAATTCATTAAGTATGGAAAAAACCCAGGCCATAGGCGCAAACAATAATATGTAAAAGGTAGGCGATAGGTAAAAATTAGTTATTAAATACTGCATAGGGGGGCATCATCGAAATCAATGGCTTAGTTACCCCCCCCTAAAGTCAAATACTATTAGGTACCTATTAGGTACTATTAGGTAAATAGGTACCTTTTCTACCGAAGCTATAGGGGTAAAACTTGAGCAATTCGCGGTTTTTCAATAAAAAGTGAAAATCACGAATAACTCGAGAACCGTACGACTTTGGACAAAGCTAAGTTTGGCTCAAAAGATCCCAAATGACCTCTACAATTATCCTGAAGATATATACATCCATCTATCAAACACCCTGTATAGCAATTTTCTTTAACACATTTTGTATAAATGTAGGTTTTTTTTTATCATCAAATGAAAAATGGAAAATTATTGCGATCAACGCCATCTAGTGTTTTGTTTTGAAACATTAATGAGTGGTTCTGAAATTCAGTTACTGCGCTGTAGAGCCTGCAGAAATATTTAACTGAAAACGGGCGGTGAACTTAAAACAACCTGTTCAAAAAGTGTGCTGTGAACGTTTTCCGGAAAATCACACAGATGTCGATGGTAGTACCTGTTTCGTGAATATTAAAACATATAAAATTCTCTTTATATGTTTAAGGGCTTTCATGCACTGAGCAAAAATCGTTCTATTTTTGCTTCAACTTTTCAAAATTTTGTAATAGAATGTTAGTGCTCAGAAAGAATAACGTAAGCGACAATGTGAATTATGTATACCTTTTTAAAAGAAACCTAGGAAGTAATTGAAAAATATAAAACAGCCGATTTGTTAAGATTATAATGACCAGTATTTTGGCTAAATTATACTTTTATATCTGAAAAACTGAATGGAAAATCTTCAGATCCCGTGAATTTTAGGGGTACTTTAGGAATATTTTTTTATTCAAGGAATTTCCAAATACTGTAATTATAGAACAGCCGATCTGTATACTTTCATCTATCATTGTTTTCAGTTTCAAGACGATTCCCAGGACGTTGAAAAACAAATTCAGATCGAAGGCCATATTTCTCTTTCTCGCCAGCTCGAGGTTACAAAGATTATAAAGGCGTGTCATATTTTTTTAATCAATTGTTTAGATTTTAATTAATGTTCAAGAAACGTATTTTTATAATCATACCTACTATTTAATAATCATAAGCCTTCATCTAGGGAATTGTTTTAATTATAGCAAAAAAAATATTGCTCTTGATTCTTATTGTATTAACTAGCTGTAACCTGCGCACCTTGCTACGACTTAAAAAAACCCACCTACCCTTGCTCCTTGTCTGGTTTTAGATGGTATTCTGTTTTTTTTTCAGAAGTCTCACGGAGCAAACTTGGTTTAGTGTTGCTTGATGTGATAATAAGATATGGTTACATTTTTTCGTTATTTTTATTTATCGTATGGCCAACATCACGCCTATATTATTTAACATTCGTTATGTCAAAGTGTAAGAAAAAGTTAAAACCGCAGGGTGAATTGCTTGTCAGAGACTTAAATCTAGATTTCTAATATATTTTTTCGTTACATTCAAATTATATTTCGTTATGGCCGCTGAATTTTTGAATCCTACCGGAAAAATATTACCCTCAGCCTTCCAGCCGAAGTGATCTAAGGGCAGCTGGACCTGCTCAGTGCTCATCCCAGGAAAGCCCGCCTTTACAAACAGGTTATAGGACCCAACGGAAGAGGAAGGAAAAGAAGTCATTTAATAATTTCATTTTAATACATGACATATCGAGTTTTTGCCCTTTGAAATATTGCAAGTTAAAAAAAACTAATTAAAGTTTTATCGGTAACAAAAATGATTGTATATTTAATTAATACATTTTCATGCGATAAAAATAGGAAATTGATTAACTCATTAGCATCTGCATAAAGCTTAGCTAAGTGGTACGAGTTTAAGCGGTAAAAATGACGAATTATTATTGATTTGCAGAGTAAATGTTCAGTTTCTGAAAAAATGTCCTATATAAACTCGTGTCTTCGCTGTGAGGAGGCATGCCCTTGAAATGGCTCTGAGAGAGTACGGAAATGTGTGAAGTCTGTCCTCCTGCACGAGAGAGTATCGCGCCAGTTTTTTGACTTTTTGTGTTGCATTGTTAGAACTATTAAAATAATAAACGAGGGAAAATAGTTTGTCAGAACCCTGAGAGTGATTGTGTAGTGCAGAGTGGAATTAGTTATTGAAGCTGTGAAACAATAAACAAGATAATACTTATTAAAAAATCCTTGCTCAACAAAGCAAGGCAGTGCCGTGAACTCGAGCAAAGAAAAAAAAAATACTCGTGTGCAGATTTCTTTTCTACAGAAAGTAATACAACAGTTCTATTTGAAAATGGATTTCTTGGAACTGTTCTTTGTTCAGCTACTAGCTTTGCTGGCATTTTTTGCTGGACTTAGTTCTACACAAGAAGTGGAACCAAAGACTTGCACACCTCCTGAAGTGTACGACGCTGCGAAACAAAAATGTCTTAAACAAACAGGAGGTATAATATAATTATGTTTTAATTTGTTAGAGATTTCGCCATTAGTTATATGTGTTACAGAAGAAGAGATGTAAGGAAACGCGGCCGTCCAAGAACCACATGGCTGGACCATGTTGACTCAAGGACGGACGTGTTTTTAGTAAAAGTAATCGTAGAATGTGTATGAGGAATTGGATGAATGCGACGGAAGCCCGAAGAGTGTGTTAGGATAGGAAAGTCTGGCGATCCGTTCTCTCTGCCTACCCCGCAAGGGAGGTGGCGTGAGGGTATAGTATAGTTACAGATAAAGCTTAACAGCGATTAATGTATGCATTGAATCCATGCATTGCTGATTTTTTTTTATTGATAATGTGGGAATGGGAATGGAGGAGATAGGGAATGACCGTAAAAGTTTTTTTAAATGAAGCAAAATTAACGCAAAAAAAAGAAAAAAAAAACGTTATTTTATCATGCGATTTTGAATCTTAATGCCGCAGGAAATGACCATGATCTCATATTTGGGTCTCGAGCTTTAAATGTACTTTTTGTTTCGACCACACTCATGGAATTCTTCGTACATACTCTGCACTCTACGATTCATTTTGTACAAAACGCATCCGTGCTTGAGCATCTGGTCGAGTCGGTTTATGCATTTTCGTGGGCTACATGACTTTTCAACTGCATCCAGAGAGCCCAAGATAGAGCGCTATGGAAGCAGATGGAGGAGGCCTTTGTCCAGGAGTGGACGGGATAGGCTGAAGAAGAAGAAAAAAACATGACTTTTCATCGGATAATTCCTTTTTCTTTCCAGGAATGATTAACGGTGATGATAACTTCGAGAGCCTGAGAATCTACAACGGAAAGCGAGCGACCATCGAAGACTTTCCCCATACTGTCAACATTATCAAGAACTATTTCCAACACTGCGGAGGGTCAGTGATCAGCGAGAACATCATACTTACAGCAGCTCACTGCTTAACTAATGCGAAAGCTGAGTAAGCTTTGTTATTTTATTTTTTTATGTCCATTTTTTATATGTACTATAATGCTTTGTTCCCTTAAAGAGAAACCTTCTGGGTTTCCAGGTTAGGACCCTCTTCGAGCACTAATCATCTGGATCTCTAGCCATGTGACCTGCCCACCTCCATTTGAGAGATGCGATACGACCATCGTACATTTTTTTATGACCAAATATTCAAAGCATATTGCGAATTAATTACCAAAATCTTATTTTTTTCCAGGGAACTAATCATCAGCGCCGGAACGAATGACTGTCGCGAAGGAATTGATGAGTACAAGGTGGAGAAATTCGTAGTCCACGAGAAGTTTAACGAGGACATCCTAAAGAACGACATTGCTATAATCAAAGTAACAAGGCCGATGAAGTTCAGAAACAGTCTCCAGCCCATCAAGCTGGTGCGGGAAGGAGAGAAAATATCTAACGGGAAAATTCTTCGAACCGCTGGGTGCGGAACGATTGATGTAAGTAGATGTCTACATAACCTATTTCATGCGACAATTTTTGACCATAAAAAGCAGAACTTAGGTTACCAGAAGCTCCGAAACTTTTATAGGAAAGAAGGCGTTTTTAATGGCACTGATATGGCGGAAGAAGGATTAATCGGATGTGAATGCTGTTGAGATGAATTGGTCAAGAGAAGTGTGTGGAAAACTTATATGGATAGGTGAAGAAATTAAGTGATTAGAGAGATGAGTGATTGTAAGATGAATGAGAGAGAACAGGTTAAAATGGCTAGGAAATTAGAATTTGAAACAAGAAATATTTAGGGAGGATGAATGATGAAAGGATAACAAAGAAAATATACACGGGTGAAAGAAGTGGTGTGAGAAATCGCGGCCGTTCAAGAACCGCTTGGCTCGGCTGGATGCTCAAGGACAGACATGTATATTTGACGAACTGCATGTATATGATAGAGAAGTCTATACTGGGAGAATAGAATAGAAATTTAATGTTTTTAATATGTTTTTTGTTTCATTCCAGGAAAGAGGATTTACAAGACATGCCAAGAAACTCTTATCAGCGACTCTCAGAGCTCTGAGTATAGAAGAATGCTTAAACCTTGAACCGCAGTTTAGCTCTGAAAGTCTTATATGTTTAAGAGATGACAAGGAACATCAAGCAATGTGCTACGGCGATTCAGGATCTGGTTTTGTCGTGGACGGAAAACTTGCTGGAGTAGTTACATATGGGCCAAAGGTTTGTGGACAAAGTCCCTTATCAGGCGCTACGATGGTATCAATGTTTATAAAATGGATTGATGATGCAATAAAAAAAGTGCATGGCAAACCAGCAACAGTATATTGAGCAAACCATTAGACACACCAGAGGACAAACACCCTAACCACGATTCAGAAAAACACAAAATAAAAGAGCAGCAAAAAGAGATTCTTAAAAATAAGCTTAATCTAGAGAGTGATGAGGATTCGACGTCCAGTTCTGCTTCATCATCAGATACAGACAGCGTATCTGACAGCGATGAGTCAGAATCTAGACATCGAGTGACAATAGAACAAAGAGAAAAGATTAGTGACGTGTTGAGATCAGCCTTTACCATATCTAAATCTATCATTTAATAAATTTCTTTATTTCACTCGTATCTCTTTGAACACCTGTGCATCCTAAATTATACGCTATAGGTGTAAACTTTTAATCACAAATTGCAGAAAATTGACCCACAATTAAATATCTTTAGTAAAATATTACCGTAAATACCTGAGTTGGCGACTTATTCAAAAACGAATGAAAAAAATAGGAAAATTTCTATTTGTTAAGACAATTAATATGTGCTTGGCAGTGTGTATATTTTTTTAAGGCACTAAAAAGTATTTATGCTTAAACGACGAAGAATATTATGTACTTTAATTTAAAAAAAGGCAACATTATCCTAGAAAGCATCGTTTTTTGAGTATAAGGAATCGGAAAGCGTGTATGATAAATTGTATGAGTGTGACGGAAGCTAGGAGTGTGTTTAAGGATAGCGCTGTCTGGCGCTCTGTCATCTCTGACTACCCCGCAAGGGACGCGGCGTGAGGGTATAGATAGAATAAACCCGCCATTTGGAATGATTCGGTAAAGGTTTTGTTTAAAAAAAAATTTACGAATTGGTTATTAATCGAAATAATTTAAGTGGAATCAGTATCGGTTGAATTTACTAAATCATTACAAAGTTAGCTGACGTTGGTTTGGTTATAGTCTTGTTAGCAAGTAGTAAGTACTGGAGTAAGTTTCATAAGTAACTTTTGGTAAATTTCCCCTGATTCCTGGGAATATCTCTACCAATACCTTTACCTAAACCAAACTAACTGTTGGCTAGCTATAGGGTATATGCGAATTCACGGCGGGAGCACACACAAATCATTGGGAAGTGTCAAACTTCGGGAAGGAAGAGGTATCAATGGGACACATTTAGTTTTAGGACGAGGGAGGAGGGTTGTAGGAGGGAGGAACAGCGGGGGATGTACGAGGCCTACTACACACTAAATACATTTTATTAGTACTGGGAACCATTATTTTTTATTTTATTTATTTTTAATCTTTAAGTGAACAACAAATACATATTAATATAAAAAAACGGACATAGTACAGATTATAAATCGCTGTTCACTAGGGCGAACTTATCGCAGAACTGCGATTTATTCCAGTTAACCCGTAGTAGATAGTAGATAAGTACCACAAAATTGATTATTACCACATCGTTTTTCGTCGTTAATCATTATTTATGAAAAAAAAAACTGTTGTGTTTGTTGTATGCTAGCGAGACTTGGACGTGGCTGACGAAGGACGAATCCGGGTTGAATGCAGTGGAAATGAGGACGTTAAGAAGAATGCGTGAGAAAACATCGGGAGATAGTTAAAGTAATGAGGTTATTAGAGATATGCGACTGTAAGACTTCCTAGACTGAGAGTGAATAAGCATAGATGTTTTGGGCTTGTCGAGAAAATGAATGATGATGTACCTATGGGTGAACGAAGAGATGTGAGGAAGCCAGACCTGGACCGATCATGTTGAGGAAGCCGCAGAATATAACGATCAATTGTATCGTAAATGTGACGGAAATAAGAAATATGTTTGTAAGGTCTGAAATCTGAACAGTCTCTATTCTCTCTGCCTACCCCGCAAGAAACAGGGTGTTGGAGGATGGGATAGAATAGGAAGTTAGTGACATGTGACCCTGGAATCAGCATGGGAATCATAAGGCCATCACGTAACAGTTGGGAGCCCATATTAAATACATACAATATTGTAGTGAGACTTGCTGTACGTACGAGTATATCTGATTCTATACAGAACATAGAGTGACATGGGTGTGTTTCATTATGGCCGAAGATTATTCACGACGTGGTAAGAGGTCCTTGGAGAGATCGCAGGATTTGACAGGATCGTATCAAGATACATATTGACTTTCCTTGCAATTTTTCTCTTCTTTTAAGTGATAGTTAGCCAGAAAGGGTATGTATTTTAATAATATCAAGATTTTTGACCTACGGTACATGGTGGAAGTCCATTTTTAAGATAAAAATAAAAGACTATGTATGTATACGAGTAGTTTAAAATCCATTTAATGACTTTAATTACACGCGTCTAGTGTTCGAGGAGTCTCATCTTCATCATGTTTGACAATCAAGTTTTACTTTACAAAACACGTTATTGTCATGCGCCTGATTATGAGGATGCAAATCTTCGAACACTAGTCTCGTGCGATAAAATTCATCAAATGGATTTTAAACTATATACCTACATAATCTTTCATTTATACCCCTGTTCTTTAAATCCACAGTAGTGTTCCCTTTAGCAAAAATGACTTCTTACCATTTCGACAAGTGTGTGGTTGACGCAGGTACTCGTAGTTGGATTGGTGCTGACAATGTATTTCTGCACTTTACGACACAAGCTTTAAGTGTGTTTGAAAAAAAAGTTTATTCTGGAGTTCTATGTCAACCCAGCGTGGCGTGAGGACTGAGGAGAGAGATACTTAGAAAAATATGGAATATCATTTATTGATTAAAATTATGACCTAGAAGCGACCCTGCTTGTACCCCCTGTATTTGAGAGTAGGTAATTTTCGTTATTCCTATATAGTATATTCAAATACGAGTAGAATAGAAGTAACTAATAACAATAATAAATTAAGTAACAGAGCTTTAGTAACGAATTAGTTAATTCGTATTTATGATTAACAAGAGAGGACTGCGTACAGTATGACTGTATGTAGTGTGTAGTGTATGATGTTAGTACATGATTGTAATGTAATAATATGTGTACCACAATGTAACATTACTTTACCTATGGGAAACCTCTACATTATATCCGTACATTAAATTATGGATGGGTAGGTACAATACAAGTAGCAATGGAAAGACAAATGTTGGGCGTCAGTCTTCGAGATAAAATTAGAAATGAGGATATCAGACGTCGAACAAAAGTTGCCGACATCGCAGGAAGAACAGCAAAGCAAAAATGGCAGTGGGCGGGACACGTGGCGAGATAGGACAGTGTCAGATGGACACCTAAAATCCTGAAGTGGAGGCCCTGGGAGAACAAAAGAGGCGTAGGGAGACCACAGAAAAGGTGGACAGATGACATTGTCCAGCTTACGTGTCGTAGATGGCAGCAGATAGCCCAAGATAGAAGACAGTGGAGCATGCCCATGATAGAGATCTATGGAAAGTCAAAGGGGAGGCCTATCTCCAGCATTGGAATTAAAACGGCTGAGAACGAAAAAGAAGAAGAAGGTATAATTATTAGCAGTGGCTAGGGTGATTTCTACTCTTCGGTAATCCGAATAATAAAATAATAACAATAAAAAATAATTTCGGTGTTGGGTAGGTATAAATTATGCCGAGATTCAGAATGGGTAGCGAATCTAACAGTAAAAAAAACGCGCGTTATATTAATGGATTTTTTGAACACATCGGAAAAAAATTGCTAGTTTTGCTTCTTTCAGCCGGCCACCTTTAGATATCTACTTAATTGTACTTTAATAATTCTTTTGAAAACGTAAACAAAGAAATGTATGATTAATATGTATAGTGGATTTCCATATGACTACTCCAATATTCACCAGCCAACAGATGTATCAATTCTAAAGAATACAGTAATTCAATAGGTATCTATTTTACATAGATTTCCAAGTGGTGACGTCATCATGATTGTGTCTTTCATACGCGTAGAGTTATAAAAAAATAGGTTACATAAAACGGTGTGTGATATAGTCGATCAAGAACCAGTTCGACCCATATCCTGGCACAGGTTATCCAGGTATTCTTTCCTTGGCCGCCCTCTGTAGTTGGTCCCCTCGTTCATTCCTTCAATTAATTCAAATAGGAGACCCTCTTGACGCACTATGTGGCCGATCCATCTGCACGTCTTTCTGCTATTGCACTGAGCAGATGTCTTCCTCCGTTGATTTTGTTGAGAAGTTCTTCGTTCGTTATGTGATCCCTCCAAGAAATTCCTAAAATTCCACAACATCTCATAAATAACTGAATATGTATATTACCTACGTACCTATGTAATTGATATTGAGTCATTTTGATAGTGACGACAGTATGAAAACAGAAATTCATGAGTTATACAGAACTTTATATGATGTCATAGAAAAATACTAATAGGTACCTACTTGACAGGTTTTTGCACTTTTATTGAATGCATAAATAATTACATACTAATTATTAGGAATTTCATTGATATAAGTGACGTAAATGCAAATGTTTTAATTGTAAATTCTCGGAAAAAACTCTTTTACTATTGCGGTACTTTCCTTTTAAAAATAATAACCTTTTACGCAAAAATATATTTTTTCAAAGGAGGGCTCAAAAGGTTCGCCGGAAGGGCTCCTCTCAACAACCCCTCCTTGTACTACTCTGAACACCCTTAATATTTCCTGGAGGAGACTCTCACTGCAAGGATCTACACACTACTACATTTTTTTTTAGAAACTATCATCTTACAATTACGTATTACTACGTACTAAATCTTAATCTAGAGGACAACATTTTCATTGACAACGGTTTTCTGGAAGGTGTGAGCCATATTCAGAGCCAATCTGAGCATGCTCTAAATATGTAAGGAGGTGAATCTTCTGAGTTTAAGTTTCTGAGCAAAGCGCCGATTAATTATTTAAAAAATAAACAAAACTCTTGAATGTCTAATATGTGTATTGGTTGGCTGTAAGATATTGCGTATGTAATAAGCCCGCCTTTTGGCACTATTGTTCTCATACTGTTGTATTACTTACTTATATTGTTTTTTTATTTATTTTTTAAATGAATTTGAGTTTATCGGAATAAACCCAAATACACTTTTGTACACTTCACCTTGTGTCGTGAAGTGGAGTAGGTCGGCATCGCGAATCGAACCCGCGCCCACTGGACTAACAGTCGAGCGCCTTACCAACCAGGCTACCGACCACCTCTATATTGATGTTATGACCATTCGATAAACAAATAAAAATAAACAAATATTCACATACTGGGAATTACTTAATAAACAAAAAACATTGTTTTCACTGAATAAAGAAAAAAATAACAACTAAATTAACTAATAATTTATGTATGTATTATATTATTTCTGTATAAATAAATTTATTATCAACTTATTGATATTAAAATAACAAGAAGATGTCTCATACTGAATCTGTTTGTTTTCTTTAAAACATCTGTTTCACTATCTTCACCTAATAATACTTAATAGGTATAAAATATCACCTAAATTGGTATAAATATGTATTATGCTACTCAAATAAGTGTGTACTATATCAGTTGCTGCGAATATCTTGTCTGCCATAGTTCTACTGCGGGATTATTTGAGTAGGGACATCTGCGTGTCACAAAACCGAGCAATTTTTTAATTCTTATCATACATTTTGGTTGTGTTTTTTTTTAATTTTTTTTTTCGGTAGTTTTGTCTAGTCAAAAACATGATGAATTTGAAAATGTTGTGTGTGTTAATTTTTTCGATAATTGGTAAGTAAATATAACAATACTTATTTTTTTTTTATTTATGTTTTCTAGAATTGTCCCCCCCTCTCCACTCTTTGGATTTTTTTTCGAGTGTCCGGTAAGTGACAGTTATTCGTAGAACTCGCATAAGATATTTCCCATCTTTATCACCAATGGGATTCCGCCCCCCATTCTGAATGTCTCATAACTAATACGTTTCGCCCTAAAGAGAATATTGCGTGCATTCACTGGTTACCCCATAACTAGGAAATACCGTTTCGAAAATAATGAATTTTCAAGAGAAAAAACACACAAGCATCAAGTTAATAGGGATGGGACATGAATATTGCATAATCCTCTAAATAATGGAAAAGTCCTGACGCCATCATTTCGGTTTGAAGATAGCAGTGTGGAGACAGGGGGCACTATTTAGAATGCAAAAATATCGAAACTTAATTTACTCCATATTGTATAATTTAATCTATATATCATTATGTTGTATTACTTTTTGTAAGTTGCATTCTCTATAATGTTATAATAACATGGTAGGTTACAAAGATTATGGATTTATTCATTAAATGAATGATGTTTTCTTTGTACGTATCGGATTACCAGGTTTCTAGTGTCTACTCTGCAACCCGCGCAAAACAAGAGTCGAATTACTGGGATTCTACTGAATTGATAAAATCATTTATCCACGGCCTAGATCTTAGGTTCTCAAATTTTTTAGTCTCGTTACCCCTAAGTCCTATCATGAAAACTGGTTTTCATGATAGGACGTGACTTTGATTTTTCTCGATGTGACTTTGATTTTTCTCGATGGTTCCTTATTTTAGTACCAAAACATACTAATTACCCCTGTCAAATAGCTGTTTTACCCCCAATGGGGTAATTAAAACAGGTTGGGAACCCAGGGCCTAAATCTTGATAAATAATTTTCTGTCTATACCATCACGCCGCGTCCCTTGCAGGGTAGGCAGAGGACAGAGCGCCAGACAGCTCTAACCTTACACACACTCCTAGCCCCCGTCACATTCATTCAATTTGTCGAACACGCTCCCCGATTCGTTTTACTCAAAAGGCGTCCATCCTTGAGGATATGGTCGACATGATCTGACCAGGCCAGTTTCACGCGGCAGTGTTTCATCACCCCTCTTCGCTCACTCAAATATGAATTAACATATGGCCTTAAAACGGAAATGGAATTGTAAGGGCTTAATACTGCTTAATAATATCTTACATACCAAATGTTTGTTGGTGACAATTACAAGTATAAGGAAATTTAATGTTCTCAGTTCTATCCAAGCATGGGCGTCGCCAGCCTCGGAGCTAGGGGGGGCAACAAAAATTTAAAAATGTATATAGCATAAAAACGCGTAAATAGCGCCCCAGACAATTTTTTTTGCGAGACATAGTGAAAAAGGTCATGATGTGGTTTGTTTATTTTAAAATTTGGACAATAATATGTATGAAAATGAATTTTTATAAAAAAGTGATAAATAATAGCGCCACAGGCAATTTTTTTATAAAACTGATGGATTTTCATACTAATTTTATAAAATTTACGATCATATCATAATGATGAGAAAATGTGTTGTCGTAATGTGATTTTTTGTGAGGTTTTGCCATTTAGTATGAAAAAATAAATACCTATTCCAATCTCTAGGGGGGGGGGGGCAGTGGCCCCTCTTCCCCCATGGCGACGACCATGCATCCAAGTATATTTTAACCTAATCATATTTTAGCATAAATTTCCAACAATGTTTTTATAGTGGAACTCAACATTGCATCAAAACGGCGCGAAAATATCATTCTATTCTATCTCCAAATGCCAAGTTACTTACTGGGTAGGTAGAGAGGACAGAACGCCAGACTATCCTATCCTTGATGCTAGGACCTAACTGTGACGTCACGGTCATTTCCCGGGTTCAAAATAGTATGAACAACTGCATAATCAAATGTAAAAATAGCGTTTTTTTTTTCATATTGGGGTTAATTTCGCTTCATTCAAAAATCTTTGTGGTATTTTACGTAGATTTTAATGCATATTATCAATACAAAAAAAATCTCTGTAACATTCGGGAAACGAGTTGCTTTCTTTCGAAAAAAAGATCAGAGCTTTTTTTTCACAATTTTTTTGAAAATTCTATACAAGATATAAAAAAAAATCTAAGAGGTGTTTTTCACATTTTTTTTTATCTGTATAAGATATAAAAAATCTTTTACGGTCATTTGCAAGATAAGGTTCAACCAACCCCATTTTTTTCCAAATCATATGTAGTAAGGTTATCAAAATCTAAGGGCTAGATCCCATTTAAAAAAAAATTAAATGTCAAAATGTCTACTTTTAAACATACTTTTTGTTTCACGCACATTCATGAAACAAAAAGTATGTTTAACAGTTCATGAAATGCACATTCATGAAATGGAGAGAAAGTTGGACTTCTTCATCGCAGGAACGAGACTTGAACCCTGGCTTAACAGATCCAAGATCTATTCAAAGAAGAAGAAGAAGAAAACATTCATGAAATTCGTCATACACACTCTACGATTCTTTTTATTCAATCGCGTCAGTGCTTGAGCATCTGGCCGAGTCGGTTTATGCATTTTTGTGGGCTACATGACTTTTCAATCGGATAATTCCTTTTTCTTTTCAGGAGTGATTAAGGGTGATGATAACATCGAGAGCCTGAGGATCTACAACGGAGAGCGAGCAACCATCGAAGACTTTCCCCACACTGTTTACATTAACAAGAATGATGCCCATCACTGTGGAGGGTCAGTCGTCAGCGAGAACATCATAGTTACGGCTGCTCACTGCTTAACTAATGTGGAAGCTGAGTAAGTTATGATATTTCATCTCTTTTCACATAATCTCGTGAGGGCGTTCTGGGTTCGTTAAATTTCACTTAGCGATTCGATCGATTGTTTATGGTTCTATTGTTCTAAGTTCTATCAACGGTGCGAGTCAACCAGTTGTGCGATTCAACGATTTCTATGTGCATAGTTGACACGCTCAGTTGTTGCGAACAACACCCAACTATTTGGTTAGGTGGCATTCGCTCGCCATAGATAATAGAGTGGTCCGCACGTGCTGTTCAATCACTCTTATTAACACGCGATATGTCTATCCCTTTCTACCAAAGAAGAGTGCTGCAGTATCGCTATGTCAATGTATCTCTATCAACTCACTCTTATTAGTATTCTCATATCTCTGACTCTGTTTGACAATTCCAATAGGAACAATCACCCAAATGTGTTCTGTCTTCGTGCGATAATCATCCGTTGACTCACTGAGTAAAAATTAACGAGGCAGCCCTTGACACTCTTGACAGTCCCAAAGACGAAAAGCAGTTTAATTTGTCCATATTGATTAAATAGTGTTAAAGGTCTTAAGGCCAAGGTGAGGATGATATCCATCAAGTATGAAGCAAAAGACCTGTTTGAATGACGGACTTAGACTGACGATCAGTCATAAGCCTGATGGTAGGTCCACCTTTTGCTGTATATCTGTTGAGATAACTACTTGTTATATTCAACTACGACATGTAGAAAATACCGATGTTCTCACAAAACATGAAATGTGATTTTCAAAAATGGCCTTACAACATAGTATTTTCCTCCAGTGCCTAAGTATTTTCGGGAAGAAATTCTCATTCACCGATACCGTGCATTCTCTAGCCACAATTTTATCTACAAAGGTTGTTTAATAATAAGCTAATAATTATTTTTCAGATGTTGTTTTGACGTTGTCTGTTTACGAAAAAAAAAACTGCTAATTAATTCCGGTACTTGGGAATAGAGGAAATCGAATTTTTAATGAGAAACAGTACCTATCTTATTATTCTCAGCATAATCAAGTAGGTACTTGTGTATTCAAGTGTCATTTGCCATACTATGAATTTGTTCTCGAACGAAGGTTTTTTTCTATGAAAGAAATTAGAATTCTTACAACTATTCGCAATTCATTATTTCTGTATAGTAGTAAATATCTATTGTCTTATTGTCCAGGTAATTTGGCCGTCCGAAACGTATTCGAATTGATCGTGTCAATCAAGTTTTCAAGGACGGCCGCGTTTTGAGTAAACTAAACTGTACTAGATTATGTGTGACGAATTTTTCAAATGCTAATGTGATAAAACGGTGTTTGAGACAAGCACGTAAATTTTGGCCATGTCCAACGATAGACAATTTGGCCTCGCGTCGATTTGGTTAGGTCAATTTAGAAAGCTGAGACGAGCGCAAATCAAGCTAACCTAAAACTTAAAAGACCTAAAAAAAGCATGCTAAACTGCAACATTAACAAACTAATAGACCAATATTGACGCAACGCCAAAAATGCTCGCTATACCCACCATATTTCGTGGATGTGCAGTGTATTATTATCCGCTGGAGCTGATCAAAGTTTATCTGCTTGTGTGTTGGTGCAAAGACAGAGTACAATAACATATTCCTAACTCGAAAGGGATACAGTTCAGGAGAAAGAAATACTCTTCAACGGATCGTCGTCTTCTTCAACCTACTCCCGTCCACTCCTGGACGTGGGCCTCATCCATCTGCTTCCACACCGCTTTATCCTACGCTCTCTGGATCCAGTTGACACTAACGTACTCGACTAGGTTGTCTCTCCATCCTAGTGGTGGTCTTCCTGCGCTCCTGGTAGTCGTTCTGGGTTTCCAGGTTAAGACCCTCTTCGACCACTTATCATCTGGATCTCTAGCGATGCGACCTGCCCACCTCCATTTGAGAGATGCGATACGATCATAATTACAACTTTCTATGACCAAATATTCTCAGCATGTTGCCAGTTAATGACTAAAATCCTACTTTTTTCTAGTGAACTGACCATCAGCGCCGGAACGAATGACTGTCGCGAAGTAATTGACGAGTACAAAGTGGAGGAATTTGTAGTCCACGAGAAGTTTAACGAGGACATCCTAAAGAACGACATTGCTATAATCAAAGTGACGAGGCCGATGAAGTTCAGAAACAGTCTCCAGCCCATCAAGCTGGTGCGGGAAGGAGAGGATATACCCAGTGGGAAAATTGTTCGAACTGCTGGCTGTGGAACGATTGATGTAAGTAGATTTTATCTTGACCTGCTTCATACGTCAATGTTTGACCATAGCCACCAAAATCTATGTTTTATGAAAAGGTCTAAGAATTACTTGGTTCGACCGGATCCTTGAGTGTGTTTGACGAACTGCATGAATGTAAAGACGTAAGAATAAGTGTGAAACGATATTGAAGTCTGTACTGGGACGTGGCGCGAGAATATAATTTTAATGTTTTTCATTTGTTTTTTTTTCATTCCAGGAAAGAGGAGTTTCAAGAGATGCCAAGAAACTCTTATCAGCGACTCTCAGAGCTCTGAGTGTAGAAGAATGCTTAGACCTGGAACCGCAGTTTAACGCTGAAAGTCTTATATGTTTAAGAGATGACAAAGAACATCAATCAGTGTGCCATGGCGATTCAGGATCTGGTTTTGTCGTAGATGGAAAACTTGCTGGAGTAGTTTCTTATGGGCCAAAGGTTTGCGGAGAAAGTCCCTTGTCAGGCGCTACGATGGTATCAATGTTTATAAAATGGATTGATGATGCAATAAAAAAAGTGGATGGCAAACCAGCAACAGTGTTCGGAGCGAAACCATTAGATACACCAGAGGACAAACACCCTTACCACGATTCTGAAGAACACAAAATAAAAGAGCAGCAAAAAGAGATTCTTAAAAATAAGCTTAATCTAGAGAGTGATGAGGATTCGACCTCCAGTTCTGCATCATCATCAGAAACAGACAGCGTATCTGACAGCGATGAGTCAGAATCTAGACATCGAGTGACAAGAGAACAAAGAGAAAAGATTGGTGACGTGTTGAGATCAATGCACATAACAATGGACAGGTTGCAGCAGCGCATAGACAGACTTAAAAAACACACAAATAATATGGGCGCTTATGCTGTAGCCCAAGCTGTGTAAGGATGATTTGTTATGATGACGGAAATAAAGTCGTGCATTTTTTTTATAATGACCTTGTTTTTTTACTTTTATTTTTTTGTTGCAACATCTAAATTCTGAAGGGTGAATTCGTCCACCAATTAGAAAGAAATTGGTGAGGTAATACAGGAAATTTTTATTATTGAAAAGCCAATTTCTAGCTGTTTTCAATCAACTGAAATTAATGATGATAAAGTCACTAGTAGATTTCTAAACCAATAGCAATCATGATAATCTGTATCTTGGATCATACATTCGCAGATGTATGAATGTAATATGAGCGAGGAAGTATGAAGGAAAGTGGCATGAATTTGGACAGTAAATTCTGTTTTTTATAAATGTGAAAATATTCTCTTTTGAGAGAGCTCATTCTAATTCAAAATCTACTTTTGTCACTTAGGAATCCGTTGCCCAATGTGTATTAACATTAGGAGGTATTATACCGTCACACCTCTGACAAGAAGTTTGTAGGGGTTCTTGAGAAAAAACCACAAACTAATGCTAAGGGCATTAGAATATTTGAAAAACATTGACTTGAAGCTACGAGTCCTATATGACTTGTACGCATAGGAAAGAAAAATATGAAGGGAACTCATAAGAAGGATAAGTCCATTGATGGTTCAAAAGAAATTGCTTTTAATGAGGTGTCTTATATTGCGAATTGAAGAAATGTGCGATCTGGTTGATTATTGCTGACTCATTCTGAATATTGCTGATAAGGAATTTCTAGTAGGCGTAAAGACAATACCATATTGACGTTATCGACGCACTTGGGAGGTCTGGTACTGTTATGTATAGATATTTTATCATTAGTTATTGCTAATGTATGATTATTTTATCGAGTCACGTGTGCGGCTCGTTGGTCTAGGGGTATGATTCTCGCTTTGGGTGCGAGAGGTCCCGGGTTCAAATCCCGGACGAGCCCATTTTTTATATATTTTAATCTATTACGACTGGATACGGAAGGGCCCTGGAAGTCGTTCAAGGTCGTTGTACATTTTTGGATTTTGGATTTAAGACCCAACCCAACGTATCAAAAAATGAAAAATACCAGACCTTTTGCACGGCACGATTGTAAAATTATCACGAATCTTCTGGACTGTTGTTAAATAACGGAAAAAACCAACTACAGCTCGATATACAGAACCACCACTTAGTAGCAGACCCCACTAAACTACAACCTGGCTCCACACTACCTAGGAAGCTATGGAGCTCCCTCAATAGACTTAGGTGCGGCGTTAGCTGCACTGCATTCCACCTTCACCAATGGGGGCTAGCTGACTCTGCTATGTGTGAGTGTGGCGAGGAGCAGACAACAGAACACATTGTGAACCAGTGTGTTCTGTATTCTTACGATAGAGGACTGGAGCAGCTCCACCTACTGACGGACGATGCGATTACATGGCTGCGGAACCTGGAGGTGAGGGTCTAGCGGCCCATAAAAAGAAGAAGAAGAAGCTCGATATTAAAAAGACCAAAGTTGATTTATTACGATGATATGAAAAGGATTATTTTTATGAATAGATTATCTAAGATTAAGGTATTATTTCAAAGTAGTCAAAAGCAGTAGATATTTATTACTCCTGTCACTTTTTAATTTTAATGGTCAATTTTACATTTTTCAACATTCTTCCACGAGTTTGGAATTTGCAAGCTTATTTTCTGTCCAGTATAAAAGTGGGATGTGTAGAACATTGAAGTAGTTCGGTTTTCAGAACCATCAAGGCAAGAACGGTTTTGAAAACCTCAACAATTTCTCCAGTTAACAATAAGCAGTAATTCACTTTCAAAATGGCTCACAATATTTTATTGGTGTTTCTTTTTTCGGTGATTGTTGGTAAGTTTATTTAAAATTTGTACTTTCACCTTATTCCTCTCATCCTTGGCTGGATTGGGGGCCCAAAGGATCTGTATATTTTCTCCAGAGATCCCTGTCTCTTGTTGTCTCCAAGACCTCTAGCTAATTTCACCACAGTATCTCCACACATTCCTTTGACACCGCTCCTTTTTGGGGTGTCCCAATGATCCTTTACTCCCTCCCTCGATTTCCAGAACATTTCTTTGAATTCTCTCCTCTGGCATGACCGAGTGTTGGAGCCATCTTATCTGAATTCTTTCTTTGAAGACGGATTTCGATTCTACCCTGAGAGCCTCTCAAACATAACCTTTCCTTATTCAGTCTCCCGCTTGGAATTTATTTCTCCCTAAATGCAAGCTAAAAAAATTAATCATAGATGATTGATTTCTAACAACTATAATTTGTTAAATACAAAGAGTAATTATACAAATATAAAAAAAATAATTAAAAAGACACAAAAAGAATAGACAAGGAAAAATAAACTAATTTGAATCCCAACTTCAGAAATAAAATGAAAGTTGAGAGCAATAGGGCAAATATAGATTATTCTCAATTATTAAATATCTGTATTCATTTCTAAAAAAAGACAGATGAAAAAAATAGTGCCGCAGGTGATTTTTTTTATAAGACCTTCCCAAAATGATAAGTAACATTATTTCAGAGTTTATGAACGATGTATGTTCTAAAATCCATACAACCGCGGGTCGGAGGCAAAAAACAGATTGTTTTAATTATCGAATGGATCATTTTTACAGGGGGACTTTCATCCATAGATATTTCTCCCAGGGTATATGAAGGGAAAGAAGCAAACATTGAAGATTTTCCGCACACTGTAACCATCTACTACAACCATAAAGAATATTGTGGAGGAGCTATCATCAGCGAAGATATGATCTTAACAGCAGCTCACTGCCTCGATCAAGATATTAGGTAAGATGTCTTTACAAAGAATGGTTGGTTGACGTGGACGCGGCTAAAAAGGATGAGAGTGGAATAAATGCGATGGACGTGAGGTCTTTGAGGAGAATGTGTGAATACCGTAAGATAGAATAAGAAATGAGGTAATTAGTGAGATGAGAAGGATGAGTATTGTGACTAGAATGAAACTGAAGGAGACTGTGACAAAACATAATGCATTTCGACATGGCGCCAGTCTCTCAAACGGGAGTTGCCAGGTTCAAACCCCGGCGCTGGCGATGTATTCCACATTTTGTGATACAGGTTTTAAGCCTATTGCAAGATGTGCAGGAAAATATTTGGGTTTGTGTATGCAAGCCCGATCCTTGTTTTTTGAACCAATGGGTGACAAAAATAGCCATATTGTTGAATATTTAAAAACACTGTTTTAAATTTTACAGCGCTTACACCATCAGCGCTGGTACTGACGACTGTAGACCAGGAAATGATGTTTATAGAATGGAAAAAATGAAAATTCATGAACATTTTTATAACTCTCCTCCCAATGACCTAGCATTAGTTAAATTGTCAACACCACTCAAATTTAACAGCAAAATACAACCTATCAAGTTGGCGAGCCCAGATTTTAAGATTCCTATGGGCGCAGAGGTTAGGATTGCTGGATGTGGAAATACTTATGTAAGTTCTTTATGATTGTCTAACTAGAAATCTAGCTGCCCCCTTCTTATAATTGTTTAACTAGAAATCTAGCTGCCCCCTTCGACCGCGATCGTTGTGTAACTTACGACTCATGTTCACCTTTAGACCACGATCCTCGATTAACTCACTAGTTGGCTTCACCTTTAGCTCAGAATCCTCGTATAACTCATGACTCGGGTTCACCCTTAGACCGCGATAGTTGTGATTTGGATTCGGGATCGTTGCGTAACTCACGAGTTACAAAGGTTCAAAATCAGGGTTTGCCAGCCCCAAATGATCGAGTAACATCAATAAAGTAAATGTATTTTGATTACAGGAAGTTGGCCATTCAAAAATATATGCTGAACGTCTCTGGTATACGACTTTGAAGGTTGCAAGATGCAGAGATGTGGATGCAAGTTTCGATTACAAGGATATGTTTTGTTCAGAAAACGTTGGAGACAATTCTTCACCGTGTCATGGAGATTCTGGAGCCGGTCATGTTTTAGATGGACGACTTGTTGGAATCGATATTAAAGGTCCGAATGTTTGTGGGGAGACGTTTGCAGTAGGAGCAACTGAAGTATCCAAGCATGTCGACTGGATTAAAGATACAGTCGCGAAACTACGTGGAACACAACCTGAAGTAGCTGAAGATTAAAGGGAAAATCCGGCTTGGCTTGAAGATATTACTCTTTCAATAACTCCGACTCTTGCACATACTATTTATTGTCTTGATTTATAACTTTGATTTTTGGTACCTAATAAATATTTATTTATTTGATTTTATACTTTGTTTTAACCTATTAGTCCATTAACCACATCGTCAAAGAATGTCAGTTCACTAGGTTCAGCAGCACAATGGAAGACATCGATAACTTGTCTCCTGAAGCACTTCAATACCTGAGCTCTCACGAACTTAATCTCTGAGTCTGGTCTATCCAACGCCATACGACATGTGCGGGTTTTGGACATTTTGGTTTCAAGCTTTCGGCGACAATTGGGCCGCCATCATCAGGCAAGAGCATAAGTGTTCGCCTGTTTAAGGTTCACTAACTCGTGACCTATTAATTCGCATCCATAAGACCTATTGACTTGGATTGTCGACTGCAAGCGAAGTCATGATGAATCATGTGAACATCTGCAGTCACTTACGTCATTCATTATTACAATAGCAAATCAGAAAAAAGGGAGCAAAATTAGTAACAATAATCCTATACTTATAGATTTTTTCTCAATGTGTGCACACAATCTTTGAAAGATCTGAGTTGGTGCCGGTTTGGTGCCTAAACTACAAGATGTTTGTATGGCCACAGTACCAGAATTTTATACCCAGGCAACTTTTGTAGAGTTACTTAATCATAGTTTTATAAGATCCGTACATCGACCGTTCGACCGATGGTACATCGTTGAAGTCCACTTTTTCCTTAAAAAAAATATAGAGATGACAAATACTTATTGCAAATTGCTCTGTGGTTTTAGTAGTTACTAGGTAGGCACATAATGATGTCATCAGATCTCTCCACTTTTAATACTATTTATAATAAAACATGCGTGAAATTGATTTATTATAATATATTGTTCGCATATAGATTTTTATAAGTAACATTGAAATTAGATATTTTTCCATGCAAAAAATCGAGTAGTTTTCATTTTTTTATTAGTTAAATGTAGTAGTTTATTAGTAAACATGTCGATGTAGTAGATGACTTGTAAAGATGAAAAAGTTTTTTTTATGGTACCAGTTTAATTCTCATCATTCAAAAACTCAAGGTTTTTTTCTTTTTTATAAAATAATTTCAAGTAAAAATGTGCGAATTTCAATAAAAGCGAGACTTGGAAATGGCTGAAGAAGGATGAATCCGGGCCGAATGCAGTGGAAATGAGGTCGCTAAGAAGAATGTGTGCGAAAACGCTGAGAGATAGGATAAGGAATGAGGTTATTAGGGAAATGAGTGACTGCAAGACTGGTGTTGTAACTAGAATGAAAGTGAACAAACTAAGATGGTTTGGGCATGTTGAGAGAATGAAGAATGATGACAAAAAAAGATATATCTGAGTGAACGAAGAGGTGTGAGGAAGCGCGGCCGCCCGAGACTGGACTGGACCGATCATGTCGACCAGATCCTCAAGGATGGGCGCGTTTTGAGTAAAAGGAATCAGAGAGCGTGTATGACAAACTGTATGAGTGTGACGGAAGCTAAGAGTGTGTGTAAGGATAGGGATGTCTGGCGCTCTGTCCTCTCTGCCTACCCCGCAAGGGACGTGGCGTGAGGGTATATTGGTAGTAGTAGTAGTAGTTTTATTAATCCACCTTGCAAACAATACATAATGCACAATGTATAATACAAAACTCCGGGCAACGCTGGGTATAAATGATACATCATTACATTGTTACGAAAATTTTGATATAATAAAATAGTGTTAATCCATTTGTCATGCTAGCTGTATATATGAATAAAAGTATCTTTATCTTATTGCTTGCTCAGTAGCAGGGGAGACTCGTTCCAAAAGCGTGCTACTCTTTATTTATTTTTCTACAGTTTATTTAAAAATAATTCTTAGAAATGACTAATACATTTCTCTATGTATTACTTTTTTCTGTAATCGGTAAGTTATTGAAATTGACATACAAAAACATTCGTAGAATATTTGTCTCCTTATATGTTTCTTCTCGGAAAGGATAGAAGGTCGGTGGATTTTCAGTGGTTTTGGGAGAAATATTTTAAATTAAAAAATTGGTTAAATCATGAACGAATTACCTTTGTGGTTTGCTAAGAAATTTTATTCAAAAACGCTGCCCGATTCCTTTTATTCAAAACGCAATCATATTTGAGGATTTTATCGACTCGATCGATACAGATTATTGATCTCCAACGTCCATGTTGCTTGACGCTTTTTCTTTTACAATCATTCTCTCAAAATGCACAACTTTACATAACGTAAAATTTCCTACAAATTTGGTGTTCTAAAAACTATCGAAATTTTAGTATTAGTTTAAATAGTGAGAATTGAAAACGTATGGAAAAGTTCACCTTGTTACATTTATAACCAAATTTTAGCAATTACACTTTAAATTTATGAGACATACCTATTTTACCTCGCTGGAATCAGCAAACATAAAAGTTGTTTAGATATACATTATACAAAAACGAACATTTCAATTTATACTAAATCTCTTTAGAAAAAAGGTTTTATATACATACCTACCTTACGTTAAACTATACTAAGCCAATATTTTTGACAATGATGATTCTAAGATGACTGTAAGATATTGCTTTTGCAATAAGTCCGCCTTTGGCACACTGCATTGTCTTGTTTTTGTTGTTACATATATTTACTGGCCAATAAAGTTTTATTTATTTATTTATTTATACTTTGTTCCTGACTTTCAGGACAAATTCACGGTGAAACCAATTACAGAATATTTCACGGAGATAATGCTACCATAGGAGAGTTTCCATACACTGCCATTATATATTTCAAAGGAGGACAGTACTGTGGAGCCAGCATCATCAGCGAGGACATTCTTGTAACAGCGGCTCATTGCGCTAACCTACATTACTCGTAAGCGTCTCTTTAGATTCATTCTATCACTTTAATCTATCACCTCATTCTATCCAGCCCGAATATTTATTCGTGTTTACAAAACACCCCTTTGATGGAAAATTGTGGGGTAGTCTGGATATCTGGAGGTTTCGCGACAAAATTTTATGAAAAGACCATGGCGAAAATATACAGACGATTTTTTTATTACTACTTGAAAACTGTCGCCTTAAACTCTGCCTTCTTAATGCTATACGATAACTTTTGAATGTTATCTTCCTACGCAAAAATAAAGTTTTACGTACTTACATGATGCCTCATCCACACGCTTGGCGAGCGGCGGGCCTCATGAGTAAAAAGACGTGAACGCTCGGACCAACACGAGCCAAGACAAACACCCCGTCCACCCGCTTTTTTACTCATGAACACCCGCTCGGCCCGGCGCTTGCCAAGCGTGGCCTTTTATAGTACATATTGCAAATATTTCACCATTTTTAATTGTTTTTCTTTCAGGAAATACACAGTTAGCGTCGGAACGGACAATTGTAAAAAAATAAGCAATGCTCGTAAATTAAGTGCTTTATATATCCATGAAGACTATTATGGAAATGAACCACAAAACGATATTGCTCTGTTTAAATTATCAAAGAAATTGAAATTTGGGGAAAATATAAAGCCAGTTGCTCTGCCCATCCAGAATTACTATACGAGCCCGCGGGCGGACGTCAGACTCGCCGGATGCGGGAATACTTATGTAAGTAAAAATCACATATGCCCAACCCCACCAACTTTTATCTAAGAAGGAGACCCCTAAGAAATTTCCATACAAAAACAGAGATAATATTTTATTTATGGACCATACGACCTGCAATAATTCCATATGAAATGCAACACGCAACTCACCTACGTTAGGTGCCCAAATATCTCTGCCCAGGCTAGGTGAGTTGCGTGTTGCATTTCGTATGGAATTAGGGTGTGGTTGGTAGGCCTGCGTATCAATAAATAGAATATTATCTCTGTTTTTGTATGGAAATTTATTAGGGGTCTCCTTCTTAGGTTAAAGTTGGTGGGATTGGGCATTAGTCAAATAAGCTTGTAGGTTTTCTTAACGTGATCTATCCTGATATTGTCTAAGACTTCAGGGAAGCATAAAAATGGTTGGAGCGTACACTAAAATAATCTCAATGGAGAGCGGTGTATAATTATAATATAAAGGTTTCATCTCGACTCAACTACCAGAGTTCGTAGTATAGCGGTGGAATACCGGCTTGTCAGGCTGGAGGTTTGCAGATTGAGCCAGTAATACATAAGCTTGATGGAAGGTCCATCCTTTTCAGTGTATCTGTTGAGATAACTACTTGTTAAATCCGTTCGTTGTTCAGAATGGTTGAATGAACGAGCTAGTTTTTGTATGTAAAAGTCCATCGAGGTATCAGTAATTTACTGCCGCAGCGTGAGCCGTGGTGTGTTGAAGCGTGAGGTTAGGTGATATGTGAGTGTTACTGCCGCAGCGTGAGCAGCTCTATGTTGAGTTGTGATATTATGATGTGTGAGTATTATGATGATCGGTCTGCGGTGTGATCATAATCATAATAATACAGAATTTTTTGACTGTGGCGATCGAAAAACTGAACCAAGGTGTCGAATATCACGAAAAACCAAAAAGTGCCGATATCTCGAGAACGAGCGATTTTTACAAAAGTCATATTCTGAGCGGTTATGAGTTGGTCCATCTCCCCTCCACTGGATGACGTTAACTTAACTAAATAAGACAATTTTTGAATTTGTTTATTTTTTATTTATTTCAGGAATATCGAGAACACGGCAATATCATTAAGACGTTCGCCGAACATCTTTGGGAGGCAAACTTGCAAGTAGGAAGTTGCGCCAATCTTGAACCAAATTTCGATTTTCCGACTCTTTTCTGCGCAAGTAATGAAAAACATTCCACTTCTTGTCATGGAGATTCTGGGGCTGGATATGTCGAGGGATATGGTGGGAATCAATATTTCCTAGTTGGAGTGGAATCACAAGGGCCATCTACTTGTGGTCATTCCTATGTATCGGCTGGAACCATCGTGGGACGGTATACGAACTGGATTGTCAAAACTATAAAAGCATTGAAGGGTTCACCACCAATAATTATAAATCCTAATAATAATTAGGTTATTTTTCTAATTGTGTAACCACTATTGAAGTAACTGAATTACCATATTGAATAAAAAATATAGCCCCAGCAATTTATTTTTCGACGTTAAAAAATTTGAAGTTATTTATTGACTAGGGTATAAAAATGCCTTTCAAACAGGCGACAGTACTGCAGTAGTAAAGTTTGCATTTCACTTGGACTGGGTTTTTTCCGTGGTTACATTCGAAAATTTGAAGACATTATTCAACAGGATCCTTAAATAAAAAAAATAAATGAATTGAAAAGTCAAATTATATAAAATGGCAGAAAATACATCTATGGATATTATTTAGACGTTAATTTTAGATAACAATCTAAATTTTGGGACATCTCAAAATTTTGCAAAGGCCATCAATTCAATTTTTATTAAATTCTGAAAAATTCTGGGTACTATAATCTAGGCATTTTGTTAATTAGATGTTACAATTATTGTTAAGTTAATATGGTTAACAATGATGCCAAATTGCAAATACAGCAGATTGTAAATAAAATATGGTAAATTTATATGTGTTTCACTATGTGTTTAACAACCTGATTTTGGTGGCACCAGTGCCACATTTCCTGATAAATGGATGTAAGTAAGAGTCTCACATAAGTGTCTACTTTGAAACATAGACCATGGCTATTTATGAAGTTCTGAATAGTATGCTCCCAGAAATTATTTCAGAATTCTGTTGGACAACCTGCAGGTCAAAGACAAGTAACACCCCAATTTCATACCTAGATATTCTAGACAACCTCGCCAAATTGGAACACAAAGACAGTAAATCTTAGAGCTTCTTCATAGCGGCGTGTTCTTCAGCCTGGAGTTAGTTTCGTACAACAAGCATTAGATAGGCACAGAATATAGTAAGTCATCATGTCATATTCTGTCTATTTTTATTCTTATCGTGTCGATCCCCACGCACTATATTCTCGTCTGCTCCCAGAAAGCCACAATCTCTCCTGCGTCATCTTTCAAAGGGGAGCGATCTCCGAGACTCTCCCATGTGTATGTCTGTAGGACTCTGGGCCGGACACATTGCTAGGCAAGAAAATACGAGAATTCTACAATAAAGGTCCTAGAGGAAAAATAGAAGTGTTGAAAGACCTCTTAAAAGCCGGTCTGACGATATGGTCCAACTAACCGGCAGAACCTGGATGAGAAGGGTGAAAAACAGAGATGAGTGGAAGGCGGTGGAAGAGGCCTTCATCCAGCGGTGGAAGGAGGAGGCTGAATTTTTAGGGCCAGCTTATCCCAAACCCCAGAAACAGCTGTTAATCTTGACCTTGAAAAGACTTCCGACCTAACACGATACTAGATTGCACAATTCCTTACTTTAAACGATTTAAATTTTTTAAATTAAAATTAAAATTAAAATTAAAATTTTTTAAATTAAATTTTTTTAATTTAAATTTAATTCCTTACTTTATACGTATAAGATCTTTTTATTGTAACTAGATATTTCTAGTTTTATGGTGTAATATGATTCAGCTATCTTTGCTATTATTTTAGCCTTACATGCATCATTATGCAGTTAATCAAAATGTAATAGATTTTTTAATTTTAGTACCACGTGTTACATATTGCATTATTTACATACACAAAATTTCACGTGCGTAGGCGCGTGGGAAGATTCATTCATTTATTCATATCACAATGCCATTTCGCATCAGCCGAAATTATTTATTACATTACAAACAACCTTTGACAAACAAAGTATAATTTGGTCACTTCAAAAGATAAATTCATTAGGTACAACCTACAAAACCTACAAAAAAAAAAAGAAAAAAAAGACGGAAACAAGGCGAAACTAGCATCGCTACAGTTGCAACAATACGTTTAAACGAGTTGCTAGGTAAAGTCTTCACACAAGTAATTCATAGGTCCCAATCTCCCAAGTATTCTACCAAAAATTGACAATATCATCCCAACTCCAGGTTGGCAAGAAAATCATTATGCTTTATGAAGGGCTTTCTACTATATATCAAAAAGGCTTCTAGACTTCTAAAATAAGGGTCAAGAAATTTGCTACTTCTTCTTCTCTAGATTTGATCGTTACGATTGGTTTGCAGCCACTTTGCGGCAAAGCCCCATGTCTCCTTCTCCACTCATCTATGGCGGGTGCGGTTCTTTTTAACTCTTTATATGAAACGAAGCACATATCCCGACACAAGTCGTTCAGGTATTCTTTTCTTGGTCGTCCTCTGTAATTATTCCCCTCGTTCATTCCTTCAATTAAGTCAAATAGGAGACTCTCTGGACGCATTATGTGGCCGACCCATCGGCATGTCTTTCTGATATTGCATTGAGCAGGTGTCTTCCTTCTTTGATTTTGTTAAAGGGTTCCTTTCGAGAAATTACTAAAATTAAGATTTACAAATCTACAAGGAAACCAACTGACATTCAATGCCAGATAGTTGAGTTGGCTGCTGTTCGATTTATTGAGATTTCATTATAGCATTTTATCACATTTTATTTATTATAATTCAGTATCTTTTACACAGCTCCTATATAATTGAATGAAATATTCATATTGTAGTAGTTTGCTCTTGACAACAGGTTTTGCACCAAAAGAATATAATCATCAGTTTTTTAGTTTTTAAGGTTTTTTTAAGATGAAGTTTATAATTTTGTCTCTTTTTGTTCTTTCTATAGTTGGTAAGTGAGAACAAAGCATTTTGTCATCTAAAAACAAACAAATTTTGAGATTTTGACTTTTTCCACAGTCAGTTCAAAATCAACTCGGTTAACAAATAAATAATGTTCCATTTGTGTGCAAAAAAAATGGGTATTTAATTGAATCTTTGATATCATTTTAAACAACATTAGGTCTTTTCCTCGAACCTCGTTAAATCGACTGAGGACTTTTATAAGGATGTATAAACTTGAATACGAGATTGGACATTGGTCATGGGTCCACTGATCCAGCTAAACATGCGCTGGTAACTATAAAAAAGGGCTGAAAACCCCAAGGAATATCATCCCGTAATAACTATAGGATCAGAGATATAGGAGAGACAAAATATTAAAAATAACCTACAAATCTTAGGGTGATCTTTTGAAGTAGCTGCTGATGGAATTTATTCATTTTCCAGGTCAATTTTATGGGACATTCAGTTTATTTAGTGGAAAGAAAGGCAGCATTGATCACTTTCCTCATGCTGCGACTATTCACAGACACGGTGCCCAGCATTGTAGTGGGTCTGTGCTCAGCGAGAACATCGTTCTTACATCTGCCCATTGCTATATTCCAAACCTTAGGTGAGTACTTTGAATTGTTCATAATAATGTTTAGACCGTGGGTAAAAAATACAAGAGGTCTTTTCAATACCATGGTTTCTTTGTCTGTTTTTAATTCGTAAGCTTTAGTATTTCATACTTTTCTAATGGATGAGAGTAGTTTCGGAAGAGGTTTATCTAGGGACGACCATATGGTAAATCTAAAGACACAAATGCAGCCAACAATAACCTTATGACCATGACCACATTTATGCTGGATTCCACCAACTTTTTCGGTTAGGAATAGCAGAGATAGGAGCTACCTAGCGCAAATTTTGTATAAAAAATAATGATAAGTGGCTCCTATCTCCGCTATCCCTAAAATCCAGCATTAGTATAATAATTCAATATAAAAGCTGATCAAAGTCTAAATGTCTCCAATGAGCATTTACTCAACTAGTCAAATAAAAAAACGAGTACTTGAATGTAGTCACATGAAAGTCAGATGAAACCGAGTACTTGAGTGTAAAAGTTTCAGATCATGACTCACGCCATTTTTTAAGGTAGATGCAATAAAATTGGATGTAGTTGAATTATGTCCTTTTTCAGCGGACTAACTGTCAGCGTTGGAACCGACAACTGTCACGATACCACTAACGAATATGACGTAGAAAAATTTGTAAAGCACGAAAATTACTCGGGCAAATCTCCATTGAATGACATCGCTATAATCAAATTGGACAGAGTAGTGAAGATGGGAAACAGAGTCTGGGCTATTGAGTTGGCGAGACCAGAGTTCAAACTCCCAGAGGGAGAGGTTGTTAGAATTGCTGGATGTGGAAATGTCGATGTAAGTTAAAAATCTTATTGTTTTACGATCAATTTCCATAGATTTTCATAGATGCTCTCTTTGTTCCGACCCTTGTGAATGCTTGCGAGGTTTGGATATGGCTGAAGATGGACGAATCAATGAGGTCGTGAGAAGAAACTGTAGGAAAAAATTGACAGATAGGATAAGGAATGAGGCTATTAGAGAGATGAATGATTGTGAAATGGGTGTTGAAAATAGAATGAAGGTTAAAAACCTTAGATGTTGAGGGAATGGATGATGACAGGATGACAAAAAAAAAAACATTTAAAATACGAGGCGGTCGGTAAAGCGCTCGACTGTTAATGCAGTGGGCGCGGGTTTGATCCCCGATGCCGACCTACTCCACTTCAGGACACAAGCTTTTCAAGCTTACTGTGAAGGGTACAAAGGTGTATTTGTGTATATTTCGATAGTCCCAGATTCATTTTTAAAAAATGGTCAAAAAAATGGTATGATGAAATATGTTCATCCGAGGCTGACCTGGACCGACTCAACAAAGGACGTACTTACCTAGATATTTACAGTTTTTTTTTTCCATTACAGGAAAGGGAAAGAAAGAAATCGGCTGAAAAACTTGTGTCAGCGGATATGGTTGTCAGAAAATGCGCAGATCTTGAACCAAAATTTGATGTCGACGGTCTCTTTTGCGTCGACGAGGAGACTAAAGCTTCCACATGCCACGGAGATTCCGGAGTAGGATACGTTTACAACTGGACTCTCGTTGGAGTTGGGTCTCAAGGACCAGGAGTTTGTGGTGAAAGCCATGTCTCCGCTGGAACTCTAGTGTCAGTTTACACCAAATGGATTACAGATACCATTAAAAAAATTGGAGGAATACCTGCTCAAGTACATTTGGATAAGAATAACTAGAAAATGGTCATTTTTGAGAACAAATGCATGTGTGGATCAAAAAATATTGTAGATACGCAGTATTATGTATGAATGAATGGATCAAGCTTATGTTGTAAGAAATCTACCAATGAGTAGGTATGTTGACATAAAAAAAAATATTTTTGAAACCTTAGATCTCCAGAATCTTACTGAGAATGCTTTGGAATAAAATAGGGTAGATACATTGAACCTTTATCTAATGAATGACTGTAAAACATATTTTATATCTTGTATAGTTTTGTCAAAAAAATAGGTCGAAATACACCTCAGAAATATTTTTTCGCAAGTCACCAACTTGAAAAAAAAAAATTCGTATTGAAAATGTGCATTAAAATCTAGTGAGTGACCGCAAAAGTGTTTTGAATGAAGCCAAATTAACCGCAAAAATAAATAAAATGCTGTTTTAACATTTGATCATGCGATTGTCCATGTGATTTGAACCTTAATGCCTCGGGAAATGAATGTTTGGGTTTGGGAGAATGAAAGACGACAATATGACAAAAAAATATATATTATGAAAGAGCGAAGAGGGGCGAGGAAGCTCGGCCGCCCGAGACTGACCCAGTCCGATCATGTCGACCAGATCCTCAAGGATGTACACGTTTTGAGTAAAAGGAATCGAAGAACGTGTATGACTGCATGCATGAATGTGACGGAGGCTAGGAGTGTGTGTAGGGATAGGGCTGTCTGGCTCTCTGTCCTCTCTGCCTACCCTGTAATGGACGCGGCGTGAGGGTATAGATAGATATTTAGATAGATATTATAATTTGTATACTGAGTACAGTACCGGCCATTTCGCTGACACATGTAATATTAACTGATAAGAAATACTACGCCATTACAATGACAATAACAAATTATATTATTTCAATCATTTCGTAATACTAATTTATTTATTTATGACCTACCTACTGTTTTATTGCTTCCAGCTAATCAGCAAATATTATTGTTGTTTGGTATTGAGTCATTTAGCAATAGTGTATGTATTATTAATTTATAATGGTTATTTAGCGAGTGCATTCGTGCGGCTCGTTGGTCTAGGGGTATGATTCTCGCTTTGGGTGCGAGAGGTCCCGGGTTCAAATCCCGGGCGAGCCCGTCTTTTTATTTTTTATATATATTTATTTTTTAAGTGAATTACTGGTAAAATAATTTGACAAGATAATAGGTCTGATTCTGTAAGTATTTTAACTTAGATAAGGTCGTTCCAAAATTTTAAATTTAAGTCATTTTTAGTTTGATACCCTATTCTCTATCGTTGGCCCAACTTAATTCTTAACAATTTTTAAAATAAGTTAACCAGAGACAATTTTAGTTCAATATTATTGTCTACTGTACATCGGGCATGCGCGTTGTTATGTATCCATTAGTTACAATATTATTGTTATTTTGACTTGACAGATGGTATTGTCAAAATTACAAAATGAAACATTAAATCGAAAGCAACTCTTCGAAAAATTCCCAGCAATTTCGAGGAATTCAAATAGGATCATTGTAAAACTTCCGCGGAGGGATAGATATTAGATAATCACGGGTAAAAAACGCTTTACTCCTTATGTGAACCTGGTATTCTAAGAGAAGATGCGGAGATGTGGAATGAATATGGAAGACGGCTATATCCGTAGCTAGGCAGTTGGTAGAAAGAGGGTGATGAGAAGAATATTTCGACCTGGACTAAATAAAAGTATATCGACAGCTGATGGTCAATCAGTTTCATCTTCTTCGTGTGTAATAAAGTTTTATTAATGCTTTGTGTTATTAGTGCTGCCAGCCTGTCCCCTGAATTCCTCCAGTGGCTGGAGGCGCTGGATGTCAGACTTTAACGATGTGACAATACTTCGACGTTGCCAAACGATAAATAAATAAATAATGCTTTGTGTCGGATCACTTGCACAAATATCGTATTCGCAGACGGAAGAAGAAAAAGTCTTGTCAGAATCATTTACATGTTGAATTTTCTATTTAGTACATAATACGTTTGTAATAATTAATTGTGTTGTGGGTAATATTTACAAAATAATACTTATTATATTTTACTTTGTTTGCTATATTTTCTTATGAATAAATGAATACCTTTGTAGGTTTTTCTTTTAAACTAATTTTGTTCAAATCACTTTCATCTTACTATAAAATAATTTCGTAGATAGGTATATTTGAAGGAAACCTATCTATTTACCCATCTTCCTATACCCTCACGCCGCATCCTTTGCGGGGTAGGCATAAAGGACATAAAGCCAGACCGCTCTATTCTTACACACACACTTTTTACTCCCAAAACATTAATCACCCTTCAACTTCTGCTTTTACTCAAAATGCGTCCGTCCTTGAGAACATAATCGGCCAGGTCAGTCTCGGGTGGTCTCACTTTCTCGCATCTCTTCTTTTATTGACTTTTTGGCCATCTTGTCTTCATTCATTCTATCCACATTCCCTGATTTCTTAACTTTCACAACCCCAGTTTTACAGTTACTCATTTCTCTAAGCACGCATTCTTCTCAAGGAGCTCAATTTCACTGCGTTCAACCCTGTTTCGTCCTTCTTCAGCCCGTCCACGTCTCACTAGCATAATTAGGGTTGGAACCAAGATAGAACTGTGCACCAGCACTTTTTCTTTCGTAGACACTAACAATTGGTCTGAGCGCATTTTCAATCCCATGAGGCTATTAAAAAAATGTGATTGGAAGACGGGTGTAGTGACTACAATGATTGGACGGTTTGCGTATGTTGAGAATGAATAATAACAGGAGGACTTAATGTATAGTAGTTATGGATGATAGAAGAGGCGTGAGGAAATGATGTCATCCGAGACTGACCTGGACTGATCATGTCGACCACATCCTCAAAGACGGACACGTTTTAAATAAAAGAGATCGTAGAGCAAATGACAAATTGCTTGAATGTGACGGAAGCAAGAAGTGTGTGTAAGGAAAGGGCAGTTTGGCGCTCTGTCCTCTCTGACGACCCCGCAGGAGACGCGGCCTAGATATACAGTTGGAATAGCTACTTTTCACGTTGCTGGGATGAAATGAACTTCTTCCACGAAGGTCTTGGTGTAGGCAGCTGTAGAATATTTATTTTGCTACCCTTTTTTGATTTTCAACTTCAACATAACGTAACACATAAGTACTTAGCATATTTTTTTGTGAAACCTATAAAATTCGATATTAAAACACACGTATCAGAAGGTAGAATTAATAAGCCGCATGCAACATAGGTGCGGCTAAAATAAGTTAAAAATTAACTTAAATAAGCACATTTTGACAGAAAACTATTCCAAAATTAAGTTACAGAATACGATATGAGCTTAGGTTGAACTAGTGGCCGTACTATTTCAAATAAGAGAACACTTTAAGACTTAACAAATTTAAATCAAAGTTACAGAATAGCAAATGAACTTATCTAAGTTAGTGCGTTCTAATTTTAGTTTAGCTCGTGTTTAAAAGATAGAGAATCAGACCTAATATACAGTTACAGTTAGTTTCGGAAAATTTATACATAAAAAATGCAAAAATCGGTAATTATTAATACTTGCAATATTGTAAGACGATTCCTAAATACTGATATTTCAGGCACAATGCTTGTATTGTGAGGCCCCGGGCATCTGAGTCTAATTCTGTGATATCCGGATAGGTGAATTTTTCCCAGTATTAGGCTCATGAGTTTATATGTGAATCATGAATGATAATAAATGTAGACTCTTCTGGCTGATAATACTGAGAAGTGTGTTGGCAAAGTCATGCGTATAAAAATAGTAAGTAAGATTAACTATATTATTTAAACGCTAAATCTTTCCTTAGAAACATTGAAAAACACTGCAAAAATATAATACCAGTGTTTCTTCAAGGTTAACTTGTTTTAATAATACATTTTGTTTTGTTTGTTTCGGCCGTTGCCCGAGAGAGAAAAATATTTCATGGACGTATAGGCTCTCAAGAAAATTACAAGATAAATAATTACTGGAGAAACATAAATCAACAGCAATCGATAAAACCTATAATACTAAAATGAAGGAAACAAACAGGGAAGCCATTTTGTTTACGCAAAAATTTACGATTTCCAAATTTCTGATATTAGGTAGTACCGTTGTTGTGATGGTAGAAAAAATTGTACTCTTTCACTATTGTGGCCCCACCCGCAGTCGAGCTGTATAGTCTAAGAAAATGTAAAAAAATATGTAACAATAAGCAAACCAACTGTCATTTGGCTATGGCTTCTCTTCTTTGCCCTCGCCTTTGTCCCATTTACTTGGGGTCGGCCCTCCTAGTCTTCATCCTCCAAGTCCTTCTGTCCCCCGCATCCTCCGCACGAAGCCTCGCCTCTTTTAAGTTTCTCGCGATTGTGGACATCCATGTGGTCAGGGGTCTGCCCGGTCTTCGGGCCCTACTTCAAATAGGTTCGCTGAACTCACCGAACTCAGTGAACTCACTAGAAGAGATCGCTGCATTACGATTAGCTCGCTCTAGTGACCATTAGGTAGGTACCTAATAGGTATCTATCAGGGCCGGTTCGTCCTACAGGGCAACGGGGCGTCGCCCACCCACATTTTTGCGCTTAATATGTGTATAATATTCTTAAGTATATAATATTTTAAAACAGATTTTTTTTCCCTAAGAATGGCTCTGTTCTGTATCTGTAAACAATGTGTATTGTGTAAATAGGGACGTTAGAAACAATCAACATGGTGCAAGTGGCAACACGTGTTACCTTACTACCTACGAGACCCTAAGCCGTAACATTACGAGAATGAAAGGTCTATGACGGGAACTGCAATAAATACTGCCGACGGGGCAACGAAGATTTTTGTCCCGAATTTGTATTGTACATATTACCTGCTTCATGATGGTTTCAAACGCCCAAAGTATAGGCAGCCTTGGGCAACAGGGATTTCGCCCGTACGGGTCCCCAGAATTATTGCGCGAGGTTTAGCAGATGGTCATAAACAAAAAGGATACATTTAATTTCTTAGCTGCAATACAATGATGATGCTTTTATGAATGGATGCTTACTTATAGTCTAACTTTGACTCCCAAAATTGCAAAACTCGTAAAACTGTTGAATTTCTACAGTACATATTGTGCATTTGCTTTGAAAACAATGCAGTCATAATATTCCCGAACTTTTAGATCACAATTTAATTTAATTTTAATTTTATTTATTAATAAAGTTACAAATACAAAATTTATAACTTAAAATTAACAATTACAGAACACAATATACATATTTTTTATATACATACAATGAATTAACAGTCTTTAGTAACAAGTATGGTAGAGAGTAGTGTAAGCATTTCGTTAGTTATAGCGTATGCGTCCCATAGGTTTGTATAGTATAGGTACATAATTTGTAAACGAAACCTATGATATCCTTGTTTATTTTATGTTTTTGTTAATATTTAAAAGATTATATATTATTAATGCGTCGATCTTAGTGTGATTCTGATAAGTGCTTTTCTGAAAATTTAGTGATTCTATACCTAAAGCCACTAAAACAAACATTGTGCGTTCGTTAAAGTATTGTCAATAATAATCAGTTTTGGAATGACCACAGTTAAGAACGAGATATATCTGAACAATAATAACATTTTTAAGAAACACGGTGGATCAAGATAGGCTATGCAAGAAATGCGATTTTATTTATCAGTGATTAATTTGCATTTTATACCTATATCTAGTGTTTGGTGACCTGTTTTTTTACTAATAGTATTGAAAGTTCGTACCCATTTCTTCTTCTTAATGACCTCATTTCCCCTGCATGTAGGAATAGTCGTCTCACGCAAATGTAAGGGTTTAGTACCTACCAAGAATGACATCACAGTTATTTCCCACAGCATCAAGGTTTCAAATCGCGTGACAAATCGCATGATAAAATGGTAAAAATAGGGTTTATTTCTATCTTTTGGGGTTAATTTTGCGTCTATCAAAAAACTTTTGCGGTTATTCCCTTTATCCCCTTTTTTAATGCATATTATCAGTACAAAAAAAATGTACTCCGCGACTTTCGGGAAACGAGTTTCCGTCTTTCGGAAAAAAGATCAGGGGTGTTTTTAAATTATTTTTTTGAGAAATCTATACAAGACATAAAAAATATTGTACGGTTATTCCCTACATAAATGTTTCTAGCCTATTTTGTTCCAAAGCATATTTAGTAACGGTTGTCGAGATATAAGGTCTCCCGTTTTTAGAAATTTTTGAAATGTCAGTATGCATACTCTGAATCGAAATATCTATTAAAAATACTCATGGCGATGCGAGGAAAACACGCAGTCTTCTATTCTATCCAGACTTACAATGAATGGTGTTCGTGGAGGGGTCCAAGTTTTGATTGGAGAAGTAATTGGTATCTGCTAATAAGTATTCGGCAAATTTATTCTAATTAGTATCTTCTAATAAGTATCTGCGTGGTGACTAATTAGTATATTCTAGTTAGTATCTGCCTGGTGACTAACTGGTAAGTCTTTTAATTTACTGTTGGTCTTTTGTTTGCTTATCAAAAAAATAAAGTAATCAATTATTAGTTGTACGATTGCAGTTTTCGTCAATAGCGTTTCGTTTATATCATATTTATATGTAATATTACGTAACAAACATAGTGTTACGGCTTAAAGTGTATGTATTGGGAGAAAAAGTGAAGGATGGCGCTGGTACTAGGTATTTATCGTTTTAGGTAGGTACATTGGATTTTAGTATCGCCCTCCTATCCCTCCAAGGCACGAGCCGCCACTGGTATCTATTCGAATGATTCTAACTACAAGTGAAAACTTTAGTTCAGTAAGCACTTATAAAGTCAATTATATTCCTAAGGTACTGGAAGAGCAGTTAAAGAATAGTACTTAGAGTACTTTCTGATAAGAAACTTTATAAGTACCTGCACTGTAAGTAGTTTTATTGGTATTAGAAAAGCAAGACGCGGATTGCTTAACTAATGTCGAATACAATATTGAACTGTGAGTATAGTTATCTCAACAGATATACAGCGACCAGGAACATTGCAGGGAAGACTCTCAGAGACAGAATAAGAAACACAAGAATCAGAGAGATGTGCGAGGTCGAGGATGTCGTCAGATGGGGAAGGCAACGGGGGAGATATTGGTACGCGCATGTGGGGAGAATGGAACCATCTAGGCTCCCTCACATTGTGCTGCATGGCCAACCCCAAAGTAGGCGACCCCCGGGCAGACCACCAAAGAGATGGATAAACAGCTGGGAGTCGACCTTGCAGGAGGCTAACCTCTCTTAAATAACATGTCATCAGTGACAATGTGTCAGAGAAGTTGAATCAATGCAAACAGAGTGTAAAGGGCTCAGTTTGCATTTATAAATGTGTGTGAGGGTGTGTGTGTGTGTGAGGGTGAGGGTGTGTGTGTGTGTGAGTGTGTGAGGGTGTGTTTGAGTGTGTGTGAAGGTGTATATGTGTGTGTGTGTGTGTGAGGGTGTGTGTGTGTGATAAATAACGAAAAAAAAATCCAGTCTATCTATATCACGGCCGGGAATCAATTCCAGACCTCTAGCCATCGGTATTCTAACCGCTGTGCTATAAAGGCTTGCCGCCAATGCATACATTTCTCACTTTCAGCGTACATATAGCAATTGAGCGTTCATTAAAGAAAATTCACAAAATGGCGCTAAATTATTATTATTACATCTAGTTATGATTTATTCTTCGTAAACAACATTCTGTTACAGAAATTATAGCCCTTCTAGAATGTTCCATAAATTATTAAGTTATACTATAATGTAAACTTTAAAGCAGTAAGACGTTTCTTCTCAAGTTGTTTACTGCGAAAATAGACTGCCGTCATACCTGTGATGTTATTGTAGCCCGAGATCCCACCGCTGAAAACATGACCTATCTGTTTTTTGATCGAAATGTGGTTTAAATGATAGTGTGGCGCCTATTTAATAAGCGCCTAATTATTTTCGTTAATTCTTCCCATTCAAGCATTATTCTTTATAGTGGGGAGTAAAAAAACAGTATTCAGCATCCTGAACCCCCCACAATAGGTTGCACAAATATTGTCTTAAATCGCACCAAGGGTTGCTTATCAAAATCTATCCGCATCCCTCCCTAGGCTGTTACTTCTTCGCAGTTTTTCGCATTTTTTAGAAATATGGTAAGAGATAGGAGAAAGTGGTCAATTAAAAAAAATCTTTACTAAATTCCCTACAAAAAAAAAAACAATTAAGTAGTTCATTTTTTTACATAGTAATAGTACCGAAATTCATTTGGAATACCTACTGAAAATACGTTTAAACTAATTAGGTCGAAAATTCGGCTACAAAAAAAATATTTTTTAATATCCATATGACCCTATGTGCAAGCTATCATTTAAATCACATTTCGATAAAAAAAAACACTGGTCATATTTTTTGCAGTCGGATCACAGGTATAACTGTATGTAGAAAGCGATTTTTATAATACAATATTTATTCTGAGCTATGACAGTGTACCTACCTACCTTTCCGAATACAGTCGTATTATAGTTTGCACGTAGATGTGCAGGTACTTCGCTTGCTAGTAAGTTAAAACACAAGCAAACTTCGTTTAAAGTCTTCATTTTTGCGTTTTTAGAACTGCATTTTTCGTTATACGTACTTTTAATCATGAAGAGAGGAACATGTTACATTAGGTACGGAGATTTCAAATCAAAGTATTTTATCCACGATCGTAATGTTTTTATTTTATTTAAACGTGTATTTGTGGTACGTACGTACGAAAAAACAGTACAGAAGTCATATTTTTTCATAGTAAATAGCGACCCCCTCTCTCCATGCCATAGCAACAGTTTAAAAATACTCCATAATTTCACGGAATCGTCTATCTTTAAAAAAAAACACACGTTAGTTGATCAAGGTTTGCCTTAGGTACTTTTGCCCTAGACGTGTGTCTAAGTTTGTATGTGTGTGTGTGTATCGTAAAATAACGTTCTATAGAAAGGCTATCCTCTTGAATATTTTCCATTTTCAAAATATTATAATAAAATCGAACGAATAAAAATTGTATACAGTGTGCATTGTGCCTATATCATATAACATGATAGTGTTTTCAATCAATAAATCTATAATGAATAAACGAAGGATTATCTATACGTATGTTATCTACGGACATACGTTGAATTATCTTAATTCTGCTCCATAACATACTTGATATTATTCAGATACGCAGAAGGTCAAGAGTAACACATGTGGTCGAAAGAGTGGCTAAGCTCGAGTAGTCTTTTGCGGGACATGTTGCGAGACTCCAGGACTAAAGATGGACGAAGAGGGTAGTAGAATGGAGACCTCGCGAAGATAAAAGAAGTAGAGGGAGACCCCTCACGCGATGGTCAGACAACATTAAATGAGTGCTTGTGATTGGATGCAGAGGGCGCAAGATAGAGATATATGGAGGAGTACGGGGGAGGCCTACGTTCAGTAGTGGACAGAATTGGCTGGATAAGTAAGTAAGTAAGTAGAGCATTGTAGCTTCTACTGTATTTGATCTATTGTAGATTCCAAAAACGTATTGAAAATTCTGCACTCGTCCGCAATATCAGGGATCGTGCAAAGTCACCTTGACTGAAAATGAGCCCCTACCAAGGTTGACCGATGACACAGTGAAGTGTCAAATTTTGTATTATTTCATAACATTATTATGTGTTGCAAAAAATGTTTGTGTAAAAAAGTTTTATGTAGGGCGTTGGTGGTGTAGAGTAACACGCTGTATAAGTTGGAGTGGTTTTCGTTTACCTATCTATCCATCTATTATATAGTTTGTCGATGCGAGCGATGGAAAATGTTTAAAAATATTATTCGAAGAATAGAACTTATTATTGTTGGAGAGATGCGATGTCACCCGTGAGTAAGAAATCGATATTATTATATTAGTATAAGATCGCGAGTACATCTCTACTCGCACTGGCATAGAATACACATCTTATGTTTGACAAGGTTGACGATGTTTGCTTTTTGGATGTCATCGAGATAGTTATGGCAATATTGCGAAAAACATCGCAGTCCATTCGCGAAATCATCGACAAATTTTACACGACTACTTCAGCTACCATACAGCTTCTGCAGAATTATACTATTTTCCTGAACAATAGATTTCAAGTATATTCGACTTCAATGACAGAAAGTGCTATCTAACTTGAATGAGGGAAAGTGCTCTCTAGCTTGAATGACAGAAAGTGTTATCGAACTTGAATGACAGAATGAGGTAATCGAATTGAATAAAATATAGTGTTTTCTAGCTTTAATGGCAGAATGTGGTAAATGAATTGAATGACAGAATGTGCTATCTAACTTGAATGGTAGAATGTGGTAACTGAATTGAATTACATCAGACAGTGTTATCTAACTTGAATAACAGAAGGTACGCACTATTTCACTGAATGACAGAATCTGACAATAATTACATACGAGCGGCTGGCTAAGGCCAGGTACTGGCAAGCTGTCTTTCAAGCTACTGGATAAGCATAATTCAGAGGTATATTTTTTAACAGGGGTAGTTTTCCAGCTCGTTCACAATATGCTGTGTCGTGTGTCGTAAAGTGCAGTATACATTGTCAGTACCGAGATTCGAACCCGCACATCCCGATTTGAAGTGTGAATTTATTTCGCTTTTTTATTGAATCGGAGTTTACCGGAGTAAACTTAAGTAATCTTTGTATGCTTCACAGTAAGTTGGACAAGCCTCTGTTGTGAAACAGAGTTAAGTCGGCATCGGGGATTGAACTCGTGCCCATAGGATTGTTAGTCGCACTTTACCAGCCCAGTCACAGAGCACCTAATTCTGTTCTAAATTTCAATATATAATTTTTTTTTAAATTGCTATTTTCAAAATTTACATTCGATTCATTTTGCATCCCTAGTTTAAAGAAGATGGAAGAGGGGGTATAATAGAAATAGTGAGAGGTGAGGTAGTTAAGGTGGGTATTATAGGGAAAGAGGTGAAGCTGTTGAAAGCAGGAGGGGGGTGAGTTTAGTAGAGGGGGGTCGTACGTCAGATACGTGTACCATTTTCCATGTAATTTGAGAAAACTTGCATGTTCTTAATATTACTCGGAGCTAAGTATGTACGAAACATTCTCACGAGTACCTTTCTCTTACGAAAGGAGCGGAACGATCACAATAGAATGACAAAATGCATTTAACGCAATTTAAGCAGGTGAATTGAATGACAAATTGGATACAATTTTAGATTCATTGTTTTATACAATTCTATTCTATTCTGACACCCTGACGGTGCATCCCTCGTAGGATAGCTAGAGAAAACAAATCGCAAGACTTTCCTATTCTTATAAACACTGCTTGCTTCCTTCACATTCATGAATTGTCATACATTCTGATGACCAAGCTTTTTGCGAAATTTATCCCTACCAAATATTCAGTATTGAAACTTTTTCCTCTTAAGGATGTCATGTACTTGTTTAAGGCTCATGGTTTCAGGCGCATATAGAATAAAAACTAGTTTTTTAAGATGATAAAATTAAAAAAAAAACGATGTCCATAACAATTCACGTATTTGCAATAATAAATAACATAAGCGTCAAAAAAAGTTTTCGCGCTTTTGTTCACATATAGTTTTTTCCCAAAACGTGGGGTTCAGGATGTCTTAATACGCCACTGATGACAGGCAAGGGGGGAATAGAGATTTTAGGAGAAGCTTGTGGAAGGCGTGAGTGGTAAAAGTTTGGGAGCCCCTGCTATAGATGATTGAGTGCAATGTGACGTCTGAAACTTTGTTTATTAATTTTAGAGTTATTATGTGTTATTTTTAAGTTACAAATTATGTATTTTTGTAATATTATTAAAAATATTTTTTTTTAAAGAGGAAGGTTCAACGCATCTACATTATTTTTTACAAATCACATGTATTTGGTAAGCTTGTCAAGATTATTATAAAAAAATACTCTTTTAGCGACATCTGTTACCTTAAATAAAATTAGTCCATTCAATAAACTACACAAAATCCAATATAGTCGTAACAGCAAAAAAGTGCATCTCCTGGTCCATTACCCCCACACCTATTGTGTCTGGCCATACGCTATTAAATAAATATACGACACAACTTTAGTTTATTACTGTGACTGTGCACTAATGGCCGAATAGTTATTTGAGTTTCATGAAAAAAAGAACACAGAGTAAATTGAATTACCTACTAATACTTTACTTTCTAGTCACACGTAGAAATGTCGTTTATTTCAAGTTATTTTCGACTGTAAAAGAAAAACAGTTTAAATAAACTGAAAGATCCTAATCTTGATTAAAAACCTAATGTTGCGTTTTGACATTATAAACATTTACGACCTTATAAGACATGGCGAAATTTCGTAGAAATATGGGTGAATTGATGAATCTGGTTGAAAAACTCTACGTTATTTAGGTTTTCAACTATAGACCGTCAAAGAATGAAATATATCTATGTAAACAGACAATGAGATTTCTGCGAATTATGTACATAAGTCTTTTGGGTTTTTTCACTAAGACGAACGGTTTAGGAGATAGAGCGCATCGAAATTCATCAAAGAATCTTGCTCTTGTCCTACGGGATATGTCCAGACATTAATCTCTGTAATAACTTTGTTTCTGTATTATTGAAACATAAGATTACCTACTAGTTTACTAGATTACTGGTTCTACTTTATTATGCAACGGCAGTGACAGGTTTCGGTTTTCTGGGCCGTTATCAAACATCGTTTCTTTAATTCTGAAAGGAGTACTGAGGTTTGGTCTTGTCAATTACAACCAATAACTTTCCAATACATCTGTGATCGTTGATGTCGTCTGCGTCTAAATTAACTTCCTCAAATTTTAATAACTTCCCAATGTCCCAGCACATTCATTTTGCACACGTATTTATTTAACATTGTAGTCCCGGCACCTCTTTAACTGTACCTAATGGTAATATTTTTTTAACAGACATATTTATGTTTCTCTAGGATTCTGCTCTATAGTTAATCCAAATACGTAGACTGAGAGTAGTTTTCCCGTGTATTCCTGGACCTATGCGACCTTACTAAAATTTAAATATGGTAAATTATTATTGCACTAAGCATTCAAACATCCTCTGCAAATATGATATTATCTCATGCATTGCAATATTCACATTGTATTTTAGAATAATACAAACTATTCCCGATGAAATTATATTCATGGACGATCTCATCGCCCCTCATTCCAGTTCCAGTTGTGTTTGTCATCATACTGTCAGTCAAATCATTATACAGGCACTGGAAGTCCCACATAACTCTTCCATAATTACAATATTCAAAACTCTGATGCTTAAACCCTGATATTCATTTTTTTCTATAATTTGGCAGTACTTACACTTATTAAGGGAATAATTAAAGAAAAAAAAAACTTTGCATGAAATATCCATTGTTTTATTTTCACATAAATCGTGGAATGATACTGTTTTCGAATGTACTTACAATGAAGGTAAATAAAACACTGTTTTAATCAACGATTTTTAATCACAAATTAATATTTTATTAGTGAAAGCTTGTTGTTTTCTCAAATAAACATTGTTTTTCCGAATACTAAACGTTAATCAACAATACTCCGATAAATCCTCTAAACCGCCATCACATGTTTGAAAAACGAAGTCGCCAGTTTATTCTAGCAATCCAAAAATTGACTAGTTTTTTCTAAACAACAGTACTGAAACTTTCTAAAGGTTTCTCACCCGAAACACGCAGATAAAATGCACACGAAAAACGCCCTTATGTATATCGCCATAAGGGTCATTTTCCATAAACATTTTATCTGCGTGTTTTGGGTGAGAAAGCTTACAAAGTACCCCCCAGTTCTGAAATTTGAAGTAGTAGAAATTTAACCATACCTGAGACTTCTGAAAAAAAAAATGGACTGTAGTATATTTCGCATTATTCTTCACTTACCAATAACGTTATTTCATAAACTTACGGATTTTTGACAAGATTTGACTATAAGGGTTGCCAACAACATAATAATGCAATATGTCTCTCGCAGATAACTTCAGACCGCCAAATTATACGGGACTACCGCAGTATGTTGTGACGTGATGGATTGACAGTTCCCTGGTGACGTCACATGATACTGACAATGTTGTATTCTGTCACCAGAGGGTATTGTGACGTCATTAAAGTGTAACTATCGTCGCGGAATGTTTGCAGAAAATGGACCGGTGACAGAATAATTATGAACGGTCCAATTAATAACTAAATACCCTAAATAGCGATGAATTTCTTTATTTAAGCAAGAAGTATGCTGGATTTCACCAACTTTTTAATTGAAAAATTGTGGAGATAGGAGCCACTCCTCATTATTTTTCATGCAAAATTTGTGCCAGATGACTGATCCTATCTCCGCTATTTCTCACCTAAAAAGATTGTGAATTCCAGCAGTAGTGCCCTGGATTCCTTCATTCCAATAGCGCCTACCACCAAAAACAGATTGTTCATTGTATGTACACATGTTTGTATTGCGTTTGTGTCTGTCTGTTATTGGATTCTTTGGATTATTTGTTTGTAACCATATTTTATTATTGTTAGCGTTAGCCAGTTGACAATCCATGTATTGAAAAAGTATAATTAAAAAAATAGACAAAATCAAAATTTGTAAGAAGATATGAGTTCTACTCGTAAACACGGCTGTATGTGGTGAATGGATCATCTCGATCGCTCGCTGTCTTCCAAAGCCCCAGCTGGACAAAATCTGATTAACGATTTGGATTTTTTTCCCAACGCCCTTTCAGACGATACTACACATGATTCTAGGATCCCCCTGAAACACTTTACGTCTTTTTTATCTCTGCAGGAAGTTGATCCATTTTTGCACAAAATTGTATTGTCACCGTGTCACCGAGTTTACGTACGTTTGCAAAGTGTCAGGTTTCTAAGTGGTCAGCAAGTGGTTGAAAAATCGATTACAAGATTCTCGCATAGAAAAACACAAAAAAGTAAGAAATTAACAACGGAGTGAAGTTAAATAAAATACGTGTTGTCCTCTCTGATAAAATTGCAAGAAACTCTGTCAAAGTAGATAGATTGTAGATAAAAAATTGCTAAATAAAGGAGAATGCTCAAAAAAACCCAGGCCCGGCGCAAACGAAATGTAACTCAAATGATAGGTAAAAATAAGTAATAAAATACTGCATTGGTGGCATCATCGAAATCAATGGCTTAATGGGTGAAATACCTTTTCGAAGTTTTATAGGGGAAACTTTGAATAGGTATTTCACATATTTAGCCATTGATTTCGATGATACCACCTATGCAGTATTTAATTACTCATTTTTACCTTTCATTTGAGTCACATTGCGTTTCCGCCGGACATGTTTATTTTTTACATAATTCATGAGCATTTTCCTTTCGGCTTATATCAAGCTGTGGAGGGACCAAGGCTGATGAAAAAGAAGACGAAGAGGACGGGCTACCTTATACTCATCATAATATACCCTTTTAGACCGCAATTGTAACTGTCTAATGCTCCTTTTTTTATATATTCGTGTGACCAATGTAAAACTTTGAATAGGTATTTCACATATTTAGCCATTGATTTCGATGATGCCCCCTATGCAGTATTTAATTACTAATTATTATCTATCATTTGAGTAACATTTCGTTTGCGCCGGGCCTGGGTTTTTTTTCCATACAAAATGAGCATTCTCCTTTAATTCAATTTGGATAAATTATTGTATGTAGGTTACATCAATAAAATCCAAATTGTCGATACTTAGGTCTGAGTAAAAATGATCAACATCAATTATTTCCTTCTAAATGCAATTGGTTGTATGTTCGATTGCCTGTTTTATTGGGGCAATTGGGACAATTAATTGGTCTATTCATCCCCAATAAATATCTTTACGATACTAATAAACATCCTACGATCTACCCTCCAACCAACAACCCCCTAAACATTCTAGTTTATTTATTCACCAGCCCTTTGCTAAACACAACAATTTATTTAGAATTATAATAATAGGATAAATAGAAAAATATTATAACACGGTTTTTAGTTAAGTTAATTTCATCTGTCATTTTCCGCTGTTTAATGTCTATATTTTTCTTCATACCTTGTCCCTTGCGGGGTAGGCAGAGGGGACTCAATTCAAGACAGTCCAATCCTTTTACACACTCCTTGATTCTGTCACATTATACTTATTTTCTGTAGTACCTATACAAACATCAATAATTTTTAATTGCAAAATTTATATTCGATTTATTATTCACCAAAAATATTTAGTTTTTTACACTTTTAGTGAAAAATACAGAGATATGTTAATATTACAAATATAAATTATAACATTTGTTCACCAGGGCGAGCTTATCGCAGTGCTGCGATCATTGCCAGCTAACCCTAATTTTCATATTCATTGACTGAAAAAAATATTACTTATATAATTCATTTTATTCAACTCATCAATAAAGTACATTTTATTACATAAATAAGAACAAAATAACAAATATCCCTCACCCCTAAAATCACTCCTCAAAATTGAGAAATGCTCGTGCTTTGACGGGGAGTGAACGAATGAATAAATCTTTATAAGTCAACAGACACAGCAACAACAAGAACTACTACGACAGATGAAGTTAAACAAAAGTGTGGCAAAAATATGAGTTACGAAACAAAATGTCAAGAACATAATATTATATAGACGTATGTACGTTATGTTATGTTAGAAGTCATAATGAATTGATATTACGATACGACATAAGTTCTGTATTATTATAGGAATATTAACGGCGTGCTTAGATATTTAATTAATAACGTCGTTACAAATATTGATATCGGTTTGATATTTGACAAAAACACACCAAGTCTTATTCTAAAATATTTCTATTCTTGGAGTGTCTTGGGTGTCCCCAAGAGGCAGCCAAGAGGTATTTTTCAGAACAAAAATATCTACAATTTTACTAAATATGCTTTGCAAAAAATAAGCTAGTCACATTGAACCTTCTTTAGAGTATTAAACGTAACAGATTTTTCACATCTTGAATAGATTGTTGAAAAAAAATTTAGAAATATGCCCTTTAAAAAATGTTCAAAGACAATAACTCCTCTTGTGGACATGGGCCTCCTCTTTGACTTTCTACAGGTCCCTATCCTGGGTATGCTGCATCCACTTGCTTCCTGCGATTCGTCTCACATCGTCAGACTATCTTGCCTGAGGTCTTCCTACGCTCCTTATGCTTGTCCTGTGTTGCCACTCCAGAATCTTTTTGGTCCATCTAGAATCGGAGCGTCTGGCAACATGTCCTGCCCAACTCCATTTTATGGCAGCTGCTCGTATATAATATGCATCTAAATCTAGTGAATTAGTACATACCTACATTTTTTTGTATTTTCCAAAATTGCCCAAAAAACGTAAAAGAACCCTATTGCTAAAATTAGTATTATTTATCATGGTCAGGGACACTCAAAATGTGTGCCTAACTTTAATACTACTTTCGATTCCAAAAGTATTCATTAGGGGCTGCGGATGATTGAGCTCAAAATTAAATAAAATGACTTAACGTGTTTTGGCATACAATTATTCGCATGACATATTCGTCCATATATCACATTGCCAAATGTTATATGTAAGTACGTAATACAATATGTTAGCTGACAATTCTATACATGTGTCACACACACACTGGACACTATTACAATTTACTCGTATGATATTACTTAGTAAAGTATTTAATTTGTTTTACTCCTTCCTAGTATTTTTACGTAACAATCAGTTCTATTAATAATAAGAGAAAAAATATTCAGAAGTTATTTATTTACTTGTTTGATAGATGGATAAAGATATCTTACGGGGTGATAGTAGAGGCAGCACCTCCTAGAGTACGTACTCTAGCCGTGCTGTAACAGTCGGCAACATAGCATAATGATCAAACAGGACCACCATTCCTGTCAAATCTCATAACAGATCTCATAATACATGGTCCATCATAGTCGTTAAGGAACTGTTATTCGATACATATCCTTAGCGACGGTGATGGCAACCTCGCCTATAACGTTTTATGTATAAATCCTACATCATGGCTAGATAAAGAAAGAACTGTCGAGGTGGCGGTGGTAAATATCATTTAGGATCTTTTGAGCCACATTTTGCTTAGTCCAAAGTCTCCCGGTTTTCGAGATATTCGAGATTTCAACTTTAACTATAGAAAACACCCGAAATACTCAAGTTTTACTTCAATATCATCGTAAAGAAAGGTACCTACTTAGTAAAAAAATCGACTTAAGATTCAGAAATCTGGAAAAATCATGTCTGATTTATGCTTTTTCAAAGAAAATACAAAAAATATATATATAAATAATTAGTCTCATAAGACTAGGATAGAATAACTTCAAGATATCACTACTAATTTCAGCAGCCTTGAGTGTTCTAGGCCTTGCAGTTTGTTTTATTGTTTTCCATCGTCCGTAGGCCCATTCGGGCACCTGGACTCGTCAATATTTACAATTATAGCATATCATCAAACAATAACAGAAACAATAATCATTATCAGAGCAATGCCAATCAGAGTGTAAAGGGCTCTGATTGACATTTCGTCATACATAAAAATCAATTATTCAACATATCGTCAATGGAGTAAAACACTTTATCAACAAGGTACTTCTTCACCCCTCCGCGGAAGACCGTATCATCCAGCGATTTTAACTCTCTGGGAAGCACGTTTAGCATCCGCATACTGAGACACACGAAGTTTTTAGACATCTTGTCTTTCCTGGGTTTTCTTGAGGAACTTGAAAGGGTAAAGTACGTACAGTTGGGTAAGTAATTAAAATAACGACACAAATGTCAGGTGCCTACGTAGTGATTATATGTAAATTACCTGCAAAAGTTTCATGATATACCTGCCTTCGTTTCAGGAAAGTTTCTTCTGAAACAAAATCTAGACAAAGTTGTTACATCAGTAGTAGGCGCCTACTGTGTGATAGGGATGGGCAAAGCATTATATTAAAATATCACAGCCGAAATAATCGATATCGTTCATAATTTACAATCGAAGTAATCGAAACAATCGATATCATTCATAATTTGCAATCGATTGCAACAATCGACTTACAATGTATAAAATCAACGATTTAAAAAAGAAGCGAAGCAAAAGCCATAAATCGTAGCACACTAATACAAACAACGCACGGATAAAGTAATAAGTTGATAACGATGATGAGGTTGTCGACAGTGGTAGATAGTACCTAGTTGGTAGATGTTTATATTAAAAGAAAAATAAATAAATCTTCTTTATATTTTAAAACGCACGGATTTATTCCAAAATGAATTCTCAATTCTTAAACATTAAATCAGTTTTTCATTATTTATTTTTAATAAGTTGTATGTTAGAAGTCGATGCTGATGAAGGTTGTCAGTTGACAATTTTGTTTCCAATCTTCTTCTTCTTATCGTGTCGGTCAGCACTCATTAGATCCCCCTCCGCTCCCAGAAAGCCACAACCTCTCCTGCGTCATCGTCCAAGGGGAAGCGATCTGCGAGACTCTCCCATGTGCACCGACCAGTTTTCAACAATTTGGGTAGACCTGTACCTGTTAATTTTTTTTAGCTATTAGTTCACTATTATTACGTAAGTACACACCACAATAATAGTCAAAACTATCAATAAAAAAAATAATAAGTGATGAATAATAAAAATCGAGTAGTTGCGATGTATCTTTTCAACTATCGATATAATCGAATGTGTTATCGATTATTAGCCCATCACTAGTATGTTCGTACGAGTAGAATGTAAGTAAATAAGTACCTTTGCTCCTAGGATGTCTAATAGGCTTGATGTTTGTTCATGAACAATTAATTAATTAAGTAATTAATTAGAGACACGTTTATAAAACCATCTACAACATTGTGTTCCTGAAATTTGTAATTTGATTTTATTTTCACGAAAAGAATTAAAAGTACCTACGTTATTACAAAATGAAGAAGAGAAGATGCTAAACGCGCTTCCCAGAAAGTTGAAATCACTGGATGATACGGCCTTCCGCGGAGGGGTGAAGAAGTACCTCGTTGACAAAGAATTTTATTCCGTTGACGATATGTTGAAAAATTGATTTGATGTATGACGAAATGCCAATCAGAGCCCTTTACACTCTGATTGGCATTGATCTGATAATGATATTGTTTTCGATACTTTGTTTGATGATATGCTGTGATGAAATGATATTGTAAAAATTGACGAGTCCAGGTGCCCGAATGGGCCTACGGACGATAGAGAACAATAAAACAACAATAAAACAATAAAGAAGTGATTTAACAGTGTACAATGCAGCCCTGGTGCCGCCCCTCATAATTCTTTTCTTTGTACACTCTCAAAACAGATTACAAAAGATTTTACGCCGGAATTGCCTATCTAGGTCTGGTTGGTAACGCGCTCGACTTTTAATCCAGTGAGCGCGGGTTCGATCCCCGATGACGACATTCTCCACTTCACGGCACAAGCTGTTCAAGCTTACTGTGAAGTGTACAAAGGTGTTTTTGAGTTTATTTATTTATTTCGATAAAAAAGCCAAATTCATTTAAGTATGTACCAAATTCAACAGTAAACAGAAAATCAACCAAATCTAAATAAAACCCTAACAAAATTCTCTCCTGATACTGTAGATAGGTAATTCCCTTAATTAACACAAATACGCACAGATCTTGTAACAAGCGCCACAAATCCATAACGAATCTAATTAGTGGTATGCATCAGTGGACTTAATGAAAGCTTAATATGTTTCTATTACATCAATGAGAGAGAGTAAGTTAACGTTATTCATAGGTAAATACGTTAATTGAATGAAGAGTGAACACAAAATATCGAGAGCTTTAAGGGTATAGGGACCCAACTATGACAACACGGTCATTTTCCGCGGCATTAAGGAATCGTGTGAACTATCTCATGTTAAAAATAGCGTTTCTTTTACTTTTTAGGGTTGATTTCGCTTCATTTGAAAAAAACTTCTACCTAACTACGGTCATTCCCTACATTTGAATGCACTTTTGAGTAAGAGGTGTTTTTCAGATTCTTTTTTTGAGAATGTATACAAGATATAAAAAATCTTTTACGCTAATTTACTAGATAAAGTTTCAATGTATCTACCTTATTTTTTCCAAAGCATATTTCGTAAGGTTGTCGAGATCTAAGGTCTCTGGTTTTTTTAATTTTTTGTGAAATGTCAATATGCCTACTCGTAAGCTACCTACGTTCACGTGTTTTGTGTGAGCTTTAAAAGCATCTCAAATTCTCATCGTATTTGAAATTTTCACTTTTCAAAATTCATCATCATTTTCAGTGTTGAATCTTCTATAATTCTATCTGTTTTTCATTTAATTATGTCATATTATTTTACTGAAATATTTATCCTGAAACTCGACATTTTCAAGTGTTTTGTAGAAAATTTCACATGTATTGCATTTATATTTTATACCCTTACGTGTTCAAATTATTATACATGAATGATTTCGTTTTCACTCCACTTCACAGCAAAAAGTCTAGACAAAGATTCGACTCGCGTCCTTATAAATGCAACAAGTTTTGGTGTGTTAGAAAAAATATCGATGTGTGTTTTCTGAAAAAGGTCTCAAGTTTCATAAGATTATCAGGCCTGTCACACCATTGGCCTACACAAGGAAAAAAATCCGATTTAGGCTTGGGACCCAACTATGACGTCACGGTCATTTCCCGCAGCATTGAGCTTCTAAATCGCATGAGATAATGTTAAAAAAAGCTTCTTTTTAAACTTTCTTAAACTTTTTGGGGTTAATTTCACTTCATACATATAAAAAATCGCGATTTTTTCATAGATTGACAGCTGACAACGATGTGTATGGGATAACAGCTGATCGAAAATGGCGACCATTTTACTTTTTAAAAACATGGTGCACACGCATTGACTGAATTTCCTTCGTAAAAGTATGTACTAACTAGTCAAAGCGTAAATTTTAATGATTGTGAACACATCAGTCAATGTTATTGGTAAGTTAGAGCATGGATTCACTAAATTAAAGCTGTAACTGTCGTCTTCTTCGTCAGCCTACTCCCGTCCACTCCTGGACGAAGGCCTCCTCCATCTGCTTCCACGCCGCTCTATCCTGGGCTCTTTGGATCCAGTTGGTACCAACGTATTTTACTAGGTCGTCTCTCCATCATTCTGGTGGTCTTCCTACACCCCTGGTAGTCGTTCTGGGTTTTCAGGTTAAGATCCTCTTCGACCACTTATCGTCTGGGTCTCTAGCCATGTGACCTGCCCACCGCCATTTGTGAGATGCGATACGCTGGGCATTATCTGTTACTCCTGTTCTATAACTATAACTGTAGCTTATATAAAACCTGCAGGTATATAAGCATGAAATTACAATACGCTGTCAAAATATTATGTAGGCCATATAATATATCTTATGACGTGAAGGCGTCAATGTCTTTTAGCTGGTGAGGGGGAATGAGTGTAAAGTGTGACAATGCCAGGGAGTGATAATGTGAGTGTAACATGGAAAAGTAATTAATTTGGTTACTTTTACCTCAAGCAGTTTCGTAATATCATATAAGTCACTTCACTACATTTAGATAAAGAGGTAATTTCACCAATGGACTGTTTAAAACCTAAAAACTTTTATTTATTATACCACCCTCTCCCTTGTGCTGCTGAAATGCTGTTGCATTTCTTACATAGGTACTTAATGTACATGAAATTCGACAACACAGCCGTCGCTCTTCGTGGTGTAGTGGATATGATCCCTACTATGCGAGACGAAGGTCTGGGTTCGAATCCCAGCCGGGGTGAACTGAAATGGCGAATGTTTCTCGAGTGTAAAGTGATCACTTAAGCTAGCCGAGGTCGGTCGTATGCCCGACAATGTTCATCCTTAATTCTTCTACAATGTTGTAGGAATACTACATTTTTATTTATTTATTTACTTCACGGCACACAAACAGACATATTGAAAACAATAACAATACAAATCAAGTTCAAGTAATGACCAGTACATGTGTACACAACTAGTCAATAGAGATATAATGATATTATTCATAATGAAGTCAGGTAATGCAAGAAATTGTGAGTTAAAAGTATGCATACCGACATTTCATAAAATTCTAAAAACTGGAGACCTTATATCTCGACAACCGTTACTAAATATGCTTTGGAACAAAATAGGGTAGATGCAGGATGATAGATAAACATTTATCTAGGAAATGACTGTAAAAGATTTTTTATATCCTTAAAAAAAATGTGAAAAAACACCTCTGATATTTTTTCCGAAAGACGGAAACTCGTTTCCCGAAAGTCACGGAATAATTTTTTTTGTACCGATAATATGCATTAAAATCTAGGGAATAACCGTGAAAGTTTTTTAATAGACGCAAAATTAAGCCCAAAAAATGGAAAAAAACCGCTCTTTTTATGATGCAATTTGATGCGATTGTTCACGCGATTTTGAACCTTAATGCCACGGGAAATTACCGTGGCGTCATAGTTGGTTTGATAAAGTTAGTTAAAACAGTGGTTTTGACTTCATTCAATAAACGTCTTAATCACATACTTACTTATAACACTCTCAATTTCACACATACAAATATACACACTTACATACATATCTATCTACACTAACCGCCGCCACTCTCCGGGTTGCTTAATTAATTCCTGAAATTAACAGACACAATCAGTACCTACCCAATATTATTATCTACTACGCGTGATACAATCTTGACACGACTCTCCCTCCCTCCGCCCCCATTCCGCTCATTTCCACCAGCCAATCTTGCCATGAGCGATGAGGCTACATTAATTCTCTGTATAAATTATTATGTATAATATGGTTAATAACATTACAAATGATAATTGCTCTGATCGAATCATTATTATCGTCGATATAATATTATCTGAATTATTAATATTATGTTCTGGTGTATTGATTTATTATGGTGAAATTGAAATGATATGCGCTAGCAAGACTATCGCCATCCTTTTAGGAAAATTGTTTCATTTTTTGGCCCCTACTTTGGTCCATTGGTTAGAGCAAAAAAATTTAATATATTATTTTTTTTGAGGATTAGAGCTAGCATACACAAACTCAAATACTTTCCTGCACACCTTGTACTAGGCTAAAAGCCTGTATCGCAAAGTGTGCAATACATCGACAGCGCGGTGGTTTGAACCTGGCACCTCCCGCTCGAGAGACTGCCACCTCAACCAACTGCGCCAACCATGTACTCATTAGTAAGTACTTACCTATGTTATTGGAAAAGTATTACTACTCTGAATAAATGTGGTACCTTCTTCTCTAGTTTTCTCTAAATTCCTACATCTTGATCTGACTCTTCTCTGTCTCCCGCAGCTCTCTTTAGCTCGAGATATGTGGCCCAATAATAGGGTAACCAGAAGTGAATGCGGCGTGTCAATATACAAACACCAAACATTTTATATTACGCTCAAACAATTGCATGTGACATTGAGAATGGGTGGCGAAATTCGCTGCTAAAAAACTCGAAAACGTACGAAAAAAATAGTGGGAACCAATTCAACTTGTAGTCAGAATTTCCATCTATCACTGTCTTCAGTTTCTTTTTAATTATGTAATGTAGATGATTATTTGTTATCCTCCTTGTAGCAGGGATATTGAAGGTGTCATTCCGGACGGTGTTGCTGGGGGGTGCCCTTCAGGCTAACCCTGGGGCCGTCTGAAAGCCAAAATGGCAGCATATAGCCTCTTAATTGTGTATAGTAGTAGATAGCACCATCATTGATGAAGGTGATATTGGTATCGTTAGCTTTATGGAACATAAAAAAAGCTTTTAATAGCTTTTTTTATATTACCTATCAGTTCTATAATAATAATAATCATATCGAAGCAATCAACCCCTCCATGAATTACTACGTGTAAATTTTAATGAAGCATAAAATATTTTCACGATGAAAATAAAATATCATGGTATGAATTTTTAATGAAAAAATATGATACTGTTTTCCATATTTCTCATTTGGGTAATTTAACCTAACCACTGGGTAGGTACCGTTTTATAGATTTTTTTTCTGTTCATCATCATTAAAATATACAATAAAATATTTTTTTACGATCCCATATTTTTTTGTATTTTTGTACATTATTGCAGTTCCCATCCGCAGCCGAGAAAACAGTATGAAAAAAATATAGATATTCCTATCTCTTTAAAAAAAATGTAATGTGACAGATTTTTTGTGTTTGGCTTATTAGTAAGGGGCAAAAGGGAACAGCCATATTGCCCCTGTGGGGGGGTAATAAATATTATGTATGCATTAATAATGTAATATGCATTAAAATCTAGGAATGATCGTAAAAGCTTTTTGTTTGAAGCGAAATCAACCCGAAAAAATAAAAAAAAAACGATATTTTTCCCATTTTGTCATGCGATTGTTCATGTGATTTTGAACCTTAATGGCGTGGGAAATGACCATGACGCCATAGTTGGGACGGGAGCTTTAAATATTTTTAGTTTTCTTACTTAAAGTAGTCATTAATAAATTATGTCAATTTCCTACGTGCTTAAAATAGATCCAGGATACGTGCAAAGAAATTGGAAAAACTCAAATATTTGTAAGATTGTGATTCGTTTTAAATTGAATAATACCGTCGTGGTAAAAAATATAATACAATTATTATTATTTGGCCGGTGCTCATTTGGTTTAGTGAAGAGCATTTGCAAGACCAAGACGAGACCGGGGTGGTCATGGTCTTGTTCTTGCAAGCTCGGTCTCGGTCTTAGTCTTGGTCATGGTCTTGCATCCTTAGTCTTATTATAGTTTATTGTTTATTGTTGTTTATCGTATACTCTATATCGGACTTGGTCAGTTTTTCATAAACAAATTTATAGCAATTAAAGCAATAGTAATAATAATAATGCACAATATCAATGTTTGTGTCTTGGTCATGCTGCAAGAGTCTTGCGAGATTTATTGTGATTCCTATCAGTACCTAATCTTTAACGTGTTTTGATAAAATATTGCAAGACTAGCAAGACTCTTGCAACCCAGTCATGCAGAGTCTTGCGGGGTCGGTCTTGTTTTCTATATTTTTTTATTTATTTATTAAATCATAAACAGCCTTTGACATATAAATACTACAAATAATTACAAACTCAATGAAACGACATGATAAAAACCAGTAAATGCAAAAATTTAAACAATTTAAGTAAATAAAAAAACATTCACAGAAAAATAAATAAAATTACACAATTGATGTAAAGTTCGATCGAATAAATACAGATGCAATGTCAAATTAAATACATTAAAAAAAAAGAAATAGTGATATCAAAACCATTAGGTGAATGCAAAAATCCAGACAAATCAAGTAAAAAACATTTATGAATAAAAATATAAAACTACACAATAGATGTAAAGTTCGATTTAACAAATGTAGATATAATGTCTTAATGATTTATTGATTTGTTGTGTTGAAATGGTAATTTTTTTTGTATTTTGATTATGTATTTGAGAATATTAAAATTAACACTGTGTACCAACAAGAAAGTGTAAAAGGCTTTAGCCGTTGATGTGTAAATAAATATATAAATTATTAAAAAAATCTTGGTCTTGCACACCCGATCTTGGTTTTGGTCTTGCAAGTCTTGCAAGATTAAGACCAAGATTGATTTTGCTCATCACTAATCTGGTGTTTAGAGATACAGTTTAACGAGGCCATTGCTGGCCTTAATGAAATCATCGTGACGCCAAAATTAGGAAAGTAAAGAAGAGAGAAATGAAAAAATCGTGGCACATAATGAAACCATTAAAATATTTAATAAGATCTTTTGTACTATTTCATAAAATCGTTTATTCCCTACGTTGATAAGATTTGTTGAAAGAAAAAGTACACCATCAGCTAGAGCTGAGAATATTAAAAAAATATGGGCTTGAAAAGAAAGGGAGTAACAATCCGAGACCGAGTAAGGAATTCTGAAATGTAATGGACTTGCGACGTCGAGAATATTGTCCGATGGGGAATATCTAGAAGACGCTACTGGAGAGATCACGCGGAGAGGGCTTGTTCTGAGAGAGTGGTGAGCGTAGCAGCGGACAATCTGCTGTCAGGTACCAGACCCTCAAGAAGGCCACATAAAAGATGGCGAGATAGTTCGACATCTGTGTGTCAGGAGCAGGCTCCGAGCAATGACAGGACGCAGAAGAAGAGAAGAAGAAGAAGAACAAAAGATGTGCATTTTTTTTCAAATTTTAGATGCCCCCTATGCTAATGCAATTTAATTACTCATTTTTACCTGCCATTTGAGTTATATTTCGTTTGCGCCGGGCTTGGTTTTTTTTAGTATTCTCCTTTATTTATTCATTAGTAAATTATAGTATTTATTTTTCCACTTGGGCGAGTGCGATCTCTGCCAGCTAACATCAATTTTATTTTCTTTGTTATCCTTTCATCGTTTATCTTCTCTACACAACGTCTCAACCATCTAAGCTTATCACTTTTTTTAGATACACACTCATCTTTCTATCATATCACAAAAAAATAATATTTTCTGCACATACCCGGTGCTGTTTTCAGTAGAATAATAAGCATTTTTTCATCCTTTCATTTTGTCTCGACATATAAAATTCTTCCTTTCTGTCTCCCCGCCTGCCCCCTTTCCTGCCACCCCTTTCCCCGTCATCCCTGGAGGTATTCCTTTCATAATAATAGAACAACAGAGGATGTAATAGCAAGGTAGACAGAGAGTGCCCGTGTTCCACAGAGTAACTTATGCAAGCATCAATTAGTGGAAACTAGGTTGTACATTATTATAACATAGGTACCTAATAAAAAAAACTTGCTTTTAAGGCCTTGGTATCAGGAATGACGTCACAGTCACGGCAATAAGGTTCAAAATCGCGTGAACAATCACATGATAAAATGGTCAAAATAGCGTTTTTTTATAAATAACAATTATACTATACTATACCTTCACGCCACCTCCCTTGCGGGGTAGGCAGAGAGAACGGATCGCCAGACTTTTCTTTTCCCTCACATTCATGCAATTCCTCATACACATTCAACGATTACTTTTACTCAAAACACGTCCGTCCTTGAGGATCTGGTCAACATGGTCCAGCCATGTGGTTCTTGGACGGCCGCGTTTCCTTACACCTCTTCTTTCACCCAGGTAAGTTTTCCTTGTTATCCTTTTATCGTTCGTTCTCTCCACATGTCCCAACCATCTCAACTTGTTCACTTTCATTTTAGTCACAACATCTTTTTTTTTTTTGGTTGAGTTCACTGCACTGCCTTGCTTTATTGTGCAAGGCTTTTTTAAAATCTTGTTTATTGTTTCACAGTTTTAATAACTAATTTCACTCCGCACTACACAATCACTCTCAGGGTTCCGACAAACTTTCCCTCATTTATTATTTTAATAGTTCTAACAATGCAACACAAAAAGTCCAAAAACTGGCGCGAAACTCTCTCATGCAGGAGGACAGACTTCGGACATTTAATATTTAGTCCGTACTCTCTCAGGGCCATTTCAAGGGCATCTTTCACAACATCTTTCTTACATTCACTCAACTCTCTAATCACTTCGTTTCTTATCCTATATCTCAACGTTTTTCCACACATTCTTCTCAACGATCTCATCTCGACAGCATTTATACTTGATTCTTCAGCCATAACAATTACCTAATATTAATTAAAATGCTTTGGATTAAAGTGAATTAATTCTTATAAAAGGTAGATAGGTACTCAAGTTTAGTAAAATACTAGAAAGTTGTTGTCTTAAAGGATGTGGAAAGCTCACCGCACCGTATCGCACCACTTGGCATTGTGCCAGTGAGAGCTTTTGCTCCGATTGTGATTTATTACAGCATCAGCTCTTTGTAAAATATTATACTCTGGAGATACTGGAACTACCACCGCAAGCAACCGGGAGACAGACGCGATTGGACTAAGTCACTCAGCTGTAAACTTGGCATGACTCGGAACTAAACACACATATAGGAATCATATAACTTTTTTTTTCAGGATCAGCACAATAATGCCGACAAGACAAAATGAATTCGAACGTATTGTAAAATTAGTGATGGGCGATAACGCTGTATTTCACAGTCGAAATAATCACATCAGTCTTTGATAATTTACAATCGATTGCAATAATCATAAAACTATCGAATAATTGAAATACAATCGATTAGTCGATACGCATGGCGAGCGGCGGGACAAGCGGGTATAAAGGTATGAGTATAAAGGCGTGAACGGTCGGTTACCTACACGAGCCAAGACAAACGCCCCATCCACACGCCTTTTTACTTATGAACACCCGCTCGGCCCGGCGCTTGACAAACATGTTGCGTGGGCATAATACAAACAACGCACTACAATGTAAACGTCCAAAAGTAGGGTATATAGCCATCATCGCGCTGTTTGTAAATGTGTGTTTTAAACTGCTTCGGGCTGCCTTGGTTGGGGCTCATACTCAGTTAGGAAGATAACATTTTATGCAATATTTTACATTAAAAAAAATTAAATGAAATAAGATGTTAGTTAAAAATCGCTTGATGGTCCGATGGATCGCTTCGTTTGCCTAATGCCTCATCCACATGCTGGCCGAGCTGTCACGTTTTTTGTGTAAATGAGTAAAAAGACGTGCGGACGGGGTGATTGTCCTGGATTGTATACGTAACCGACGGTTAACGCCTTTTTACTCATTCACACAAAAAAACGTGACAGCTCCGCCAGCATGTGGATGAGGCATAAGAGTAAAAATATGCATTTTTTTTCGTATTTATAAACTAGTACAACTTACTTTGGGATACAAAAGAGAGAAAGAGACACTACATAGTCTTTATACTAAATTTGTATGTGCGTCACTCTCTAGCGATTGTAACCCAGCAGGTACAAGAAAACCCAAAACGCCATTTAGTCTTAGAAAGCAATTTGTAACACGCGTTCAGTATTTCCCATGTTCACTGTTTGTACTAAGGTTTTTGTGCACCCGAGGAATTGTATAACTACATCAACCGCTGTGTTTAACTTGGAAATTATATTTGCACTCACATCTCGCTTAACGTTTATTCTAACCTTTTGTTTTTGTTAACGTTATCCCTATTGTAAGTAATATATTTTATTTGAAATTTATGACAATAATTATGTAATAATTGCGTAGCATTGCATTAAGAACTAGCTGCAGCCTGCTAAGTTAACATTATTTTTGGTATTTTGTAAAGTAATTCGTTCCGTAGTAATGATCCCATAAAAGCCAAAAAGCTGAAGCCCAGGGAATCGCGAAACACATCTAGTAGTGCTCATTATTTATGTTTGAAATATATGTGTCCAACGTTTCTTTCTATTTTCTTCCTAAAAAAAGGATCTGGGCTTGCCTATACTACACACAAATTCTTTTAGGCTTTAAAAGTGTAGTTTGAACATGGTACCTCCCGTTTGAGAGACTGCCACCTCAACCAACTGCCCCAACCATGTAATCTGGTTGGAATATCCATTTCGATAAAAACTTAAAATACCTGAAGTTGCCATCCATAGGTTATTATTTTAATTTGTAGATATATGTAGCATGTACCTACATACGTAGAATTAGTATGAACAATAGTTAAGATATTTTATCGTACTGAATTCCTATTTTTCGACTTCATCTTCGAAACAACGGGATCAGGACTTTTCCGTGGCTTTAAAATATATGTTTTTAATTTTAAATACCCAATGCGTACATCATTCATTTTACTATGGAATACACGTTCAAAATATTATTTTAATAGTAGCCTGCAAACTTTTTATACATACATAACTAACAATACCTTTATTTTCGCTTTGCGATATTTGAATCACTTCACGAACGGCAATCTAGGTAGCAGTGTAGTTAGTTGGTTACTCAAGCGGAGTAAGTAACAGAACAGGAAGTACCCACCACAGGAACGGATATGATAATAATTAATTTATAAACTAAGTATGAACTTACCACTACTCGCAGTCGAGTACACAATCTGGAAGGGAAGAGAGAACTAAAACTGATGTTTAATTTAAATAATAAATCCTTGTTTTTGTTTCATACAGCGAGAGAATTGATCTTTCTTACAAGTTTCTTGCGATATAACTACAGCCATGTTGTTTATTTAGAGCAGGGGTGGCCAACCTCTTTCGCATCTAGGCCGTACCAAATATACATCTTCTTCTTCTTCTTCTTTGCCCTAGCCTTTGTCCCATTTACTTGGGGTCGGCTCTCCTAGTCCTCATCCTCCAAGTCTTTCATCCTCCAAATATACATATAAAATTATTTTAATTATTGTTTGGCAGTATGTTACTATACACCAGGCGCGAAGTTACCTAAGAACACGATTCCCATCTAGATACCTTTTAGATAAAATGATAGGTATAATAGTGCCTAATTTGACGTAATCCAATAAGAACTGTTAGCCCCGGCTTCCCTTCTGCAGAAATCTTCCCTTCGCCACTGCTATACACACAGTGACTGACCCGTATGTACGCACAAAGAGGTGAGTCTCCAGTAACCTCCTGAACTCCTCCAGGCTTTTGGCACACTTAAACTCGAGTGTAAGGGCATTCCACAGGCTTGGACCCGCTGCACAGAATGCTCGGTCACCATAACCCGTAGAAATAGCCCTCCGCATCAACTCTTCTAGTTCATACGCTAGACTCACAGCCGACCTGTGTGTCCGATGCCTCCAGTTTGCATTGCCTTAGTCAATGCATTCCCATGTCCAATGTCGGGTACGACAGCTAGTATTTAATAATAATGATTATATCACAGATGTCGCTGTTGTCATTAGGAATATTTGTCTCGTAATATATTATGAGACAAATCACCAATAAATCTTTTCTTTCTTACTTTGTTTACACATAAAATAACATAGGAGGCGCTCGCGCCCACACCAAACTTTAGTATTAAAAAAGTTATCATTCGCGTCAAATCATAAAGAATTCAAGAATGTTTAGTGTTAAACTTATCTGCTACTAGCTGAGTTACCCATGCTTCGCAACGGTAAACATTTCATTTTTCATTTCATTTATTTATTATCCAAAGCTTTACAAAGTAAAAACACAAACAAAAAAGTACTGCACTTTATTGCCCCACTAGGCGATAGCCTGAACCGGGGCAATACTAACCACAATATAATAGCTCAAGGTTACATGTATGTACAAAAAATAAATAAAATAGTGACAGAATACTGAGTGATAAGCAAATGATTAAAGAGATTTGTATAGTGAATTACATGTATGGTGAAGTACATCAACAGTATTATTGTCACTTCCTTTCTCCATTTTCCTTCCTATTCCTGGATCCATTCCTATCCTATTTCCTATTTCTTACTTATATATAAGTACCTACTTATACTTTTGTTAATAAAACGAAGAATACTATAATTGGCGCTATAAAATGTAAATATATATAAAATATCATATTATGTATTTAGCTGTTGTATTTTCAAAATAAATAATGAAAAAAAAAACATCTGACTTTGTTTTATATACATGTAGATACCAACATCATTGTAAACACTCCGATCAGCAGGGCGATTCGTTTCTGGTGATTTTGGTGTGGGCATAGTTCAACAAACATATTGATAGTTGATACGTATTGTATTGTTTCACACTGTTCTAAATTCTATCTAAGTTTAATCTGTTGAACAAAAAGCTCTCTAACACGTAGGTACTTGAAGTTAGTAGATTTGTTCAATGTTTAGTAGACTTAATCGCATCACTAGTAGTAGTACTGGGTACTTACTAGAAACTTTGTACAATCTGCAATCTAAACTCTACAAAGAGATACATGGTACGTACGTGACTACCAGGGATGCTACGGAAGTCATTTTTTACATTAAGAGTATGCAAACCGACATTTCAAAAATTTCTAAAAACGGGAGACCTTATATCTCGACAACCTTACTAAATATGCTTTGGAACAAAATAGGGTAGATGCATTGAACATTTATCTAGGGAAAAACCGTAAAAGATTTTTTATATCTTGTATAGATTACTAAAAAAAAAATGTGAAAAACACCACTGATATTTTTTCCGAAAGACGGAAACTCGTTTTCCGAAAGTCGCGGAGTATTTTTTTTTTTGTAGTGATAATATGCATTAAAATTTAGGGAATAACCATAAAAGTTTTTTTATAGACGAAAAATTAACCCCAAAAAATTGAAAAAACATTATTTTTACCATTTTATCATGCGATTGTTCACGCTATTTTGAACCTTAATGCCGTGGGAAATGACTGTGACGTCAATCTTGGTGCCAAGCCCTTAACGGATGCGGATGTGAAAAAAAACAATAATTTTTTAAAAATCCATAGATGTAGGCACATCATCGGATAGAAAAAAAAATCGTTCGCGATTCTCCGATAGGCAAACGGATGCGTTGTCTCAACAAGCTGTCACAGCATGTCAACATTTTCGCGTCGACTACAGCAGATTTGTGGAATCAATAAATTACCAAAACGGACAAAAAGTCTTCTCAGAGTAGCGGAGATGAAAACCCTACGATCCATCGCGGGCAGAACACTTAGAGATAGGATCAGAAATGAGACAATACGCTCTGACTGCGATGTCGAGGATATAGTTTCATATATAGTACCTACGGGTCAGTCACTGGTTAGCCGATGATAGGTCAAGTTAGCCGAAACTGATTAGATTAATTCATTTTTATTATTTTGTTTTGTGACGATCCTATGTGGTGATTTAATTATCATTTTTACTGTTTGTGACGATCCTATATGGTGAAAAGAAAAATGCAAGGTGCCCTTGGGGCGATTTTATCGCTATACGGCGCCTAAAGTTGTCCGATTATTATTATTATTATAGTTAGGTGGAGGAGAAGTAGGTAGAAGACGCTTCTGGAGGGACCGTGTCGACCGAATGGATGACACCAGACTTGCAAAGATAGTGAAGGCGGAAAACCCCATTGGAAGAAGATTACCCGGAGGGCCACCCAAGAGATGGAAGGACAGCTGGACCTCCTCATCCCGGGACAGCTCCGCATCACAAACAAGTCACCCGACCCGACCAAGAAATGTAATGATGGGATGTCTAATAAAATGCGGAAGCTCCGTGGATCCGTATTCTAATATTCGCAACATCCCTGTTTGTTCCCTGCATACTGCTTTACTTTGTCGATATTATAAAAACGAAATTCCTCATACTTATTGGATCATGCGATTAAACAAAGGATTATTTTTATAAACGTTGTTAGCATATTCCAACGAGCCGTTACCTTTTTCAGAAAATCAACATCAAATCAAATATGCTTTATGCATCAAAATTGATTTTGCAGAATATTTTAATTAAAATGTTAGCTTTGAAGTTCGAATGTTTCGAATCAAGTGAAGCTGTTTTTTTTCGACCCCTTTTTAATACCACCACTTCCCACCTCGCATAAAATCTTGCCTTTAAAATGATTTCTCTAGTGCTGCTCTGTAATATTTTCGGCATTCTAGGTTACTTGTAAAATATGCAATCTGAGAATATGGCGGACGTTTGACAGCTCAATGCGTCATCCACATGCTCGCTGACCCTCCACGTTTTTTGTGTGAATGAGTAAAAAGACGTGCAGACGGGGTGATTGTCTTGGATTGTATACGTAATCGACGGTTAGTGTATTTTTACTCATTTACACAAAAAACGTGGAGGGTCGGTGAGCATGTGGATAAGGCATAACAAGTTTTGACAATCAGGGCTACTAATAATACAATCTTGCAACTCTACTTGCAGCTAACATCCGCCGGCGGCCATGATATAAGAAACACACTGTAGTATGGTTTGAGTACGTGGAGAGAATGAATGATGAGAGGATGTACAAAAAGGGGCGTGAGGAAGTACAGTCCTCAGAGAATGTCCTGGACCGATCATCTCGACCAGATTGAGTGCATTGTTGGCCCAGTTGGTGTAGGCGGCAGTCTCTCGAGCGGGAGGTACCAAGTTCAAACCCCGGCGCCATAGTTAATAGTTTTGTGTGATTGTGTACTTATTGTTGTAACATTCGGCAGTATTCACTTGAAATGTAAATAAATACATGAAAAAATATCAGCCTTCGCCACTGGACTACTTACTTACCTTCCTCTGAAAAAAGAAATAAGATAGAGAAATAGTACTTCAATTAGGTACTTGATTTTATTTTAAGATCCCAGGTATTTACTGTAGTACTACCTGAATGTTTTATGTTTTCCTAATACGTACAATGAAAAAAGGATACCATCCATCTTCAATTTGGTTAATGCATTAGCATAGCGGGCACCCTGGGGAGGGGGAGGCGGGGGGTAGATGGGGGAGTTGGGGGGGGGACTTCAAGCTTCTCTGGCTGTAGTATAAAATCACGAGAAAATAACATTAAGAATTATAATACCTTAATGTAACATAATACTGTCCAAGTTCTCGACATTAGAGATCGTTTCTCGACTTGTCGGTCACATAATTTTAACAGATCGATTATATTTCGCAAAAGACAACACACAAACACAAAATAAAGAACAAAAATAAACACGCTCGTGGCCTATACTATATAGGAAACAAGATAATTTATAAATCGAAACTAGCGCCACTCACGGCCACGGGGGAAACATAACACACAACCGAGTTGCAAGGTAAAGTCACAGGCATAAGTACACGAGACGGTAATATAATTTAATCTTTTTATTTCGAGAATGATTTTAAGCTGACGAGAATAATTGCCGAATAATATTTCGGTGCTTTTCATTTCTACGACATGACACGTAATTTAGTCGCATATTAGACTCTACGCGACCGTTATGAGACTGTCGTATAGCGAGGGCCCACTGAGACTATTTGTATGGATTATCAACGAATAACGACGTTAATACTTACGTCAATTTCAAGTACGTTTTTAAAAGCAATATCTTCTTCTTCTTATCAGCCCCTTTCCCTCCACTGCTGGATATAAGCCTCTTCCTGTGTCTTCCGCAATTCTCTATTGTGGGCGCTCTGCTTCAACCCATGTCCCACCGACTCGATGGTATAATCGGCCCATCTGCTTTGTAGTCTCCCTACACTTCGTTTACTTTCGTAGGGTCTCCAGCTCAGCACTCTGGGGGTCCATCTGCCGTCCTTTTGCCTTGCCGCATGACCCTCCCACTACCATTTCAGTGTCTCTACTCTCTCCGCAATGTCTGAGACCCTCGACGGTCGTCTTATATGCGATTAATACGTCAGTTATTATCCCGCATTGCAGAGGACATGGATAGATAATTAATTCTCGAGTTGGCGATAAAACTTCACGATTACAAATCCTTGGTACTTGTAATCTTCAGATATCAAATATACCTAATATTACTTCTGTATCTTGCGGATTGTAACGTAACCTACACTGTATTGACTTTCTGTTGATTTCTCTATAAGTAATTCTACAATATCCTGGTAAACCTTTGTGGTTTATCCTCTGATGTATCTAGCTTTCTATGGGCTGGTATATTCGACGAATATGAAAAGGATAATTAGATTATATGTTAACATAAAAATATATTTTTAGAAAGTTAAAATTATTAATAATATTACAAACTTCGCAGACTTCGTAGAGTATAACAAATTATCCGACCATAAGCGATCTACCTAACCCAAGTATTTGCTGTAATGATATGAATTCAAATTTTAATGAATTGGGGTGAATTTTTTAAAACGGGGCGGTTTTTGCCCGAGTTTTAGGTTTGATGCAAGTTTTGTAATTAAAGTCATCTTTTTCTTTATACCTAGGGACACAACTATGACGCCATGGTCGTTTCTCGAGGAATTTAGGATCAAAATCGCGTGAATAATCGCATGATAAATTGTTGAAAATGGCGTTAGAAATTTTTGAAATGTCAGCATCCCTATACTTTTAAAGTAATTTTTCTCTTTTATCGTAAGAGGTATTAGATTTTAAATAGCCTATATTAGGACAAGATTCTGCTCAATTGTTAATCAAATTAAATCAGTAGTATGAGTATTATCTCGTGTAAAACTGATTCCTGGACATAGGCCATTGAGTACTCATGCAACCTAACTAAAATATATGGTCTCTTCTTCATTTTTCTCGGGTGTTCCGTGTGTATGTTGTCGATGTTGTAGAGCTTTCGGCCCACTTGCTGAGGCCAGACAACATCGACAACCGGTACACAAGGTACACCCGAGAAGAACGGAGAAGGGATTAACAAAGACCGTGAAAATTTACAAAGCTATCTAAAATATATAGTGATTGAATTCGATAGGATCGAAAAATATAGAGTGGTTCGCTCAGTACAGTTCCAAAAATTATAAATCATACACCTACTTCCAAATCCAAAGCTTTGGTAAGAGACGAGAATATAAATAATGCAAATGATTTGATATTTTCTTCAATTTTCTCCACGTAGGTGGCAGGTACCCTTACCTAATATACAGGTTCGTCGAAAAAGATGGACTCTATTTTAAAATAGTATTACTTTGAAACCGTTAACTTAATTTTCACCTCTTTCTGTCTTCTTTCTAGAACTCTTCCTTATTTTTTTTTAATATTTTTTTTGTGTTCTTGTTTGTTTTCTCTTTTTTTATGTTTAATAAAATAGTAAAATCTGAGGTGTGGGTGTGCGATAGGTGAGTGTGTGAGCAAGATTGAGTATGGGTGTGTGAGACGACCGGAATGAACTTATGTTTTAATTTAACTGCGGTGCATATGCTTGTGGGTGACAGTTGAATTATGAATGGACTAATCTTCTAAGTCTCCTAAACAGGCATTGCCTAGTGGAGTGACCTATTTTTAATTTGTATATATGTGTGTTTTTTTGTACAATAAAAATTTATTTATTTATTTCAATAAATGATCAGGAGATTAAGTACAATAGGAGAATTTGTCAATAACACGAATGGTTCCAAAGTTATACCTTTTTAAAATAGGGTCCATATTTTTCGATGACCCTGTTTATGAAGGAACTGTCGAAAAAAAGTAATAGAAAAAATTGGGAGGCCTTTTTCCTTCCGAGCGTGACTCCGCGGGGAGCCGTTTCAACACTAAAGAATCACGTAGATACCTAACTGAATAATAAAGTATTTTCCTCTAAGAATTAAAAAAAATTGAGAGTTTTATTTCTTCGTGGGATATCAGCACAGTGCTTTATCATATTAGGTAGGTAAACCTTTCACTGTGTTACATGCAAATACGGAAAATGTACCTACGGTGATGTACCTACAGTAAGGTGGATCACATTATATGATACGTTTCTCTAATAAATGTCATTATTTATTTCAAAATAAATAAGCATGGACAATAAGACATTCAGAATGGGTGGCAAGCCTCGCTGCTGAAAAACATGAGAAATGTGTCTTTACGAATACCTGACTTACAGTACATTCGAAAAAATATAAAAAAAAGAGTGGACACGCAATTTTACATTTTCACGGGATTAAGATAGAATGTAATTTTTTTTAATATCTTTATCCGTATCTAATTTATATAATCTCCTCTGGTCCTCAAACTGTTGCGCGCATTTAATTAGAACCTCTGGCGTAGCATCCAGATGTCATTCAATATAGTCACACTCCAGGGTGCCTATTTCTGTGTCATCATAACCACAATGCGAAACAGCCTTTTCTTAGTTTTTCGTATTAAATCTAGACATTCCGACATTTAAAAATATTCAAGAAACGAGAGAGCTTAGAATATCTCGACAACCGTTACTAAATATGCTTTGGAACAAAATAGGGTAGATGCATTGAACATTTATCTAGGGAATGACCGTAAAAGATTGTATAGATTGTATAGATTTCTCAAAAAAAAAATAAAAAACACCTCTCGTCTTTTTTTCCGAAAGACAGCAACTCGTTTCTCTTAAGTCGTATACTTAGTTTTTTTTGTATTGATAATTAATATATTGTGTGCATTAAAATCTATGGAAAAGTTTTTTGAATAAAGTGAAATTAGCCCCGTTAAGTAAAAAAAAAACGCTATTTTCAATAATATTTTATCATGCTACTGTTCATGCGATTATGAACCTTATCGCTGCGGGACATAACCGTCCTGAGCTTTAACTAAAATAAGACGTTCCTTCTTCAGTTATTTCACAGTAAATTTAAATTAAATTTCTTCTTCTTCTTCTTCATCAGCCTTCTTCCCTCCACTGCTGGATATAGGCCTCTTCCATCTGTTTCCACTCGTCTCTGTTTTGACCCTTCCGCATCCAGGTTCCTCCAGCGATTTGGACAATGTCGTTGGTCCATCTCTTTGGTGTCCTTCCGACGCTCCTTGTATCTGTCCAAGGCCTCCATCTCAATATTCGTGGCGCCCATCTGGTGTCACCCTGTCTGGCCATATGTCCTGCCCATTGCCACTTAATTTTAAATTGCAATTAGGTAATTTTTAGATTGCAAATTAATTTTACTACGAATTGATTTAAAAAAAGAACTACTTTTATTTTAGTTACTGCCTACTTGATTTGTTTCATGTCGTCTTAACCCTCTCACTACCAGTGTCCTTCCTGGAGGACACGACGCAAAAACAAATAAAATTCATTTGAAGCAAAGTCTCATACTTAATCCATGGTAAACTTATTATATAATGTTTATTGTCTATAACTAAATATGTTTTACCAGTAAATAACTACGAGTGTCCTCCGTGGAGGGCGTGGGGCGAAGTCCTAAACGGAAAAACGCAAAATTTTTTTTTTGTTCTAAATTCATATAAAAATATATAGATATTAAATCCATAGACAAAAAAATTCTATGACCCCTCTATTATATTCTGGTAGTGAAGAGGGTTTTAAAAAACTGACAATTGACTTTGATCAATGATATCTGATGATATCTATAGATATAGAAATTGAGTATACGTACAGTTAAACAATGAAAGCATGCTGAAGTTATTAGGTAAGTACATAAGTAAGTAAGAATATTTCTATATCGAGTAATGGATGATTGCGAAGATTTGGTGAAGGAAATTTCATCAGAGCGAACCCAGCAGACTGCTGGGCTTAGAAAATGTGAGGAGGAAGGAGAGAAAAGAAAGAAGGATGGCCGATGTGACTGGAATCCCAAATTACACCTTCCTTCCTATTCCTATTCCTATGTAGTAATGTTCAGAGGTGGGCACCGTTAATCAAAAAGTTAACTTCGTTAATCGTTAAAGCGTTACATTTTGAAAAATGTAACGGAGGTTAACGTTAATCCGTTAAAGCGTTAATGTAAAAAATCGCGGTTAAATGGCATGAAATAGAACTATATTAGTACAATTACTATCACATTTACACTATCGCGATGTATCCCAACAAAGTGAAGTTTATTTCCAACTCCCAACCCACATACGATACCACACATAACCCCATACAACCCTTGGATTATCTAATGCCAGCGCCTCCAGTGGATGATGTGTATGCAAACAATCAAATATTAACGGACTTAATTAACGGAAGTAAAATGTAATGGAAGTTAAATAATCCGTTAACAATTTTTGGAGGTGAGAAAAGCGTTAAATCGTTAACCGAAATGTTAACTTCGTTAATTAACGATAAACGGATTAACGCTTTTCTGCCCAGCTCTGGTAATGTTATACGGAATACTTCCCAGGAATTATATTATATTATTACCGCCTCTCGATATTATTACCAACAGTGAGAGAGAGTTCAGAATGAAAAATATTCCGGGAAATTATTAAACGCCCTCACACCTACTTACATACGTGTTCAATACATGGCTACCTACCAGTGGCGAAGGGTGGATTTCTTTCTGCAGAAGAGAAGTCGGGGCTAACATTTCTTACGGGATTATGTCAGATCAGACACTATTATACCTATAATATTTTCCAAAAGGTAACTCGATGGGAATTGTGTTCTTAGGTAGCTTCGCACCTGCTACCTACTTTAATTTTTGCAAGATTTTATTTAACTTCACCGCGTTGTTTTTTTATTTGTGTACAAATCTTGCAATAGATTTTTCAACCAGCCACTATCTACTTAGATTACTTATTAACTTAGAGACCTGAAAGCAAAGGTTTTGTACGTAAACTCGGTGACGATACGTTTCTATGTAAAATTGATGGATCATCCTTCTCCAGAGACAAAAAATATGTAAGGCATTTGAGGGGAATCCAAGGGTCCTCTATAAGTCTATAGGAGTTAAATTGTTCTACGGCAATTCCAGAACCAATCCAGAAGCTGAATTGTTCCAGAGCCATTTTGGAACCAGTCCATTGTAGAACCAATTTAAGAGTTAAATTGTTACTTGTGCGAATATGTTGCTTATGCCGACGCCACATGCTCGCCGAGCCGAGTGTTCGTAAGTGTTCACGAGTCAAGGCTAGTGAACACTCGGTCGGTTTCTATACAAATCAATGGAAGTCTGCGGCAGGCGCTTGCGAAGCATCCAAACGTTTATCACTTGTTTGCTAACAAAGTTTGTGAACACTCGTCGAGGCTCGCCGTACGTGTAGATCCGGCATTACAGTAATATCACCCGTTGGCACGCAACTACACATTATCTTGTTTACGTGTGATTAATTAACTAATTAAAACAACACAAAGTAGATATTTACGTTGTTGAAGTTTATTACGTAGATGAAGTAAACAATATTTGAGATTTAGAAGCTTTTGACATACATACAAATACTTACAAACATACGTACGTGGAAAGCTCTGAGAGCTTAAAGTTGAAGTTCAAGTTGTTTTAATTAGAGGAAAATAAAACAAGTTGAGTAAATTCTCATGTTTCCAATTTCGAACAAGTACTTAAGTACTTACTTAAATTAAAAAAAAATGGTTACACATTATTATAAAATTTAAGATACAGGATCTTCTGGTTGATTTAAGTATGCATACTTTTTATTTTCTTTTCTCGGGTTGACTGGAAGACATTGCTTTTGCAATAATTCCGCCCTTTGGCATATTTCTGTGTGTAATAAGATTTATTTGTTATTTACATTTGGTATGTGGCTACTAAAGATTGGTTTATTTATTTTATTTATTTATCATCTCGAATGTTCAGTGCTTCCCGATGTCTTTTGAACCGGAAAAAATCGGTCTTTCAATGTGAATTTCTTTCTCAACGGGCTTTTATAAGTCCCACACATGACCCCACACATCCCTTGGATCCCCTCAAAGGCTTAGTATATTTTTAGCTCTGTAGATTAGAGGCTGATTCAATCGTAATGTTATCAATTTTACACAACTGGTGAAAGTTTAATTGCTTTACTCGTAGCTAGTTTTCAGTGACGTAATTTGTAGTATCATTGTCAATCATTCACGTAGTTTTGAGGTGGTCGGTAGCCTGGTTGGCAACGCGCTCGACTGTTAATCCAGTGGGCGCGGGTTCAATCCCCGGCTTACTCCACTTCACAACACAAGCTTTTCAGCTTTCTGTGAAGTGTACAAAGATGTATTTGGGTTTATTTCAATAAACCCAGATTAATTAAAAAATATATGTAGTTCTGGACAATTTAAAGCCAGAACTGCATTGAATTGAACCACACCTGTTATAATTTTTTATTATCAGTCACCATGTATTTATTGATTTCATTTTTTTTTGCTTACCTAACTGTCTCTGTTTGACAGTAGATCGACGATCAGTCGATTTTAACACTTAAAAAAGTTCTCATACTCCGTAGGTATAACATAATAAAAAGATGTTACCTAGTAACCCACTCATGTTCCCATAATGAACATTAAAGTGTAACGAGCTAGTAGTTTTTATTGTATTATGTGGTGTGTTTTCATTAATAATGTATACGTGCCGTAAAAATTTCACGCCGTGAACCATTTTACTTATTCACGCGTACGTACCGACATAGTAAAATTTAGAGAGCAAATTAGGACGAATAGCTATGCATTGGCGTCGCTAGGGGGAGGCAGGTGGGAACATCTGCCCCTCCTAAAGAAATGATATTTATTTATTTACAAAATCACATAATTAACACGTTCTTTATGATAGAATTAATTCTTCATTAGAACATTACATCTGCGACACTGCTATTCAAGTATTTTATTATGTTTTACATATTTAACGAAAAATAAACAAGATTAACATCACGACCTTTCCTATGAATCTAATAATACCTTTCCTATGAATCTAATAATAATTTTTGCCTGCGGTATTGTAAAAAAAATACAAAAACCAGAGTATAGGCGGTTCATCAACTTACCCATTTTTCTACGAAATTCGCCTGCGAATTTCCACTCATATTTTTCAGGCACCATCAGTAACATAATTTAAGTTACCCCCTCCCTAGTTTCTTAGTTGGTGACGCTACTGGCTACATAGTTAAGCTCAAGGCTCGGGGTTAAGGGGTTAGTTTATTAACGATTAAGGGAAAACTTTAAGCAGATAATCCGCTTATTATAATTCATAATATTTTCAGGGGCTAAACTTATTAAAAAGGTTAGGAAAAGGATCACCTAATTTTAGGCCAGACCTTTGTGTGACCGGTGACAAAGGTTTAAACTAACATGTCGGTAACTTTAACACGATAAACTTTTAGCAAAAAAAACAAAGAGGTATCTATTATTATAATCTTAATCCCATCACGCCACATCCCTTAAAGGGTAGGCGGAAGAGACTGAGTAGTGAGTACCATATTATCCAATCAATAAATACATTTTTCTTTTTAAAAAAAGGATCTGGGCTTGCATACACAATCCCACAAACTTTCCTGCACACCTTGCACTAGGCTAAAAGATTGTATCGCGTTGTTCTATAAGTGTGGAATACATCGCCAGGGCTGGGGCTTGAACCTGGCACCTCCGGCTTGAGAGACTGCTGCCTCAACCAACTGCGCCAACCATGTACTCTACCATTTATGAGGAATTCTTCTATAAGTCCAACACATCACTACATCTAGTAGTGGAGACTGAGGCAAGGAAGGCTTTCCGTGATTTGCATCACGGAAACGTGGCTTCTGGGCTCTATTTCCGATGCTGAACTGTTTGATGCGAGGTACTGCGTATATAGAAGGGACCGAAACTATGCTGAGACTGGCCAGAGATTTGGTGGGGGAGTGCTTATTGCTGTTCGTAGGGATTTCTCCGTCACACATCGTGTGTTGTGGAGTTCCCTCGCTGAGGATGTGTGGGTTTCCGTGGCGCTTCCGGGCTCGAGTGGATGTTTAAACATATGCTGTACTTATCTTCCCCATGATGCTGATTTTAATGCAAAGCTGAACTCGAATCTGGACATGTGCTCCCATATTCTTGAGGAGAAGCCTGATGATCTGTTTCTTTTTGTTGGTGATTATAATCTGCCTAGCATAGTATGGCAGGGTAACGAATGCAACGGTGCCGTGCCGACGGGTTACAGTGACGTCTCGGCCTGTGCCCTCGTGGACTTCCTGTCTCTGGGTGGGTTGAGGCAATTTAACACAATCCAAAACGAAAGTGGTAATGTTTTGGACTTGATTATTTCTAACGTTGAACACTGCTTGGTGTCCCCATGTTCGGAGCCACTAATAAAGGTGGAGGATTCCCATGGATCCCTCTCAATATCGATCCGAGCTGATGTTGATCCGGTGGTGAAGGTGCGGCCAATGGCCTCTCTTCAATTCAGTAAGGCCAATTATCCCGAAATTATAACCTGCCTAAGTGCATATGACTGGGAGGCTGAGTTTGGGGGCAGGAGCGCCGAGGATGCAGTTTCACATTTTTATACAATATTGAATATGATTATTGAGGAACATGTGCCTCGTAGACAGTCCCGCTCGTCTGGATTTCCGGTGTGGTACAGTGAGCCTTTGAGGAGGATTGTACGTGAGAAGTTGAGGAGTCACCGACGATGGAAGCGAACAGGTAGTCACTCGGACTATTTGTCGTTCTCCCTTCTGAGAGCCAGGCAAAAAAGGGTTGCTCGGGAGTGCTACGACCGATTCATCATGGGCACCGAAAAACTAATCAAGGAGGATCCGAAAAAGTTCTGGACTTATGTGAAGTCGAGAAGGCCGACCTCCACAATCCCGGGTTCTATAAACTATAATGGTATTTCCTGCGATGACCCGCATTCTGCTTCTAATCTCTTTAACGAGTATTTCCACTCCGTCTACGTAGAGGATACAGCTGAGCTTCCAGCTGTGCAGTGCAATGACGGCTCATTGGATATAGGTAATGTGGAATTTACACCCTCACTGGTCTCGAGGACTATCGGAAAGCTTGATCCCCATGGTGGCCCTGGCCCGGATGGTGTTCCACCATTGTTTGTGAAACAGTGTGGTGCCGAATTGTCTGCTCCGTTGAGCATCTTGTTTAAAAGATCGTTCGAGGAGGGAGTATTTCCGTCGCTCTGGAAGAAGGCATTTATCACTCCAATACATAAGTCTGGGGATAAGCACTGTGCCTCTAACTACAGGCCAATATCAAAGATTTCGACAATTCCTAAACTGATGGAGCGGATTGTGGTGGAGCAACTTACGTGTGCTTGTTCATCCTTCATAGCCCCCAACCAGCACGGCTTTGTGGCGGGAAAATCTGTGGAGTCAAACCTGACCGAATTCACTGACTATGTTATAGGCTCAATGGGTCCAAAATCACAGGTTGACGTCGTGTATACAGACTACGCAAAAGCCTTCGATAAGATTAGTCACAGGATCCTGATGCATAAATTGAAGGCATATGGTATACATGGTAGTCTTCTCAGATGGGTTGCATCGTACGTCGAGGGTCGATCGCAGGCTGTGGTGGTGGACGGGGAAGTCTCCCAGTTTGTAAGGTGTACTTCCGGAATCCCACAGGGCTCACACCTGGGACCATTATTATTCATCCTGTATGTGAACGACATTGGATCCTGCTTTAAGAATTCCGAATACTTGCTGTTTGCGGATGATACTAAGATATTTAAAAAAATTGTATCCGAGCAAGATTGTCTCCATCTTCAACAGGACTTGGAGCGACTTGCTGACTATTGCAGGAGGAATCAGCTGTTTCTGAACACTTCGAAGTGCTGCTCTATCACATTCTCGAGAAGAGACCAGCCGATATCCTTTGATTACAGAATCGAGGGAAAGGTGTTGAACAAGTGTGATAAGGTTCGGGACTTGGGTGTGATAATGGATAGGAAGCTGCTCTTTAGGGATCACGTGGACCATATTCTGGATAAGGCGTATAAGATGATGGGATTTATCTTGAGAGTGGGCAAGCCATTTAAATCTCCTTTGACCTACAAGATACTGTATTATGCGTTTGTGAGGAGCCATCTTGAGTTTTGTTCTGTTGTATGGAACCCTCAATACATCACATATATAGACAGAATTGAGGGCGTACAGAAAAAAATTGTAAAGCGACTAAATTATCTAACTGGTATGCATTTTACCGACTACAGACCCGTTGCTGGATACCATAAATTGGCGACCTTGGAGAATAGAAGGACTCTAATAGACATGACCTACTTGTATAAGATCGTGAGTGGACAGGTGAACTCATCTTAACTTCTGGGGCGCATTACCTACAATTGTCCCACCCGCCGCACTCGCTCCAATTTCTTGTTCAGATTGCCCACCTGCTCTACTAATTATGCCCGAAATTCCTTCATCTACCGTGCCTGCTCCGTCTATAATTCCTTCTTCAGGGTTCTTGATCCCTTTGCAATGAGCAAGGAACAGCTTAAGAGGGGCGTGTCACAGTTGCTGAGTTCCTCGGCAGCGAGTTGATCCGCCCACTCTAATTCTTTTGGTTACCAATATATATTTATTTACTATTGACTTTTTTCTTTTTTACTTTTTACGCTGACTGTATGTGATATCATTGTTGACTATTATTCACTGACTTCCATCCAATGATTATTATATTTCTATTCATGTTCTGATTATTCACCGTGTGTGTGTGTGTGTGTGTGTGCGTGTGTGTGTGTGTGTGTGAGGGTGAGTGTGTGTGTGTGTGTGTGTGTGAGTGTGTGTGTTTCACTTTTATTTTCTGCTTATTAATTGTCTCTTATTATTATTATATCGTCGAATTTGTATGTGATTGTTTATTGAATTTTTAACATTGACTATTCCAAATTATTATTGTTAACTGACTAGTTAGGTTTATTGTGTGTTTGTCTATAATGTGATTTTTATCTTAATTTTTCCTTTAAAAATGAATTGCTTTTGTGACACAAATAATTTGGTAATCCTTGAGTCTTCGCTGGTGTATTTGTTGCTGATGTTAATTGTATATGCTTATTGAAAAACTGTTTGTACTCGTAAGATTAATAAAATAAAATAAAAAGGCCCTCCACAGGCTATCAATGACTGGACTGTGGAACAATTCCAAACCTAAAACGAGACACACCAACATTGTGTCTACAGAAGAACTTACAAGGATACTAAATATGGGATGCGATAAAATAGCGACCAAACTAGTATATAACAAGAACTATAAAATCCACATCCCCTCTAGAGAGGAATGGAGGCAGAGCTTCTGCCCAAAGGAGAGAGATTGTGAAATTTGGTTCACGGATGGCTCTAAAATGCCATCAGGAACAGGAGCAGGAATTTACTCAAAGAACTCCTCAATAAGCATAAGTCTGGGGCACTTTGCAACAGTGTTCCAGGCAGAAGCATGTGCCATTCTATCTTGTGCACAAGAGTTACTGGACCGCAACACCAAAAACAAAGTGGTTTATATCTTAAGCGATAGCCAAGCTGTCCTCAACGCACTATGTGCATACAAGGTAAACTCATCACTCATACTGGACTGTATGCGTGCACTCAACAAACTGGGGCGCGGTAACAGGATCAGGCTTGTGTGGGTTCCTGGGCATATAGGGGTAGAGGGCAACGAAAAAGCTGATGAACTTGCAAGAAAGGGATCAGAATCGATATTCATAGGACCTGAACCAGTCCTAAGAATACCATACGTGTCTGTCAAAAATGCAATAAAGAAAAACGCAAACGACAGATTTTCAAGGGAGTGGAACTCCACAAGAGGACTAAAACACTCAAAAAAGTTTATCACAAACATAAACGTAAACCAGACCCAAAATATCTGGAAGTACGGAAGATAGTATATCCGAAAAACAATTGGTATACTCACAGGACACTATGGAGTCAACAAGATACTGTTCAATATGGGACTTGTGGACGACCCTACGTGTAGATTCTGCGGCACCAGTGTGGAGTCAATGGAACATCTCCTATGTGACTGTAACGCTCTTGCAAGAAGAAGACAAACAATACTGGGCATGGGTTACCCCAAACCAGAAGAGTTCGACTTCATTTCAAGGAGTAGCACAATAAACTATCTAAAGTCCACAGTGGGATAAGGAGGGGAAGGCATAAAAGATCCCAAGGGTCGAGATGCCAAAGTAGCCCTAAAGCTACGCCCCATCAACAAGATAAAAAAAAAAAGATAAAGATAAGTCCAACACATTGTTGATTACTTGTTTTTAACTCACATAAGCGAGAGCGAGATTGGGTATGGATGTGTGAGGCGACCGGAATAAACTTATATGTTTTAATTTAAGTGTGGGGCATGCTTGTTTTTTATACTAAACAAACGTTTCTAACATAGGCAACCTTTATATTTTACGTACTGTGTGTTTGACATTAGACCCTGACGTGAGTGCTGCCACCTAGCGGGCATTGCTGAAAGCTGCTCATAAAACAAATCATTCTATTTGTTTTCAAAATGTTATGACGCAGGTATGTTTCCTGAGATTTCTTTGAAGTTCCTACTTATATGGAGACACACAAGACATAATTCCTTTCATCTCCATTGAACCGTTCCAATAAAGCGTGGGGTCCAAATATTTACTCCAGTTCAGAATAAATCATATGTAATTACATTATCGACTAGCATTTTTAGCCCGGTCAAATCGGCGAATTATTGCACATACTGAGGCTCTTATAAATTTATTTAATTTAGGTAATTTTAGTTAAAGCTCCCGACCCAACTATGACGTTATGGTAATTTCCCACTTTAAGGTACAAAATCGCATGATAAAAATGGTAAAAATAGCGTTTTTTCCATTTTTTGGGGTTAATTTCACTTCAATCAAAAACTTTTACTTTTACATATTATCAATACAAAAAAATCTCTACGACTTTCGGGAAACGAGTTTCGGAAAAAAAGACCAGAGGTGTCCTATACATTTTGTTTTTGAGAAATCTATACAAGATATAAAATACATTTTACGGTCATTCTCTAGATAAAGGTTTAATGTATCTACCTTATTTTTTTCGAAAGCAAATAGTAAGGTTGTTGAGAGCTAAGGTCTTCCGTTTTTAAATTCTTGAAATGTCAATATGCGTACCCTAAACACCTGTGATACTTTTTGTGTGTTCTCTCAAACGTACGTACACACACACAAGAATCGTATTTTTTATATTATTATGTTTATAAACAGAATTCAATACTTTGATAATAAACTTTTAAAAGGAAAAATATGTCTTTTTTAGTTGAACGCTTTCATGTTTTTTGTATAAAACTCTCAGCAGGTAAATCATAAGCGATAAAGTATTTTGATGTAAAATAAGTACCTAATCGTATAAATATTTTTTTACTATCATGATTACATGACTTCAAATCCTAGATCTGTTTTTCGCGGTCTTCCAAACAATACCAAGAACGCCTTTCTGGGGTGCTTGGGTTCCTTTATTCCATTCCGATTGTGTCTCTCATCAAGAATTGACAGATTCAATAAATACCTACATGACGTGTAGCTAGAGGTCGCTACGTTCCGACATGGACGTGTATGTCGGCGAGCCATTTAGAGTGATTTAGTGGATAAATGCACATGGGCGTCGCCAGCCTCGGAGCTAGGGTGTAACAACAAAATTAAAAAAAAAATATAGTACTATATAGCACAAAGAAATCGTAAATATCTCTAATCGTAAAATGAATTTTCTTTCTGAGACATAGTGAAGAAGGTCGGGATGTGGTTTGTTTATTTGAAAATGCATATAATACTTTGCACAATAATATGTATGAAAGATGTTTTTTTTTTGAAAAAGTAGTTCCAATCTCAAGGGAGGGACAGCTGCCCCCCTGCCCCCCTGGCGACGCCCGTGTATATGCATATTACACAGTATGCATTTATAATTATTTACACAATGACTCCATTACTTATCACCAAAAGTATTGGACAGAGAAAGAAAGAGACAGCCTGAAAACTGTGAAGCATGTCCTTATTAGCAACAATAATAATTTTAATTAACTATGTACAATTATTCACCTGTAAATCAAAACGATTTAATTTTTTTATTTTATCCTTTTTCCTTTTCAACCTGTTCACGTCCCCTCCGCCCCACCCTCCCCGGCTGTCTTCCGCTCCAACCTTTCAACAAATTAACGAGATTCCCTCCGCTGCCATCACTTTGTCAGCAGTTTTACATTCTATTATCATCGTCTGAAATTTTTTCGGTAAACCCTCTTCATTTCAGATTTATTTTTACAAGGTAGAAACATATTAGATATTATTAGGTATTAAAAAGTAGGCATATTGACATTTAAAAAAAAGACATATTTGAGACCTTAGATCTCAACAACCTTAAAATAGGGTATAAACATTTAACCTATATGTAGTGAATGAATGAAAATATTTTTATATCTTGCTTATATTTTACGAAAAAAAAAGTGAAAAGCACATCTGATTTTTTTATTTTGAAAGACAGAAACCTTTTCCCCTAAAATCGTAAAAAAAAAACATTTTTCGTATTGCTAATATGCATTAAAATCTACTTAATGACCGTAATTTTTGTTTTGAATGAAACGAAATCTACCCTAAAATACACAGATACTTTGAGCCCCTCTGACCCACCTAAGGATAAGGGGAAGGAATTGTACGTATGCATGTATTTGTAGTATTCATTTAAAATTATTACAATGAGCTTCCACCAAGAATAGTTGGTCAAAACACTGAAAATTCTCCTAACAGGTATATTTTTGTTCAGTTTGTGCCCTGACAAAATGCTATCAGGACGTATTGTGTGTATAATATGTATAGTGTAATAATATACAGATGTACACATATGTAGGATGTTTCCATAATGGTGTAATGCTTACAGGTAATGTGTATTAATATGGTAATGGTAAACATTGTACTCTATGTAAGTGTAAGATGAGAAACATACTCTATTAAGATATTGTCATCATAATATTGAATACTAGCTAAGTTACCCTTGCTTCGCAACGGCAAATTTGTGAAGTAGATGAACTGTATGACCCGAACCACATTCATCTGTTCATTCATTCTGAGAACTTTCTAGAAAGTTCTACAATGTTCGATTAACCTCTACAATTATCTAGAAGGCTGTACAAAGCCGTGCTTTGTTTCCACAGTCTTTTAGAAGATTCTACGTAATTCTCTGAGCACTTGGATTCCTTCGTTCGGATAGAGTCTTCCACTATGACTTAACCGATTCAAAATTTGACCAAAGATCTGTGTTCTACTCGTGAAGACCTTTCATGAGACACCAAACACGGCGGTATGCGGTGACCGGATCCTCTCGATCACTCAGTGTCTCCCGATGGCTTGAGCTGGACAAAATATAACTTGCGATCTGAATTTCTTTTCCAATGACCTTTCATACGATAACACACATGACCCTCACACAGCCCTTGGATCCTCTCATCAGCAAAATTTCTCAGAAGGTTCTGGATTTCCAGAAGTTTCTACCACACAGTATTCGTTTCCAGATAGCAAGGTATCTGTATACCAAGTTTGGTCGAAATTGCTCCAGCCGTTCCGGAGTTATGGTGGAACAAACATATATACATACATCCATTTTTATTATATGTAAGATCTATGTCGAACACTTCACAAAACAATGTCATAAGTCAGAAAAAAAAGAATTAAACGAAAATGCACCATAATATCTTTCATAGATGACGTCTTTCTTTAATAAGACCTATCACACACGTCCGTAAATGTTAGGTCGATCTGTCAGAAGTCAGAATGTCAATGACTACTACAATATTAATCTATGGTAATCTGATATTAAGACGGCTGATATTAAGAAGTTAACATTCAGCTAACTGTTTGTTAGCTGGTGGGTGATGAGACGCCAATCTGAATTAGATATGCTAAAATTATGTTAACGTTAGCAGTTAACGATAACTATTATTTGACGTTAGCATTAGCATCTATTAAAGTTAACTTTATTTAGCGAAAACATCCACCACTAATACGTATAAGGACATTAGCGATGCATCGAATACGTAAAATAAATCGGAGAGCTTACACAACGAATTGCACGAATGTGACATATAGGTAAGGAGTAAGTATGGGTTCTGTCTTTATATGGCGTTCTGTCTTCTCTGCCTACCCCTCCAAGGACGGGAGAGACAGATAGGTACTAATATTGACTTGTGATGATTTCCTGTTAAGTTTTCGGCAATGTATTGTTGTAAGTACATAATATTCCAAGTAGGCACCTATAATAGGTTGAAGCGGCGTTTAACTTCAAGGTGAAGGAGAGCCGGGATTATCAGATGGTATTTATAATAATGCTCACATCAGGATGTATACATTATATTCTGTAGGTAATGTATCCTTATATCTGAATATGTTCAAGCTAAAGCTTAAACAGCCGCTAATGTGTACATTCACTAGTCAATGTATGCATTAACTGATGATTTTAGTCAAAGTATGAACTCCGTATAAAAATTAATGGTACAACTACAGAGAGTACACATCAGGCGCGAAGCTACCTAAGAACACGATTGCCATCGAGTTACCTTTTGGAAAAAATGATAGATATAATAATGTCTAATCTGACGTAATCCAATAAGAAATGTTATCCCTGGCTTCCATTCTGTAGAAATCCACCATTCGCCACTGATACTTATAGTGTGTATATGTTACAGCTAAAGCTTAAACAGTCGTTAATGTATGCATTCACTAGTCAATGTATGCATTAACTAATGATTTTAGTCAAAATATGAATTCAATTAGATTAGAGATTGTACAGGTACACACTCACTAGTCAATGCACGCATTATCTACTGTGGATTCCTTAAAGCATAAAGAACAACCAAGAGGGTATTTTTTTAAAGATTTAAGATGCATTTGTCAAGAGTATTCAAGATTAATACAAGAGTTTGTGTTAAAAAAATATATTTATTGAGGTGATCCTACTAAGAAATATAAAATCAATCAAACATAACTCACTAACAGCTGACAACAGTGTGTATAGGAAAACAGCTGTTCACAATAACTGGCGGCCATTTTACACTCCGCTCAAAACATTGTGCACGCTTTGACTGAATCTCCTTCGTAAATGTATGCACTTACAAGTCGAAGCGTAAATTAGAATGATTGTGAACAATTTAACTAAGCGCGTTAGTCAATGTGTACATTGGTTAGTTAGTGCATGCATTCACTGAATGAACGCATTAACTGTAACATGTACATTATACGAGTATTGTATTGAACTTTTAGTAGTAACTTAACAACACATATTATTCTATGGAAACAATGTATAGATAAAAGCTCCCCTTTACGTATTGTAGTGAAAAGCTTAAACTAAAAGTTTATAACTTTTCAGCATGTCATAGCCCAGCCAGATATTTGAATGGGCAACAAACCTATTACATAATAACATTATAATATACATTTACTGTTATCCATTAGTTTATTATATTCCTGATAAATATATTATTATGGTTCACCTACTTATAATAATAGCGTCTGGCTTAGAAACAGTCACATTGTCTAAACAATTAGTGTTGAGAAACTGCGACACGAAATTCAGGAAAGCAGATTACGGTGGTGCGGGCATGTGAGTAGAAGGCCCCCGAATAGATTAGTAACAGGGCACAGTCCTTAGTTATCCCTGGTAGGAGATCCAGAGGAAGACCCAAGCGGAGGTGACGTGAGGTTGTGAGGCAAGATATGAGAGACTGTGGAGCATCCTCTGAAGATGCACAGGATAGAGCCGAGTGGCGGCGGAAGACAAGAATGGCAGACCCCACCATCATGTGGGAATAATAAATGCCCAGGGAGAGAGAGAGAAACTGTGACACAAAAAGTCATGGAGAGTGCCATGCTTGAAGCATATAGTCAGAAATGAGGAGGTAATAAGAACTTAAGTCATTGACATCATTCAACGCGTATACTGTACATACATAGCATGTAGTCATCACCCAGTTTTTCCAGGTTTTTCTGTCCTGGGCCAACTCCGTTGCCTGTTCCCATGTCATTCCAGCCTGGCGCAGCCCCTATGTGAACAGTCTCAGGATGGTCGTTGCAGGCCTGCCCAGTAGTCTGTTGACTTCAGAAATTGGTGAATGTTACCAAATTGTAAAGGGATCACATTAAGCCAGCTGACGATCAGTCATGAGCCTGATGGAGAGTCCATCCTTTGCTGTATAGCTGTTGAGATAACTACTTGTTATATTGAACTACGAAATGTAGAAAATTCCGGTGTTCTCTTCTTCTTCTTCCGGTGTCGTCTTAGGTCCCCCCAACGTTGACTATCACTCGAGAGAAAGTGCTCCTGTCCTGGGCAGCTCGAAACAGCTCTTCAGCACTCCTTATTCCAGTCAAGTCTCGTATATTGTGGAGCCAAGAAATCTGCCTTCTTCCAACCCCTCTACGACCCTCTATTTTGCCCATAATGTTCTCACAAAACATAAATTATTGTGATTTTCAATTATGATATTATGCTCACTTTGTGTGTTGAGTCAGAGAACCTTGCGTCGCGAGATTGGAGTAGGTCGGCACCGCGAATCATACACAATATAATAAACTGTCTATGACCCATGAGTTTCATTACGTATACACACTATCATACTCTACGTAACGTAGATGTATTGCTACGTGGGTGGGTAGGTACCCATCATCTATGTAGAGCAGCGCCGTATTACGGCTACGGTATGCTACGGCTGCGTTAGACGAGGTCCTGCCTTGAATGTGTCTTGTGAAAGTAGGTTATATCATACGTTTTTATTTTTTTATTTATTTAAACAACTGACTTAATTATTATAAAATAACAAAAAATAACGAATAAAGCAAGTATTATTTCAATTATGTGTTGTGATTTAATTAATATGTATGGAAATATTTATTGAGAGAAAGTGAAAGAAGATAAGAATTAAAAAAAGGATCGAACACTACAATACAACCAACGTGAGATAGTAGGGAAGGAAAGGAGTAGGGATGAGAAAGAGAGCGGGAAATGGGATTAAGGAGTGATCATCTGTGTGTACCCATATGTATATACTACTCATCTGAGCGCACATATGCCTTCTTTTTATGAATGAAGTTCGCAAATAACAAAAATCGTTTCTTTTTGCAGAGTAGGTACATTTAAAAAAAACATGTTGGAGATATATTATGCGGTTGTATGCAATTCTTTATTTTTTGTAGTTTATTTCAAAATCTTAATTTTTTTCTTCTGTCCGTACGTCTTTCCGATCATGTCGACCAGATCCTCAATAGTCCAAGAGCCCGCTGCTTAATTTATGACGTATCTGTTTTTTGATCGAAATGTGGTATAAACGATAGCTTACCAATAGGGTATTACATCGCACTAGGGTTGCCTATCAAAATCCTGCCGCAACCCCCCCTTCCCCCCCGAAAAGGTCCTCCTTCGCGGTTTTTCGCATTTTATAGGAATATGGTAAGAGATAGAAGAAAGTAGTCAATGACAAAAATAATCCTTGCTAAATTCTCTATAAAAAATGTTACGTAAATTTTTTCGTAGAACTAGCAGTTTACCCGCAAACTAAATTGGTTGAAAATTGATTAGAGCTACAGGAAAATAGTCAGAGAACGAATTAATAACCATAGTCTTAGCTACAAAACGAGCTATAACTTATGTTCATACATCTAATAATTTCGGAGTAATTACAATAAAACTCAGTGACGAAAATTCTTAAAATTTAGTTTTTCATAAAATAACCAGTGATATAGCGCCGCAGGCCAAAATTTTTTTTCCGTAAAATGTTAGTAATAATGGGTGGAAGAATGTGAAAGAAAAAAAATCAAACATTTTTTTTTTATTTTTTCAAAAAACATACTGTTTTTTGACCGGCCATTACGGGTAAACTACTAGTCCTATGAAAAATTGACTTAATGTTTTTTGTAGAGAATTTAGCAAGGATTATTTTTGTCATTGACTACTTTCTCCTATCTCTTATCATATTCCTATAAAATGCGAAAAACCGCCAAGAGGGACCTTTTCGGGGGGGGCAGGGGGGGTTGCGGCAAGATTTTGATAGGCAACCCTAGTGCGATGTAATACCCTATTGGTAAGCTATCGTTTATATCACATTTCGATCAAAAAACAGATACGTCATAAATTAAGCAGCGGGCTCTCGGACTATCAAGGATGGACCCATTGTGTGAGTAAAAGAAATAGGAGATCGTGATTGGCATTTTGTATTTTTTTTCACTCGCTATACGTTCCACAATCGATCTAAACGTGCCATTCGACGTGTGAAATTTTTCACGGCACGCGAAAATATCACTTGAATTGTATTTGTATGGGGGGCCGAGGTATTTGGTATTTTGTAAAAATTTTGCATCGTTTTAGGATCGTATTCTGGAGAAATTTGACAGTTAACTCACTTCACATAAGCTTCACATATTCTCTGTATAACATAGATTTTTAAGATCGTATTGCGTGTATGACAAATTGCATGAATGTGACGGAGACTAGGAGTGTGTGTAGAGATATCTAGTCATAATCGAATCAGTTTTATATATTAGTTGCAGTAAACAAATAGAATAGACCTTGTTTCAATATTTAAAATCGTGGTAGCATTTCGTCCTAATCTTTGAGAGAGATCCGCTAAACGTGAGAGGGACGGAGAATGAAGGTGAAAGGGAGGACGTGCGAGAGAGAGTGAGTGAAAAGGTGTTTGGGAGGGGGGAGGTGTTGCCTAGCGACCGTGGCCGCTACCAATCCCGGAGAAACTGTTGTGTTGCCAGCGGAAAATATTCTGAATTTGGCGAATTCAGGAAAAATTGAACCTAAATAAATAAAATAAATACTTAAATCTTGTATAGATATAAAAATAAGACAATGCATTGTGCCAAAAAGCGGACTTATTGCAAAAGTAATATCTTACAGTCAACACGACAAATACCGTCTTTAGAGAGAGATATGTTTTTTTTATGAGGGTGCTGCTACATGTATAGCTTTTTGGCAACCATAGCGTAGAATTTCAATAGAAATGTTGTCGTTGGCAGAAAACAAAAATTCAATCCGAGACCATATCTTTCTTGACAGATAGTATCTACAAACTTATAAAATTTCATTCATTTGAGACCTTAGTGATGGGCAAAGTGTTTTATTTATTAAGGATAGACCAGAATCTTGGCTAATAAATAGGCTATTAAGAAATTAAATGGTTTTTGCAGTGAAAAAAAAAGTAAGTAATAATAGTATGCAATAATGGTTGCATCAGACTTAAAATCCAGGCACAGGCCCGCTGGGCACAGAGCCTTGTAAGAAAAAACTATATCTTATATAGTTTATATCTTATCTATGGTAAGAAATACGGTTTTAACTCTCATTACCAGAATATAATGGAAGGGTATAGATTTTTTTTGACTATGGATTTAATGTCTACATATGTTTATATGAATTTAGAAAAAATATATACTATTCTCCGTTTAGGACTTAGCCCCATGTCCTCCACGGATGATACGGGTAGTTATTTACTAGTAAAACATATCTAGTCATACACAATAAATATTCTATAATAAGTTTACCATGGATTAAGGATGAAAATTTGCTGCAGATGGATTTTATTCATTTTATCTTCGTGTCTTCCAGCAGGGACACTGGTAGTGAGAGGGAAGTCTATCAACCTATATGCGGTGAATGTCGATTTATTAGTGAAAAAGGAATAAAAAATATATGAATTCGATCGAGTATTTTAGCCCGTAGTTATTACAGTTTTTGAGATATATCGTGATTGTAAAGTGGTAATTGAATTTAAAATTTCAAATGATGTTCTCAACGTGTTCGAAAATTAAAAGTATTTTTGTTATTCGTTCTGGCAACATTCATAGCCTTGGTTGTCGGCGAACAAAACCCACCCCAACATTTGAGGGTGATGGGTGGTCGCCTGTACACAGATCCAGGGGTGTTACGGGATGCTGCTTGCCGCTGCTACCCTCGATCCTCTCAGTGTACCGTGATCTGTGTGCGACGTACGACACGTGACGTACAGTGACGTAACCGTAACACACGGCGCTAACCTTTTTACGTCTAAACCGTCAACAACTTTATTAACCATCATAATATAAAAAAAATACATCAAAGTTAAATTGACGTAATTGAATTACAGTTTTTTAACCGTCACTTAAATTAATTACGATTTAATTCATTCACTTATTATTAATAAAATTAAATAAATCAAAATATTAATCATATAATTAGCGATTGATTTTAATGAAAAATTGATTGATTAACTCGCAGAAAAAAAAGTTTTGATAAATTGGTGTGAATAATAATCGTGAAAAAAGTTAAACCATATTTCATAATAAATAAATAATTGATATCAAAATATCATCGTTACTGATATGAAAATATAGTAATTATCTGTTGCCCAATGTTCGTGTATTTTTATAATTTCACTTTGTTGAATTAAAGCTGAGAGAATTTTACTGCAAATAAGTAAACCGTTTTTTTTACGTATAGTACAGTGTGTGTTTTGATTTAAATAATATTTTTTTAAAAATAATTACCAAAGGCTAATTAAATATACCAAATTTTTGGGATAAAATTGAGCTAGATAAAAGTTTTCAAAAATATTCGTCTAAATGTCTTCAAATCAAGATGTTTTAGTGTCAATCATTTCGTCCAACCAATCAAGTCCGTTCTCATCCCATTTCTGTGGCTGTGATGTAAATGTGGTGTTGATGCGATCTGGTGTTGTTTGTTGATGATTTGGGAGTTGGTGTTTTGGGGGTGTTTGTTGTGGTTGTGTGATATAAGTGTTGGGTGAGGAGGGGGGCCTGTGGACCGAATGGTCGGAGCCATGTGACCATTGTGGAACTAATATGGAGAGTCCGTGGGAGGTGGAGCTGGAGCTAAGGCAGCATATACAATCATGCGCATGTACCTGCAACCATATGGGATATGGCAACTACATGGATTATCAGGTGCGCAATCATTTTTGTAGATCTATTTATTCACTAAAGCTCGCCAACACACACATGCGTACAAAGGGAACTCCTCACGCTAATGGCATGTTAAAAGAATACTTGATTTTATTCAAGATGCTGTGCTGAGTGCTGTCCTGTGTGCCGTGCTGTGCTGGGGGCAGACGAATTGATTTGAGACGAATTGATCATTAGACAAATTCATCATTAGGCGAATTGATCATTAGACAAATTGATTTTAGACAAACTGATTTTAGACGAATTGATCTTAGACAAATTGATTTTAGACGAATTTACCGGACACCGCCTCTAGCGACCATTAGTGACATGTGATGTCTGCTCGAGACACAGACAATACTGCTATTATTTCGTCTATACTTCTTTTTCTTTCTCAGCCGTTTTAATTTCAATGCTGGACATAGGTCTCCCCTTTGACTTTCCACAGATCCCTATCCTGACAATCTTGCATCCACTTGCTTCCTGCGATTCGCCTCACGTCAGATCGTCTTGCCTGAGGTCTTCCTACGCTCCTTTCGCTTGTTCTAGGTTGCCACTCGAGAATCTTTTTGTTTTTTTTTCACGTAAAAAACCAAAAACACCAATCTGTCGATTTTACGTAAACTGAGTTAAGAACGTGGAAATGTTTGTAATTTAAAACTTTGAATCACTCGTAGACAAGTGGATTCACCGTAAATCAATTTATTGTTGCAAAACAAAAACAATATGATTAAATGATTTTGAGTTCATTTTGTAGAACTCCATTGTTAAGTGTTTTCATCTAAAAAGCTAAATCATAATTTAATTAATTAAAAACCAGAGTGTAAGTGTAAACATACAGTTTTACATGGCAACAAAAGCAATCATAATCCGCATAAATTATTATTTTAAAAAGTGACTTAAAATTCATCAATCTGCCAAATATCAGAGTCAAGAACAGCAGTTTAGATAAAATGTTTTATGAATGTACTGCGATTAAGTCCCAGATCAGATTTCTGTTTAGATACTATGCGGCTCATATTACAGTTGGTTTTTCCAGGTAGTCAAAGGTCGACAAGTTACGAACGTTATACGGAAATTTACGAATCCATTTATAATTTTCTTCGTATTTATCGGGTATATCGAGTGTAGCTTTTTGAAGTCTAGCTTTTGACTCTCGTGTTGGAGGCATTTTCAGGACTCTTAGGCGATACTCTTAAAACACCAGACCCCTAGAGGAAATTCGAAAAAAAACTAAAAAAACATTATGGGATATTCTACAACCACTAGTGTCAGAGGATTTGCACCTTCATCATCAGGCGATTGTGAATAAAGTTTAATAAATTGCAGTTCGATTGCAAATTCTCGAACACCAGTCGCGTAATCTAAAGTCATTTTTGTGGATTTTAAACCAAATATTTAGTCTTTCATTTTACCCTAAAAATGGACTTCCACAGTCAATAACCTCGAGATCATCCCATTAGAAATGCTCAGAGCATCCTGACCTATTTACACTTTGATCGCTTAAAGAATAAATAAATAAACAACTGTTCTAGTTGCAATCTTTTTCTGACGGTCACTCATATCTCTTTTAGGTACCTAATTTCTTATTCGATCTCCCAAGATTTTCTGGAGATTTCGTATTCCGCATCATGCAGTATTAATAATATTATAATCCTTGAAGTTATGTATTATATAATATGCTGTGTGTGCGCTGTTTCGTGAATTATTGATAAGGTAATAAGCCAAGGATGCGGTATTTCCGAGGGTTCACATTATCCTGGGTCACATTAAGACACGGCCTGATGATATACAAGGGTGACCCCTTTGTTTTTCAATTTTTTTTGGGTCAACGCGTACTGTCTTAGTTTCTGGAAATAGTAAGGTATATAAGTACTTACCTACACTTATTTCTTATATTTTTGTGATCTTCTTAAACATTTTTTTGAGTCGTTCATGGAACAACTAATAATAATAATAATAATAATAAAAAATTTTATTCAAAAAAGTAGTACATATTACATTTCATACATACACATAAATCAAATCAACAAGTTTTTTTTAACGCACTACCTTCCCAAAAAAGTAGGTACTTGTGTATGGGAAGGGATAGCCGCCTCTAAATAATAATACATATAGATACAATCATATTAAAATACAAATACAAAACTGTGTATACATATTATGTATACTACACTATAACAGCCTAGAACATTTACACCAGTCCGTGTATCGTATTATTGTTACAGTGCAGTTGACAAAATATAAATTAATTATATATTAAATATATTACCTATGCAGTTGACAAAATATAAAACTATACAACACCAAAAATATAAAACTATACAACACCAAAACTACAAAACTGCAAAACCGGTGTTACAATCATACAATCTACATACTAAATCCATCTATCTCTTTTGGCCCCGTTCATTGCGAGGTAGGCAGAGAAAACAAAACTTTTGACTTCCCTATTTGCACACACACTTCTTGCTTCCGTCACATTCATACGATTCGTCATACATACTTACCTATTCTACGATTCATTTTACTCAAAACACGTCCATCATTGATCATTAATCTGGTCGACGTGGTCGAGCCGATTGGTTCTTGGTTGGCTTCGTGTTCTCCACTAAACATTTTTGCGATTTTCAGAATGGGGGGGAACCTCGTAGTTATAAAAAGGATGTGAAATATTTCAGGGAAGATTTGCGAATATTTAAGCTATAAGGTCAATTGGGGGAAATGGTCATCATAGCGCCTCGGGCGAAGTATCGAAAACTAAAAGACATATTCTAGGAATTGTATCCGATTTTAAGTTATAGGCCTTTAAACGCACTTCTCCCGACTGACCTTACTTACAGGACGCCTGAAGAAGTCAAAAATACTGGGGGCTCTTTTTACAACTCGGCGGTTCTACAGGTATATCACCTATTTTGGTTAAGTTTGGTACCTAAACGTGAAAATCTTTGTATGAAAATACATCGATTTACATAATTTTCGCTTTCCAGTTCAGTTCGTTACGTAATGCTTGTGGCGTGCAATATCACACGAAACATACTTGCATAACAGACAACAAATGTCCTACATTTTACACAGCATGCTACATGAAACCAGAGAGCTCTAGATATACTATAGATGAGCTCGTCATATACTATAGAGGTCCTCATATACTATAGAGCTCGTCGAGACACTTCTTGAATGGTGTGCATGTTGGTTGAATGGTGACAGAGTCTCTTTCATATTGTACATACTCGTAGTACCGACCCGCGAAAATTCACGGAGGGTTGGATATAAGTTTTTTGTAAAATAATTATTTCAACTACTTGGCCCTTAAATCTTCCTTAAGGGAACATCGGGAGGTCACGATGCTCCTCTTTTTCCGTGTTATGCTGTGCTTTCTAACACTCGCTATTCAGTTTCAGTATAAAAGAAATGTAGGATTTCATACTTCGGTATGTACCATCTAATGTTTATGGTTATATTCGATTTGGATTCTCTATCAAGTTACCATAAGATCATAACTTAAACCACCTCATTAGATGTTTCAGGAGCTTCACCTCGTATGTCAACCAGTCTTTTACGAATAAAAGTTTTTTTTTTGCGAAGTAGATACCCACAATTTAAAGTTTTTTTTAAAGTAATATAGTAAACGAGCGAGGCGCAATATTTTTCGACGATAATTGAAGGCGCAGCGATCGCGAAACGTTTTGAACTACATAAATCCCATGTGTGCATATGTAAATGATAAGTGTACATCACTGCTCTTTGAATGTATATAACTGGACTCCGCCCGGCGAAAACGCGAGGAGCTGTTATGCCGGGTATAATAAAAAATAAAAAATAAATATATATTTGAAAAACTTGCAAAAAATTCTAGGTCCTGCGTTACATTCATACCAGGTTACGACCCACATTATGTAAGTTGCTAGAATCCTTTAACATCCTCCAGTAATAATGGGAATCCTCCTTCAGTACAATATGAGATATGAATAGAGAGAATACTAGGAGAGTAGAGCGACGTCGACATGGCAGTGTCATACAACATACAACGCCTGTCTGAATGAGGTTATGCATAATTAAACCGGCGATGGAGGATGGGATGTTATGAAAACAAACTGGATTCTACCAACTCTAAATAATATTGTGATAGAAGCGTGATGTACGCAAACAAATACCGCTTATAATATACCGAAAGATGCCGGTCAAGAGGATTGTATATCGAATTATAGAGGCCCTTAATAATAGACTTGGAAAACTCTTGTACTGGAGATGGACGCTGTGATGGAGATATTGAAAGAAGAAAGCTAGCCGGTACTAGGACATATGGTGCACTCAGCGCGATTGTTAGTAGTAGCAATGTGTATAGCAAAGCAAAAGTGCTAATGCACAATGCTGTCTCGGTGCCTACCCTTATGTGTGCTAGTGAGATTTGGACGTACCTGAAGTCGGGGTTTAATGCAATGGAAATGAAATCATTAAGAATAATGCGTGGAAAAACATTGAGAGGTAGGATAAGGAAAGAGGTTATCAGGGAGATGAGTGACTGTAAGGTGAGGGAGGGGCTGAATGAAAGTTAACAACCTTAGATGGTTTGGGCATGTGGAGAGCATGATCCAAAATTATGATGACCAAAAAGTTATATTATGGCTGAAAGAAGAGATATGAGGAAGCCCAGCCGTCCGGGATTAGGTCGACCAGATTCTAAAGTCATGAGCCAAAAAAATCGGAGGAAGTGTATGACAAATTGCATGAATGTTATGGATTTTTTTTTGTTTGTTTTATGATGGGAAAATTGAAAAAAGAACGTCTTATCAGATAAGTTATTATGCACATAATCAGTTACAAAAGAACGTCTTATCAGATAAGTTATTATGCACATAATCAGTTACAAAATTGCGAAGACCATATTTTCGGTGAATTGCTTTTCTGTAATTCATGTAAGGCAGACTATCCAGACATGGAACAAGCACACTATTATGGATAGGACGACTAGACTAAGCTGCCAAGATTCCGTCATTTAATGTCCGTCATCCCTGCACTCGTCCGCCTTTACATATTATTAAATGTTACCATATAATAATACCACGGGATACTTTGATGCATGAAAAGCTTGTTTATGGTTACAGAATGAGCTTTATTCACATGAAATCAGAATAAGCTTCGTACGTTATGGTGTGATTTTACTAAAAGTCAACAAACTCTAAATTGTTGTAACGAAAGGAATTGTACCTACAGCGTGTATTTAAACTTAGTATTTCAGTGGCGAATTATCCAATGAATATGATTCCCATTGAGTTACCTTTTTTTATTTAGCTTGATAAAATAATACGTTTAATCTGATATAATGAAATAAAAAATTGTATCGGCTACCCTGATACAGAAATCCACATTTCGCAAAAAAATCTAAAAATATCTCGACAACCTTACTAAATATGCTTTGGAAAAAGGGATAGATACATTGAACATTTATGTATCTATGTAGGGAATAACCGTAAAAAATATATCTTGTATAGGTTTCTCAAAAAAAATTTGTGAAAAAAACCTCTGGTCTTTTTTCCGAAAGTCGAGGAGAATTTTTTTATTGTACTGATAATATGCATTAAAATCTAGGGAATAACCGTAAAAGATTTTGATAGACGCAAAATTAATCCCAAAAAATGAAAAAAAAAAAAACGCTATTTTTACCATTTTATCATGCGATTGTTCAGGCGGTTTTGAACCTTATTTCCAAAAATTTATAGTTTAGGTACAATAAAATAGTGAATGGTTTGATAAGCTTCCTATTTAATACTCTGTCATTGACCCTAGGCTCTTAGCTTTATTTTTTCTACCAATATCCAATGTTTCTATGAAAAGCGTGGTCACGTGACAAAGAGGGCACAAGTGAGTATGGATTTATCTGGGATATTGAAATGATAACATAACTAGTAGCTACCTATAGGAATAATCTATAAGTCTAAAAGGAAGAAAGTTAGGAGTGGTATATTATATTGTGAACTATTCTATTATTCTCTTGTACTTCTAGGTACTTGGCAGAGCTGGGCAGAAAAACGTTTACTTATCCGTGAATCGTTAATTAACGACGTTAACATTTTGGTTAAGGATTTAACGCTTTTCTCACCTCCAAAAATTGTTAACGGATTATTTAACTTCCGTTAATATTTTATTGTTTGCATAGATATCATCCACTGGCGGCGCTGGCATTATAGTCCAAGAGCCCGCTGCTTAATTTATGACGTATCTGTTTTTTGATCGAAATGTGGTATAAATGATAGCTTACCAATAGGGTATTACATCGCACTAGGGTTGCCTATCAAAATCCTGCCGCAACCCCCCCTGCTCCCCCCGAAAAGGTCCCTCTTCGCGGTTTTTCGCATTTTATATGAATATGGTAAGAGATAGAAGAAAGTAGTTAATGACAAAAATATTCCTTGCTAAATTCTCTACAAAAAATGTTAGGTCATTTTTTTTCGTAGAACTAGCAGTTTACCCGCAATGGCCGGTCCAAAACCGAAATTCATTTGAAATACTAAAAAAATGTATTTAAACTAAATTGGTTGAAAATTGACAAGAGCTACAGGAAAATAGTCAAAGAAATAATTAATAACCATAGTATTAGCTACAAAACGAGCTATAACTTATGTTCATACATCTAATAATTTCGGAGTTATTACAATAAAACTCAGTGACGAAAATTCTTAAAATTTAGTTTTTCATAAAATAACCAGTGATATAGCGCCGCAGGCCAAAATGTTTTATCCATAAAATGTTAGTAATAATGGGTGGAAGAATTTGAAAGAAAAAAAATCGAACTTTTTTTTTATTTTTTCAAAAAATATCCTGTTTTTTGACCGGCCATTACGGGTAAACTACTAGTCCTATGAAAAAATTGTCTGAACATTTTTTGTAGAGAATTTAGCAAGAATTATTTTTGTCATTGACTACTTTCTCCTATCTCTTACCATATTCCTATAAAATGCGAAAAACCGCGAAGAGGGACCTTTTCGGGGGGGGGGGGGGGGGCAGGGAGGGTTGCGGCAAGATTTTGATAGGCAACCCTAGTGCGATGTAATACCCTATTGGTAAGCTATCGTTTATACCACATTTCGATCAAAAAACAGATACCTCATAAATTAAGCAGCGGGCTCTCGGACTATTAGATAATCCAAGGGTATGTGTGGTATCGTATGTGGGTTGGGAGTTGGAAAAGACATTTCTCTTTGTTGGGATACATCGCGATAGTGTAAATGTGATAGTAGTTGTACCAATGTAGTTCTATTTCATGCCATTTAACCGCAATTTTTTATATTAACGCTTTAACGGATTAACGTTAACTTCCATTATTTTTTAAAAATGTAACGCTTTAACGATTAACGAAGTAAACTTTTTAGTTAACGGATTATCGATTAACGAAGTTAACTTTTTGATTAACGGTGCCCACCTCTGGTACTATGCGTATGTACTAGGAAATGGTATTAGAGAGTGGCGTGGCGTATCTGGGAGCCTCTCTTGTGTTATTGTTCCATTATCCAGGGAATAGCCCGGAGATAATATTATTCCATGAAGGAGGTCGAAACATTCAGAAACTTACAACTCTATACATATGTACATACACGCTTTATATATAAGTTGATAATAAAATGGTATATAGTATTTTTCAAAAAACGTTTCATTTTAAAGTTTTTCCTCAGAGCCAGCCAGAGCCGACTCGTAAGCGTCGGAACACCCATCCTGCTTCCTCCCCAAGGGAGTTCGCATAGCACTGTATCATGTGAATGAAGATGCCTCTCATCTCTGTTGAGGAAAAACTTAATGTAATTCCGTCTGTGCTATAGGTAAGTACAGATAAATCCGGTTCCATACCTAAAGTAATTTAGGTATACCACAAATCAACGTTTCATCTTCTTCAGCCCTGCTCTCTTCAATGCTGGATGGAAGACGTTCCACCACTACTTTCCACTGGTCTCTGTTCTTGTTTTGCTTGTTGGACAACATATTTTACAGTGTCACCTTTTCTGAGATCTGTTCTGTCTGCCTACCCCGCAAACAGCGTCATTTTAAACAACGGGTTACAGCAGAGGCTTGTATCCTATCCTTACACACACTCCTAGCTTCCGTCACATTCATACAATTTGTCATACACGCTCTCCGATTCCTTTTACCATCCTTGAGGATCTGGTCGACATGATCGGACCAGGCCAGTCTCGGGCGGCCGCACTTCCTCACACCTCTTCGTTTGCTCAGATATATCTTTTTTGTCATCCTTCATTCTCTCAACATGCCCAAACCATTATAGTTTCATATTATAATTATCATTTTGAAAAGTTCTACAACTTTGATCAACACATTAAGGGCATGGCACCAGGAATGACGTCACAGACATTTCCCACGGCATTAAGGTTCAAAATCGCGTGACAATCGCATGATAAAATGGTAAAAATAGCATTTTTTTCCATTTTTTGGGGTAAATTTTGCACCTATCAAAAAACTTTTACGGTTATTCCCTAGATTTTAACTCATATTATCAGTACAAAAAAAAATTTTTACTCCGCGACTTTCGGGAAACCAGTTTCCGTCTTTCGGAAAAAAGATCAGAGGTGTTTTTAAAAATTATTTTTGAGAAATGTATACAAGATATAAAAAATCTTTTACGGTTATTCCCTAGATAAAGGTTCAATGCATCTACCCTATTTTGTTTCAAAGCATATTTAGTAACGGTTGTCGAGATAGAAGGTCTCCCGTTTTTACAAATTTTTGAAATGTCGGTATGCACACTCTTAAACGTATTTGTCCAGTAGTTATTCCAAGTTTTGTCATAATACGGTATGATACTGTAATATACTCGTACAGTTTAATTTTTCTTGCTCTTTTGCATAGTATAGATAGGATATAGATTATGTTATCAGAAATGAATGAAATTTAGGAATCATATACAAATCCTAGGAAACGTACACAATGCCGGGTCAGTGGAATGGAAATGTGTAAAATAATTAGTCAGAGGTTCTTTAATTCATACTATTCTTTTAAGAAATATGTGTTTTATTAACTCGAAAACTTATTATTTTTTTCGGGTAAGCTGGCACATAAATAAAATCGAGAATAAAAACGTATCAGAGTATATTATACTCTGGAAAATTCGCACCTTGGTTGGGATTCGAACCTACAATCCACGGCTGTGAATCAAGGATTCTACCCGCTAGTCCACAACCGGTCTCAGGCTGACTGCGAAGAAACCCAATTATAAAGGCCAATATTTTTTATCCACTGCCATCTGTTGGAGAGATGAGAAACACTGTTCGTTAGTTGAGAGACTACATAATTGTTCCAATGATCTGGTATTCTTCTTCTTTCTCAGCCGTTTTAATTCCAATGCTGGACAATGGCTTCCCCTTTGACTTTCCACAGATCCCTATCCTGGGCATTCTACATCCACTTGCTTCCTGCGATTCGCCTAACATCGTCATATCATCTTGCCTGAGGTCTTTCTACGCTCCTTTTGCTTATTCTAGGTTGCCACTCGAGAATCTTTCAACCCAGTCATACTCAGTAAAAATTTCCCCTTTCTTTGTTACCTAGGAATTCATTAATTCATTCTCGGGTCCGAGCTTCTCCCCACTAGACCACCCCACTCCAGAAATTAGCAGCCATAACGGCATTGTCAGTGACCATCATCAGGTCCCTCGCATCGCACCTCACTGGCATGTCTCGATATACGAGGAGGTGTTCGTCAGTCTGGGTCTCTCCGTAATCGCAGGAGACATCCTCCTCCATCCTTATGCATGTTTTCCCTACACTTGGTGACACCTACACGTAATCTATTGAGTGTCTTCCATGTTAGGAATTAGGAATTGTTCACAATGTCGGATTTCATACATTGCCGGTAACAGATATACATACAGCACTGTTTTTAGGATTTAAAGTTAGGAGGTCATTTCACGGAGAGGACATGTTTTTGCTCTCATCTCACAATGATTAGAGGACGTCCACAATTCTGTACCCTAATATGTCCTACCTTTTGACTTCGCAGTCACTTTACCTAACATGATCATGTACGGTTTTTATACCCTACGTTCAATCTTAGCGTGTTTTGGGTTCTGACCTCGTTTAAGGAAATGGAGATTATTACTCCATTACTAGCAGTAACTTGTCAGGAAAAACGGACTTCTCACTAGTTTCACAAATAAAAAAATCCACGACTATTTTTTTGCATAGCATAGCATTTTTGCATAGACTGTCGGACGAGTTCCGAAAAGACCAGCCCATCATCAGCTTTAGGAGCAAGCTGAAAACCAAGAGTTTCAAGACCAGCTTCCCGCGCCCTTGAGATGGAACACATTAAATGGCGCCAAAAATTCATCCATCATCATCATCATATCTATCTATAGCATGTATGTATAAGCAGAGATGACAGAACGTCCCACATTTAAATAAATAAATCTTTATTGGCTAGAGAAACATATGCAGAGTTAAAAAAACAACACAATGGTAGTGTGCCAAGAGGCGGACTTATTGCAAAAGCAATATCTTACAATTCCTTATTACATCTCTCGCTTCCTTCGGGTTCAAAACATTCGTCGTTCACATTCTGCGATTTCTCCCACTTGATACGCGTCCATCCTTGGGCATCTATCTATACTCAATATGTTCACTTCAGGCGACTCTTGGACGGTCACGTATCCTCACACCCACTCTTTCAGACTGACGAATTTTCTTTATTGTATTAAAAAGTTCGTTATTTTGACGATGTTTTCAAGGGGAACTTGGAGTGTGGCGAAATGAGAATAATTCAACCCACATTTATGGCAGGAGAGAGCTTTCAAGCTTTCGGGAACTTATAGATACTAAATTATAAACTCGGTAGGTTGTAGAATATTAATATGTTTCACGTTTAGTTGTATTACATGCCAGTGGCGAAGTGTCCTAAGAATACAAATCCATTCGAGTTACCCTTTTGATTTTAGATAATAATAAAACAGGTCTAATCTGATATGATTTGAGATATACCTAAATTATTTTAGGCATTGAACTGGATTTATCTGCATTGCACAGACGGATACATCACAGTAAAAAAATGGGTTGTAAATGTTGCGTCCACTCCTCAGCAGATGGCGTTAGCATCGGAAACGTTTGATCAATGTGAAATAACTTCCAGTAGTAGTATGTATACAACATTAAAAAATTACATTATTGACAGCAGAATGTGGTGGAATGGGTGACTGTTGCCCTGGGGCCAGCCAAAGCCGACTCGTAAGCGTCGGAACACCCATCTTGCTTCCACCACAAGGAAGTTCACATAACGCTACATTATGTGAATGAAGATGCCTCTCGTAACTGTTGAGGAAAAAACTCTAATCTGATATATTGAATCTCCACCGCTCACCGGATAGTATTGAAACTCATATTTCATTTCCATTTAATTTCAATTGACGTAATTTTCTTTTTATTCTCTGCTGCCTCTTGTGATGTGGACTCCATATTTTAGGGGGGGGGGGGAGAGGGGATTCAGGGTTTCTTCATCCCTCTGGTTTCCCATGTAGGGCTAGTTATGTATTTGGCATAAGGCAATAAGAAATGTTAGTCCCGGCTTCCTTCTACACAATTTTACAGTTCACCACTGTTAGGAGGTTCCTACCTACCGAGTCCAGAATGTTATAAGTTCAAGGGTTGTTAGGCATAGTAATACAAAATGAAAATGTGTACACACCCTTTAATGGAAAATACTTAGCGATATAAATCACTTGGAGAAATATTCCCGCCCTTTGCAGGTCCCGACACAGCATACGGCATTACCATGCGTGCCGGCCTAACTGTATACTCTTACACCGTTCAAGCCCATATTCGCTTACCCGAAATAGAGATGATACAGACGTGATAAAAAAGTAACAGTAGCAATTCAATAATATAAGTAGAGATGACCAATGAACTTAATACTGTTTGACTTATGTACTATTTTTTTATTTTTTGTTGAATTAGTTATTAATGTAGAATAATATAATATAAATTGACATATAATGTGTGCACCTTAAATAGGGCAGTAATAATATTTTTTTTCACTGTGTTTGCTATCTTGTCTATATAATATGTTGCTGTCTGTGTGTGTGCCATACCTATCTGAATAAATAAAATACTGTTATTAATTTGTATATCGGGAAAATAACACTTTATACCTTTTTTTCTTCTTCTTCAGTCTTGGTTTCTTCTCTGCTGGATATAAGCTCCAACCAAACGCTTCCACTCCTTTCTGTTGCTCGCCTTTCGCACTCATTGTCCAATGTCCACCCTAAAATAAGGTTATGTCGCCTATAACCATATTTTCTGTGGGTCTCCAAATTCAATTTTCTTTGTCCATGGTTTCCAGTTTACGAGTCTGGGTTTCAAATACCATCTTGTCTTGCTATGTAAACCTTTTAACATATCCAAATTTTATAGACAGTCTTTGTAGAGCATTCTTATTCTTTTCACCGTGTAGCCGTCCAACTCGGATCGTAGGCCTACTTTAAGCTTTTAGCAAAGGATGTGCTTTTATTTGGGCACACAAACAAAAAACTTCATATAATTAATATCAAAAATTTGGGAAGGGAAATTGCCTACGTTATATTCATACAAAAATACTGAAAGAATACCAAAATATCTTCAAATTAACAGTGAAAAATAATAGTTTTCACCTACTTATTATTGTCACTGTTATTCCGCATAACTATCCTACATTATAATATTTTATATTGTAGGTATTGTGAACAATTACGTACCGTTTTTGCGATTTTGTACTGAGAAAATCTGTTTTTTTTTCAGCATATTTCATAAATCTGTATAAAATATTACGCAAACATCCGACGAAGCAGAAGACATTTTATATAAAGTTTAAAAAATATTCCTAACGCTTTATTTCTACGCACTTAATGTATCGAAAAATGTAGAAAAAGAGCAGGCAAATTGACATTTCAAAAATTTCTTAAAACGGCAGACCTTGGATCTCGACAACCGTTACTCAATATGCTGTGGTAAAAATAGAGTAGATACATTGAACCTTTATCTAAGGAATGACCGTAAAAAGGGAAACTTCCAACATTCGTCTTTCTAATTTTATGGACCCCATGTCTAATAATTTGACATTTACTCGCCATGTCCACTGTCCATAATTGGATAATAACTTTCGTCAGTCGAGTGTCATGTCCAATAATCGGACAATCGGTGTGTCAATAATTGGACATTTACTCGCCATGTCCATTGTCCAATAATTGGATAATGATTGTCGTCAGTCGAGTGCCATGTCCAATAATCGGACAATCGGTATGCCATATCAAATATTATAATCGGACAATCGGCGTGCCATATTCAATAAATAATCGGACAATCGGCGTGCCATATCCAATACATAATCCGACAATCGATGTGCCATATCCAAAACATAATCCGATAATCGGCGTGCCATATCCAATACATTATCCGACAATCTGTGTGCCATGTCCAATAATTAGACAACTGTTGACGTACATCGTGTGTGCAAATGTTCGCGTTCTTTTGACGAGACATCGGCTATATGTTATCGTCGCCTGCCAGTGAGGATGAGGGGTAAAAAAATGACTTTGTTTTTTATTTTTCTTACATTGTTTTTCACTCACATTTCCAATAACATTATCTACATGAAACAAACATGGCTTATATTGAAATTTGAAAGCTTGCCGGCGTTAGTGTTCTAGAAAATTTTATTACAAAATCGATACCAAAACGGCGAAACACAAACAAAATAATGATAATACAATATAAACCAAATACAAAGAGATAAAATATAATATAATACAAGCTGTAACCTGTCAAAAATGACGTTGTTTGCGGGGTAGGCAGAGATAACTGATCACCAGACTCTATCCTTACACGTATATAATTATTGGACGTTTATTCTAATGGTAAATTATTTTTTTATTTAGCGTAGTATTTTCTATTCCACTTAATACGAGTACTACAATATTTACCGATTCAATTTATAAATCAAAATGTGCAAATTTAATATAGAGGAGCTCGACATCTATCGATGACTGCTCAAAACATTTTGCAGACTCGTATAATGTCAATTAACACCAAAGGTGAACAACGATATGTACCTAGTAATCCTAGTATATTTCGCAACACTATGTCAAAAATGTGGTATTGACTGGAAAATAGTCGAACAATATTGAAAGCGCTACGGCAATTTCGCGTCACAATGACGCCATGACAACAATCAAGTATTTGCCTCATTGTGTTATGAAATTGGCGTGAGTGGAACAATTTATTGTCTCGTGTAAACAAACCTTTACATTTACCCGATTTTCACCAGAATTACGTAAGCCGATACCCGTAGAGCAATTGGGTATTATGTAAGCAAAGTAGGTGAATCATACAGCAAAATGTTATTATACTTATTGGCTGAATTCGCGACCTGAAAAATCAAATGGTTATCTGAAAACCCCTTGTGGATATAATCTGGAAACTCCTCGATTCCCCGAAGCACGGGAAAGTCGGTCAAAAGCTCCACAGAGATAATAATAATATACCCAATATTACTACTAGTACATACTCATACGAATTATTATAAGCCCAGTAGATCTGGGGTAGTTTTATACGCGTGCTCTATGCAAAGGGTCGGGTAGCTTTTATTTTTTTCTTGTAATATAGGATTCAATTTGTGACCATCTCAGATTATCGCGGTCCACTTTTGGCCAAACTGTTGTATTGAATTTGGTTCTGTAAAATTTTGACGTATTTTAGGAGTTATTATAAGCTAGTATTTCAATTATTTTTAAGGTAATGAGCTGATTTTAGGTTTACATTATGAAATATACTCAGAAAACTGTGTTTTTTTTTTGCAAAACTAACCGTTTAGACAGAATTTGAAAAAAAAAGAATGAGTAAATAGCAAATGAGATGGTGACAAATTTGGATCGTACATTACTGATCCAGTCCAAACAACATACCAAATAAATTATGACTACCCTACCTTTTGCATCTTGGTAAGATGCAAATTTTACTGGACTAGTTCATACATACATAGAACAGTCTTACGTACGTAGATGTATAGGTTTCTAAAACTACAGCATGTACAGTATACGTGTCAAAACTTTAAGACCAATACTTTATCAGCGTTTGACTTTGTTACTCGTAATGTATAATGCCAGAAGCCGTCCCGTGTGGACCACATAACATGTTACGTAGTGTATAGTTGTTCCACGCTTACTCATTAGGTACGAGTACTTTCTGTTCATGTTTTTGAGACTTACGTACGTAAACTAATGAACAATGTCATGTTCTAGAATTTCGTGTTTAACCATTTTAAAACCCATTCATAACATAATGCTGGAACCACACGCTTGCCGAGCGTCCACAAGTAAAAAGGCGTGTGGATGGGGCGTTTGTCTTTGCTCGTGTACGTAGCTGACTGTTAACGCCTTTTTAGTCATGGGCACAAAAATTGTGGACGCTCAGCAAGCGTGTGAATGAGGCATAACAGTGTCTGCTAAAAGTGATATTTTGACAGGCCATTTCGGGTATACTGCTAGTCCTATAAAAGAATATATTGACCATTTTTTATAGATAATTATTTAGTAAGTAATATTTTTGTCATTAACCACTTTCTCCTATCTTTTACCATAATCATTAAATGCTTTAAATGCTTATACTTTAATTTAAATCACATTTCGATTAAAAAACAGATGAGCCATATTTTTAACGGTCGGTTCTAGATGAGTATTCGGGCACAGCTAGCTTAAAATTATAAAAAACAAATGATAATACCATTGTGCGGTGAATTATTATGGGAATAAATAATCAAAATACCTATTGTTTTAATGCAAATTACATAATACAATATCTATACATATAAAATTAAGTCAGTTTTTTTTGTAAGTGTTCGCATAACTCCCGCATTTTACGATGGATTGCTATTGAAATTTAGAATAACCTTTGGGATAGTATAGGCTGTGTCCTAACGTCGCCGGTTTTTGGAGAAAAAGCTCTTCCTATGAGATACTATGATGATGAGGGAATCCAAGGGTTGTGTGGGGTTGAGTTTGGTATCATATGAATTTGCGTTGGAAAATAAATTCAGATCTTAAGTCACATTTTGTTCAGCTCAAGCCTATAAAGTATGCCGGGTTGGTTTGTTAAATTTGGCGTTGGGAAGCACGGGTAACCCAGCTAGTTGAATTATATTTTAAAATAAATATGAAATATCTACCTATATTTAGGTGCATGCCACCTTTAGGTAATATCTACCTACGTGGCGTAAATTAATTGCGAAATCACTAATGCGTACATAAATAATCATATTTTCTAATTAATATTGCAAACCAGCATTCAGAATATTATATTTGTAATATTTTGAATTATTACCTATATTACTGTGCCCGGCTTAGCTCAAGTAAACGTTTTGGAAAAAAAATAAAAAACTATTTTTGAAGTAGGTGCGTATGTTATATACCTAACTGAGCAGGAGCCCGCATACCAAGGTAGACTAAAGCACTTTTAAGAACGAATGTGAATGTCAAAAAGTAGGGTAAATAGCCATCGTTGCGTTGTATGTTATTTACTTTTATTTTATTTATTTATTTATTTTATTTATTTATTTCTTCTGGACCTTAATAATTTACGTCAGTCTCGAATATCTCTATAGAAAAATGAGACAAAGATGGCGCTTTGTAGAGGCACTCGAGTCAAAAGGTAATTAGGCACGTACTTGAGAAATAAAAGCCTCCGAAACGTTTTATTTCTACCCTTTCATGAAGAGCCTCTTATCGGAAAAACTATTCAGATTTTTAATAGATCAAATAATAATTGTTCTTTTTTCCCCGTCGTTGCAAGTAACCAAAATCTATCTACTGAATTTAAATCGTATGGCTAAAAATACTTACTAACTATATACTAGGCACACTTGTGTAAAAACATACATTTAGAAGCAAGTATTGATAATATTGAGGTCAAGCTGTAAGAATTTGCTGCAAACCAATCCGCAGGATTGAAACTGGAGAAGAAAGATTTATGAAATTTTTAAGGCTGTAGTGACCCAACATGGCGTCACTGTGTTACCCACGGCGTTAACGCTTAAAATCGCATGACAAAAATGCTAAAACTAGTGTTTTTTTTTTACTTTTTGGGGTTAATTTAGCTTCATTTAAAAAATCTTTTACCGTCATGCACTAGATAAAGGTCCAAAGCATATTTCATTAAGTAAGGTTGTCTTTGTATTTCAATAGTAATCTTCGCATAGTTTACAGAAATATACTTTTCTTCTTATCATTATAATATTTCAAGATATTACCCCGAACACACCTACGAGTACACCAATATAATCTATCAATTGGCTCCATGGATCATGAAATAATTAAAAGTACACAGTTAATAATTATTTTCTGCGGTTAGAGAAGACGCTATTTAATCTCAGTTGGTAGATTTTGTTTACACGCTCCATCGTCTCGTAAAGTAGATCAAATTAATTGAAGTAAATTGGAAAGCCTCAGTAAGAATATTTTATACTTTGTGATTTTTTGTAAGAGGATTAGATACTCACTCTGTTCTCTCTGATTGGAACCAATCATTAGATATAAAATGTATGAGGGTAGTTATAATATTCTATGCTTGCCGATTTTTTTTAAGGGCATGGCACCAGGAATGACGTCACAGTCTTTTCCCACGGCATTAAGGTTCAAAATTGCGTGACAATCGCATGATAAAATGGTAAAAATAGCGTTTTTTCCATTTTTTCTGGTTAATTTTGCGTCTATCAAAAAACTTTTACGGTTATTCCCTAGATTTTAATGCATATTATCAGTACAAAAATAAAATTTTACTCCGCTACTTTCGGGAAATGAGTTTCCGTCTTTCGGAAAAAAGATCAGAGGTGTTTTTCACATACTTTTTTGAGAAATCTATACAAGATATAAAAAATCTTTTACGGTTATTCCCTAGATAAAGATTCAATGCATCTACCCTATTTTGTTCCAAAGCCTATTTAGTAACGGTTGTCGAGATAGAAGGTCTCCCGTTTTTACAAATTTTTGAAATGTCGGTATGCACACTCTTAATGCATATTTTTTAAATTCATTTCTATGTTGTTCCTTCTTGGTGTTTCCTTACTGCGTGAAGATTGGTCGAATAACCGAGCTTTCGACAGCGATTCTTCCGCCATCTTCAGGGTGAAGTAGTTTTTGTATGTAAGAGTCCGTCGAGGTATCAGTAATGGATTCACCACGCTGCGAAAGCCTACAAGATTATTGTTTATTTTTAATAATTTTTCTCTTTTCCCTTACACATGTTTCTTTTTTTTTCACATACGTATGTATGCATTCTGTTTCTTATTTTTCATTATATTTTTATTTTAAATGTGATTTTAATGGGGCCACCGGCCACAGATTTCGATCCGTCAGTGATGTCCAAATATCGTCATTCGTTCTTTCAACAAGTCCAAACTAATTTGGTTCACACGAGCGAAACAATTTAATTAGGTTCGAAGTGTTTTACGGGTAAAATGGTGTTAGAATCTAAAATAAAATGTAGAAAACAATGAATAGACGATTAACAAGGAACCCATTGTACCGAATTCTAACTTCCATCGGCCGAATAAAATAAAAAAGGTCGATTTTTACACCCGTGCTTCATAGATGTTTTATTTTAGCAAAACATCATTCTCTGGGTGGATTTACTAGAGCGAGTTCTAGCGAATTTCTCTGAAAATTTCATTTCCCTCCTATTAAGGCTCTTTTAAGGCTTCATTGATGAGGGCTGTTTAATTGAAACACTTATTCAATCAGGTGAAAGAGCACTGGATCGCTACATCCTACGCTTCACTGGACAGTGATGTTCTATCACACATTTCAAAGAATCCCAAATAGTAGGTGGATAGAGATCACCAATTTTTATAGGTGGAATGCCGAGCTATGTATTACTCAAAATAAAAATGTGTTTGCTCATTACCCAGAAGTATTGATTAAAAGGGCGAATAGGAAAAGAGTCTGAACCATGATCGCACTTCACTTCATGTTTTTCTACGTACGAATATCTGACACATTACCGAAAGCAAAACAAAAAAAAATGTTGGATTAATGAAATATTCAAAAATTATTCTTTTGGCGGTATTGGATTGGCGGCACTCGAAACCGAGTACTATGCCTAAAAAGAGAAAGTGGACATAAACGTAATACCAACTCACAGTTTTAAATTTTGAGATGCTGCCACAAATATTAGTTGAGAAAATACACATTATTTTCTGATGTCTAAAAATGATGGGAGCATACATTCACAGACTGGTCTACGTTATAAGAGCCTTAATGTAGGTAGGGACTTAACTCGGGTATCTACCTAATTAAGTGACGGGAGATTTTGATACTTAAAGTACATTCGTAAAGGTTTTATTAAGAGTTTTATGAACGTACCTAACTTCTTTTTTCGCCCAAATTCGATTCAGAGTTTTTCACTCAACTCTGAAAATTAAAACTACTCCTACTGCTGTTATCTATCAAGGTAGGTATATTTCGATAATGGGGCAACCAGTAAACTCTGTAAGTATATAAAAATGCACAAAATATTATCTTTGCATAGATATTTATGTGACATTCAAAATGGGTAGTAGATTACTTGCAGAATATCGACGCGGAGTCATGACTCCATCAAGATAACTTGTAGGTACAATGGTCGTGTGCATACGAAAGAAGAAGAAGAATGGATAGCAAAGCGAACCTCACTGCTGAATTACCGAATGTCTTACGGGAGTTGTACGAACATCTGACTTTTACAAGACACTTGTAAAAATATTCTAAAAACAATTGGGGCCTATTCTACAATTAGAGGGTGCGATGTAGAATTAATATTAGGTATTGAGAAGTATAGTTTATAACATCTAATCAAAAATATTTTCTTTTCGTTAAATTCTGTAGCTGGGATATTTAAAAATTAATTTATTGTAGTAAAATTAATTTAAAACACGCTTATTTTGGTTTAAAAAGTTACATATTGGACCCATTTTTTTACGTAACTACCAACCTATTATACTAAAATATAAAAAAATAGCATAGTAATAGATTGTGGAATAAAATACTTACTCAAATTTTTAATTAAAAGCCCCCACTTGATGTTAATATTTGAATAAATAAAACATAGTCTATTTTATTTTATCAAAAAAATATGTTATGTTGTTTTTTGTGCCCAGTGTTGCCCGGCCAAATAAATAGTTTTAAGGCTCGGCCCCCAACTACGAGTACTTATGACGTCACGATAATTTCCCGCGGCAGGTTCGAAATCGCGTGAAAAAAATATAAAAAAGCCTTTTTCTCTCTTCACTTTTTGGGGTTAATATCGCTCCATTCAAAAAACGTTTACAGTCATTTACTATGTAGATCTTATTAATGCATTTATAAATACAAAAAAAATATCCGCGACTTTCGGGAAACGAGTTTCGGTCTTTCGTAAAAAATATCAGAGGTGTTTTTAAGAAATTATGTTTTTTGAGAAATTTGTATAACATTTTTTTTTTTACGGTGATTCCCTAGATACAGGTTCAATGTATCTACCCTTTTTCTTTCCGAATCATATTTAGTAAGGATGTCGAGATCTAAGGTCTCCCGTTTTTTTTAATTTTTGAATTGTCAATATGCCGACTCTACATCTACTCGTCTCATACATATTTTGTATCCCTTATTCCCTGAAATATTAATTTTTATTTTCGAGTAGCTTCCAAATTAAAATCGCTTTTGTGTTTTCAAATTAATTCCAAAACCTTCAATGACAGCTAGTCAACGACCGAATAAATGAATTATTAAAAAAATCTGATGGTTGCATTGATTTTTTAATTAAAAAGTTGATTCATGTAAATGTAATGTGCATATTTTTTTGAACAACTTTGTAAAAGCTACTACTACGTCAAAGCGTGTGAACATAATCTATCAGCAGAATTTAAATAGCGACTTTTTTAACGACATTCGTCCAAACTAACGTCCAAAAACAACATGGCTAGACAATCGTAGACCAGATTCTCAAGGGCTGACATGTTCTGAGAAAAGCGAATCGTATTATAGAGTGTGTATGACTAATTGAATAAATGCGACGAAAGCACGAAGTGTGCCTAAGGATAGGAAAGTCTGATTATCTGTTCTTTCTGCCTACCCCGCAAGGAATGTGGCATGAGGGGATAGAATAAAATATAACATAGATTAGTATGCAATATCGACGACCTGGCGTTTTTATATGTAAATTGACATATTCTGATTTTCAGATGAACGTGTGATTTTCTATTTTATAGATGTTTCGACACTTTTGCTGGTGTCACCTTCTTCAGATTTAAGATTTAATTTTCATTTAAAACTTTTTATTCTGGAAATTTTAAACATTCACATAAATCATTCCTAAATTTAAAAAGAATCCAGTATCCTTTACAAATGAAATATCGGGTATGACAAAACTCATCTTTGCATATCCTGCAATTGATTCAAAATGATTATACAGATGGATAGAAATGTGAATAGTTGAGAAGTTAAACAAACTGGAAGACTGAACGCAATACGAACTAAATAATTGGTACGATGCTTGTTTGCACAATTTCGTGAATTTAAAATTTGCAATCACCAATGTTCTCTATCTACATACACAGTGTGGACGTGCCTTTATTTCGCAGTAGTCGAAATTTACACATCAAGCAAAAACACAAAATATACATTGATAATAGTGCAGCCAAAATAACAAGTCTCGGGATTCAGCGCCACCGTCGCCAAACGATGTTTCTATTGGTTACAATAACGGTAGCTAACATTATAGTATCACAGAAACATAGTGCGTCAAGAAGGTCTCCTATTTGGATTAATTGAAAGAATGAACGAGGGGACAAACTACATACAGAGGAAGAACAAGAAATGAATACCTGGACGACCTGTGCCAGGATATGGGGCTTCGACTTATAATATAAAGAGTTAAAAGAACCGCACAGGACAGGGATGAGTGGAGAAGGAGACATGAGGATTTTCTGGAAACCAATCGTGACGATTGAAACTGGAGAAGAATACACCTATGATCAAAATATTACATATTATTACCTACGTAGCTAAAATAGACATACAAATATACTCACCATATGACATATTGAATATGTCCACACCAAAATCACCAGAGAGTTCATTGAATAAACGAATTGCTCTACTGATCGGAGAGTTTGGAATGATGTTGGTACAGCCTGTACAGTATACAAAGATATAATACCAAAAATATTGGAGGGACCTGTTGTATGATTGAGTAAAAAATAACTCATATGGATGAACGAAGAAGGGTGAGGAAGCGTGGATCTGGACCGATTTCGTTATAGACCAGATTCTCAAGGATGGACGCATTTTGATTAAAAGAAATTGGAGAGCGCGTATGACGAATTGTATGAATGTGACGGAAGCAAGGAGTATCCATAAGGATAAATAGAGTAGCCTAGAGTTCTGTCCTCTCTGCCTACATCGTAAGGAAAGCGGCGTGATGGGATGGATTAGGAGGCGGTGATATGACAGATTACTTAAATTTACATTTTGTTTACCAGACAGATTGATTGTGAAGTGTTAGCGGTATTAAAATGTCATTTTAGTTCGCTTTTCCCCCGTGTGGGTTGACGTTTTTGTCGTTTACTTCTAGTTAACATTGTTTGAATAAACATTCTGATGCATGTTTGACAACATTGAATTAATTAATTTAAATAACAACAACTTGTAAATACATAGTTGGCAGCACTGATTAAAATCGACAAACTGACAAATATTTAATTTTGGAACATAAATGTTGGTACCTCTGCTCACCTACATAATGTTGAAACGTCAGGTGAAATTAAAATCAACACTTTTTTGAGAGTGAATAATCAACTTACATAATTCTGGTAGAAATCGGGTATGCTTGTAACGCAGGGCCGTGGCAACTTTTGCATGTTGCTCGAATATATACGGAATTTAAAATGCTTCACGATCGCAATGCCCTCAGCTACGGGTCCAAATGTGTTCAGTTAATACTACTTTTCATTTAATAATATTGCGTAATAGGTACGAAACAATATGTCGTCTACCCTTGGTATTCATTGACATACTCGTAAAACAAGTCTACAAAATGTTTTGAGCAGTCATCAATAGATGTCGTGCCCCATTATAATAAATTGTAAATTGTGCGGTTCTTTTTAACTCTTTATATGAGGCGAAGCCCATATCGTGGCACAGGTCGTCCAGGTATTCTTTCGTTGGTCGTCCTCTGTAGTCTGTCCCCTCGTTCATTCCTTCAATATTAATACAAATATGAGACCCTCTTGACGCACTATGTGGCCGGTCCTTCTGGCACGTCTTTCTGCTATTGCATTGAGCAGGGGTCTTTCTCCTTTGATTTTGTTGAGAACTTCTTCGTTCCTATACAATGTCTTCTTATCTTCTTCCGCTTATGTTAGATCTATGATCTGTTTGTATCGGCGTTTGTTGCTCCTTCTTGGGATGTGCTATCTTGGGATACAGCTATCTCTCCATATTTTTGGTGGTCTTCCTGGCAGCCTTTGATCTATGGGCATTTCATTCGCAACAACGTAGGAGAGTCTTGTTCCATTCATTCCATTAACATGGTCTCTCCAGAACCGTCTCCTCTTCCGGCTCCACTGCACGATATCTTTAGTTTCGCAAGTTTCTCTTATTTATTTATTTACACATCAACGGCTAAAGCCTTTAACAATTTCTTGTTGGTACAGTGTCAAATACATAATAAAAAAAAAAAAAAACATTACTATTGCAACACAACAAATCAACAAAATATTTAGTTAATAATAATAAACAATTCATATTTCATAGAAATCTCAAAAAAATAATAATAATAAATCAATCAATCGGCATGCATAAACAAAACATCACATCCAATCCATCTGTGCCCAGCAAACCTTACAACAATAAATACATTAATAGTCCAGCAATATATAATATTATGTACATAGGTATATACAATACATTGTGTATAGTAAGTAGCAGGTAGTGTCGCAGTAGCTACGTACAGTAGATGCGCACATTAACTGGACACAGATTTGCATGACAATATAATGCCCTCATGGAGCATAATCCTTAAATTGTACAACATTGATTATTGAATTATGAAAGAGTTTCTAATTCTGTCTTTGAGGGTTCTACCGGCTATGGATCTGAGAGTTTGCATCTCGGCTACCCGAAGAAGATATACAATGTAATTTGTTTTAATATTGTTCCTATACTATGTTCACGATTCTACCTAACGTGTAAACCATTCTTTGGTTCTCACGCGTAGGGTAGGCAACATTCAATATCGATTTTTTAAAACGCTGAGTGGAAATGAAATATGTTCCCGTATCCCTAATAATGCGTACAAGGGATGGTCCCATTATACGGAAGGTATCACATTATAGGGGATGAAACCTGAGGGTTTGTTCCAAGGGACGCTGACCTATAATCATTCACCTACTACCCTTAAATATTTATTCTCTTTAACGCGCTCTCAAATATTCACGTATCTTACCTACCTATACCCATTAACAATCAGGATATTCAATGCAAATTTAGTTTTTTTTTTTAAATTTCGGATAAGCTTTTGTGCTGATATGCGTACAAAACAAATTACAGCAAAATGAATAATATTAAACGTAATTGTAGAGCTTAAGGAGCTCATATTTATCAGAGCTCATAAGTCACATCTAAAAAAATACAGTCATGTTAAAAAATTCAAAGTGCCGGAAGTTATTAAAATTGAAGAAGAAAAATAATTGACCTATTATTTTTTATTTTTTTTATTATTTATTTTCAAAATTAGGTACAGCTAGGTACAACCTGTGTTTTGCTCAATCAATCAAATGTGCAACAATAATAAAACCGCACAAAATAAGATAAAACAGATCAAAATAAAATAAACCAAAATAAGATCAAATAATATAAAACAAGTGAAATAAAGAAAAAGAGTGAGTTAAAAAGTATGTTTAAAGTTACAATAGCTATGTACTTAATTAGCACCTGAAAATGTAAGTTCTGACACTTACGAAGGCGGTCATGCCGGTAGATAGCAAATTATTGATATTGTGTAAATGTAGGTGTTTATTTACTTAAAGATATTTTAAAATGAAATAGGTACACACTACAAAGTAAATAACAAGTTCAGAACCCAACCCCTCTACATGCTAATATGCCTAACTTGATATGAATGATGATTGAAAATCCGTTGGTATTGTTGGCACAGGCAGGCAGCATTGGGTAATTGACGGGATGACTCGGTGTATTTGATACGCGTAATGGTCCGTTGTATGTAAGTTCCACAAAGGAGAGAGTGCTTTACTATGGTGATGAGAGCATTCTCCTTACACTCCTTATACTCTCCCATACATCTATCTATTCATACTGTGTAGTGTAAGGGGAGGTAACTATAGATAACTATCCATTATGCGTCAACCTTTGTACTAGGGGTTTTGTACTCAAGTACTGTCTCTTAACTTAATATCAATGAGCAAGATGCATAACGTTAGGAACCTTATATAACCAGGACTCGAGTGATACATGACAATAGGAACCTAAAATCTTCTTCTTGTTTGTCTTGCATTAGATCCGGGGATCTGTTTCTTGCACAGGGGTCTCTTGGGACAGCGAACTCCAACTGTCTCGCCACCTCTTTGCTGGTCTTCCTGGTTGGGGATTGCCTTCTGGGATGTTATTAGCCACCACGTGTGGAAGTCTGTTATTGTCCATTCTCTCCACGTGATGGTCGCGCCAGAATCTTCTTCTTTTCTTGCCCCGTCTTATGATGTCTTCCGTGTTGCAGGCTTCAGGCTGTTGCCTGTATGACTGTATCTCTGGCTCTGTAGTGTTCGACAGAGCGTAGTGTTCTCATTTCCGAAGTTCTAAGCAGTGCTTTTGTCCTGGTTGTGTCGGCCCTTGATTCGATTCCATATGTCATTACTGGCCGGACACACCATGTTCGAAGGTACATGGTGGAAGTCCATTTTTAAAGATAAAAATGTAAGAATGTATAGACTGTCGAGCAATGGGGGAGAGAAATTGGAAAGTAGCAGCAATGGACAGAGGGAGATGGCGACAGCTCTTGGAGGCAGCTAAGACCCACACAGGGTTGTAACGCTGAAGATGATGATGATGATGATAGTTTAAAATCCACGTAATGACTTTAATTACACGAGACTAGTGTTGGAGGATTCTCATCTCATCATCAGGCGTTTAAAATTATTTAGGCACATTTTAAAAGTACACCAACAAGATATTTATCTTGCAAACAGTTGTTTCGAAAGAGTTTACAATTTTTTATGTCTCCAAACATTTGGATGGAAATATGACTGTTGGTTCTCTAGGGACATGAATAAAAGACGATTTCATGAAAAATTTCAGAGGCTAAAAGTCTTTGTAAATCTCAAAGACAAATGTCTCCAATGAGACTCTTGTTTATCCTTCAGCGAATTACGTGTATTACAAATTGTGTCCTGTTTTGATAAAACTCCGGTATGAGATTTGGTATATAGGTCATCAATTTTCTCACAAATGAATAATGATTCAAAACTGTTCCCTAGAGAATTTGCTCACACACTCTTTTAACTCCAGTAAATTCGTCGTTAACTTAACTTTTTTGGTATGTGTGCTTTGCATAAGGTCCGGGAGTTACTGATCTAAAGATATAAGTAAGAACATGAAGATAAAACGATTCGTTCATAATTCAGCTGTCAATCACAGGCATGCACCACAGATATAACAAAACATATAAGTTCATTCCGGTCGCCTCACACACCCACACTTAATGTCGCTCTCATACTCACTCTTCGCACACCTCAGATATTACAATTTTATTATTGATGTTGTTAGTAATGTATATTCTAAAAGTGTGAGCATCTCGGGTCGCCGCGGCTCACATGGTGACGAAAATTAGATTTTTTATGGTACCTACCCTCTCTTTCTTTTCCCAAAACTATGACTAATCGTTTCTAAAAACCAAGTTTAAACTTCGACGGTGGTCCAAAAACATTTTGTTTCAACTTCAATATGTATATTGGTAAGCCTGTCGGAGAAATTTAGATTGTCGATTTTTTATTCTGGTGTTGTTACCTACCTGATTGGTTGAAACATTCACTGGAATATTTTCAAATTCAATTCCGTTCCACGAGAGAATATTTTTGAATTGACTTTTTTAGCAACAAAGTAGGTAAGTACCTGATTGTAATCGAATAACGCTGACATTTTTTGAAAAATTCAATGCGTACAAATAGTGACGTTTGGAATAAATAAATTTAGAAACTGATCAATTTATTGGGTCAATGTGAAAGGTTTATTACGATCATCTCTACAGTCGTACCCTGATAAGAGAAGAGGTATTTTTTTTTTATTATATTGTTTTTATTGTTTTCTTGTTCTTCTTCATCCCTAGGCCGTAATTCGGGCACTTGGACATGTCAATTGGTTACGATACATATTATGCAGCCACAATATTAGCACTATGAAATAATGAAACAAAATCCATGCCATTAGAATGTAAAGTGTTCTATTTGCATTTCGTCATGAATTTATAAAATAAATACTACCTTGGTCCTCAAAATATCACAAATACTAGATAATACTATTTATAAATTTAAATGTTCCATTTTCTCTATGTACTACATTCGCTTATGCTACCAATTATGAGAAATTTTTCTATTCTATCTCTCTATCTATACCCTCACGCCACATCCCTTGCAGGGTAGGCAGAGAGGACAGAGCGCCAGACAGCCCTATCCTTACACACACTCCTAGCTTCCGTCACATTCATGCAATTAGTCATACACGCTCTCCGATTCCTTTTACTCAAAACGCGTCCATCCTTGAGGATCTGGCCGACATGATCGGACCAGGTCAGTCTCGGACGGCCGCGCTTTCTCACCCCTCTTCGCTCATTCAGATATATCTTTTTTGTCATCCTGTCATCATTCATTCTCTCAACATGCCCAAACCATCTTAGTTTGTTTACTTTCATTCTTGTCACTACACCAGTCTTGCAGTCACTCATTTCCCTAATAACCTCATTCCTTATCTTATCTCTCAGCGTTTTCCCGCACATTCTTCTTAATGACCTCATTTCTACTGCATTCAACCCTGATTCATCCTTCTTCATCCACGTCCACGTCTCACTAGCATACATCAGGGTCGGCACCAAGACAGCATTGTGCACTAGCACTTTTGCTTTCATAGACACATTGCTACTACTAACAATCGGACCGAGCGCACCATTCGTCCTAGTACCGGCCAGCTTCCTTCTTTCAATGTCTCCATCACAGCGTCCATCTCTAGTAAACAAACTTCCCAGATATACATACTCATCCACTTGCTCCAGACAGTCATTACCAACCTTTATCACACAATTTGTCCTTATTTCCTCTCTTTCGAACACTAATACTTTCGTTTTATTTACATTCATTTTCATACCATTCATATCGCAGCTTTCGTACACACAGGATACTATCCGTTGTAACTCACATTCATCATCAGCCATCAACACTAAATCATCTGCAAACATTAACGCACATACTTTCACTCCATTTAGGTCCACACCAACATTCAGCTCATTCAGAGGACGCATGCAGTAGTCGAAGAACAGGTTGAACAACCAAGGCGACATGACGCAACCCTGTTTAACCCCTTTTGTGAGAGCGAACCACTGCAACAACGCAGCATTCACCCTGACACAAGCAGAGCTCTCCGTATATAGAGACGCGATTGCGCCAATCAGTCGGTCGCTCACCCCATATTCCGACAGTACACGCCACAGTCTTTCTCGGTCCACACGATCGTATGCCTTCTCCAGATCCACGAACGCGCAGAAGAGCCTCTGGTGTTTAGCCAGAAGCTTCTCCACGACCATCCGTAGGGAGAAGATCTGATCGGTGCACCCCCTGCCACTCATGAAAGCACCCTGCACATCCCATACTTTACTTTCAGTCACTTTTCTTACTCTTTCAATCAATACCTTTCCATACAGTTTGCCCACAGAGCTCAGCAAACTGATAGCCCGATAACTGCCGCATTCCAACCTTGAGCCTTTCCCCTTGTACAAAGGGCAGATGACTGCCCTCCTCCAATCCTCAGGAGTGCAGCCACTCTCCCAGCACAAGTTGAAGAGCCTCAGGCACCACTCGAGAATCTTCGGGCCACCTTGCTTGATGAACTCTATGGCCACACAGTCATGTCCCGCAGCTTTACCATTCTTTGCTTTTTTCAATGCAAGCACAACTTCATTCATACGTATTTCCTCGTCCTCAGCAATATTTACATTCATACTATCTGCTACATTCGTCTGGTTTGTACTAGTACCACTTTCATACAATTCTTCGAAGTATTCTTTCCATCTTTCAACAACTTCTTCTCCATTCATCACTAAATCACCATTCTTATCTTTGATGCAATTGATACTGTTTTTCTCACTTCCAGATCTCTTTCTTTTTACTTCCTTCCAGAATATTTTCAAATTCTCCTCGGCGTTCCTCGATAATTTCATACATTCCTCTTCCTCAAGTTTTCTCTTTTTCTGGCAAACCATTTCTTTCACTTCTTTCCTACACGCTTTATATATATTCTTCTTTCTTTCTTTCTCACCTCCATCATCTGGTTTCGCACCAAGCACATCATTCCACGCTTTCTTTTTCCTCACTACAGCATCCTTCACCTCATCATCCCACCACGCATCACCTTTTTTCCTTCCAACCAACGCTTCTCCACATACTTCTCTTGCACTCTTTACTAGCACCTCCTTCATAACATTCCATAGTTCACTCGTCGAGCGTTCCTCATCATCATGTACTTCTAGCCTTTCGTTAGTCAGTCTTTCATATTCATCCCTAACATTCGTCTCTTTCAGTTTTTCGACCCTGATTCTCCGGACAGGCTCCAACTTCCGAGCCCTCGAGCGCCAACCGGAGAAAAGATCAATCCTTGTTATCACAAGGAAGTGATCCGTCCACAGTCCGGCGCCCCGAAATGCCCGGGTGTCCTTTGTCGCCTTCCGGAGCTCAGAGTCCACACATACAAAGAGAAATTTTTATTGTTTTTAATTATATTTTGTATTTTTCAAAGGCCGTATGGCCGTTTATGTCATAATAAATAAATAAATAAAATACATGCATTTTTTTATTAAGATTTCTAAAACGCTATTTTTACCATTTTATCATGCGATTGTTCACGCGATTTTAAACCTTAATGCCGTAGGAAATGACGGTGACGAAATAGTTGGATCGGGAGCCTTAATATACATAGTAGTTTGTCATTGAATTAAATATCTTTTTTCACTAGCATCGCTTTAAATTCGTCACGTCACATATTGAACCATCGTAAATAAAAGTAAGTGTGCATTATTGTATTACTCCCTTAAGTTGTGTATCCTCTCTGGAGCATTTTGACGTGAATAATAGAAGTTGGTTACATAAATTCTGATGTTTTCTTCACAAAGTGGATTAGGTTCCTGAAAAGTGGATCCTCTCCTATCAATAGTCAATCGTACGTGGGTATTGTGTTGTTCCCACATACGCACATACGCACAAACATACATAAAATACTAAAAGACTAAATTGTCCAAACCGATTAGATATTCGGCAATTTGTATCACCGACAAAACGACAATTATTCTTTCTTCATTTCTTTTACTTTCTGATTAGGCTCAACGCGGTGCCTAAAATGCAAGCATTGTGCCTGAAATATCAGTATTTACAAATCGTCTTACAATATTGCAAGTATTAATAATATTACCGATTTTTGCATTTCTATGAACTTATACATTTTCCTGTACTTACATCTATTTTTTTATTCATTTATTAGCGATTTTGGTTTTATACCTGTAGCTGATAATATTAACGGATTCAATAAATTAATACATTTTTGGTAATCTCATATTAATATTATTCCAACTTCTGAATTTGTTCTCGAATTTCTCTGTGAGAACACTCAATCATTTTGAATATTTTGAAAACCGAATACGAATTCCCGCTGGAATGTCACGGACCAATAGTGACATTGGAATTCCGTCTGCGGGTTTTGGGTTGCGTAGGGAATGGATGTGGAAATAAAAGGATTTGTTTACGTCGAAACCAATTTGTTTTTCTCTGTGTTTTGTCACAAAAAAATCTCTAAATCTAAATGAAGAGGTTGAATTTCTGGGATAGGTTCGTTAGATTACTGTTTTATATTTCCGGGATCTTGGTTCGTTCTCAAGTACCTACATACAAGAATTTAGTTAGTGATTAAAAAGTTCGTCGTCTTTTCGTTATTTATTTATTTACACTATTGGTGGAAAAATGGAGATTAACATTTGTTCACTTGGGCGAGCTTGTCGCAATGCTGTAATCTCTGCCAGCTAATCACAATTATTATCATGCATAGAAATGTGAACGATATATAATGTTATGTATCATTATGTAATTGGGGTTAGCTGGCAGAGATCGCAGCGTAAGCTCGCCCTAGTGAACAAATATTGTAGCATCTAATACTTATCATATGCTAACTTGCTGATGCTCTATTTTGTTTGCGTGAACCGTACATAAATAAGGTTACATGTGAGAGAATATGGACAACATTCAAAACCAAAGAAAAAGTCCTGGCGCTGTCGTTTCGGTAAGAAGACAGCGGTTTGGAGAGAAAGACTCACTAGGTATTTATTTTAAAAAGAAATAAGATACGTTCCATACTAATTCTAGATATATTAAAATACTAACGTACAGTGTACACATAGGTATCTACTAAATAGTCATATCCTATATTTTTTTACGATCCCTATAATATGAACAAGTTTACTATAAATAAAATACAATATTTGTTTTTGGGATGGTAAATGTGATAAAAAAAAAATAGGTAGGTAGTAGGTATATATTCCTATTGGTATTTGTAAAAGTTGGCCGTACCAACCTAGTAGCAGAAAAAAATAAACACAACCTTTCAATTATTTTCAACCCCGGGGTGACATTAAAAATGCCTTTGTATTGAAAATGAAAAAAAAAAAACGAAAAAAATAATTAACTTCCATGAATTTCTGATTGGTTACTCTTGTGTCGCTAGCAGAGGCGGACAGTGGCGCCACCACTCGGGGGGAATGGGAATTAATTTATTTGTTGTTCTCAAAATAATATTATCGGGGTTTTGTGTATTTAATTACGTTCCATATTTTTTTCCCTGTGGGGGTTGTGAAGTTGCCCTCTCACTCCTTTTTGATATTTTTTAGAGTGTTCTGTAGCAGTCAGGTTTACGGAAAACTTTTGACAGATATTTCATATCTTTGTCATCAATGGTATTCACCAGCTATTCTGAATGTCATTAACCTATACGTTAGCCCAAAGAAAATGTATGTGTTTATACACACGCAGCATTTTATTTTATTTAGTAGCAGTAGGTAGTATTTATTTTATGTGAACATATAAGTACTAGACACTAAGATTTTTGACCACTAGGGCGAGCTCATCGCAGTGCTACGATCCCTGTCAGCTAAGTAACTTATTTTCTCCCATTTGGGGTAATTCATCCCCTTACATAGACCACTAGTTGGTTTAATTGGCAGAAATCGCCACAGGCGATTAATCCGCCCTTTGTATGTAAATTTATATGCCCAAAAGTTTTTATTTATTTATTTACTATAACACATAGCGACGACATGTTGAAATTCGTTAAAATTAACCGGTCTATTCTGGGTACTAAACTTATACATAATTTGTGTGTTTTTGGTCTGACATTATACTTAGGTATATTTTTTGTCCTTTCCTTTTATTAATATTTCGTGGAGGAATGGGGGTTGGGGGGAAGGTTAGCACAGGTGTGCTACCAACTACCCACCCGTTTGTTGAAATTCAATTTAATCGCAAATTAATAATCCTGCTTACTTGAGGAATAGAAAAAACTTTTTTAATACTGTTTTTGATTCGCATATAATATTTAAATTTCCCAACAGTATCTGATTTAAACCAGCCGACATATTCTGATTTAGGAAGAGATTAGACCCTCGACAAATTCAGAGTGAAAAATTCATACCAGGGGTGGTACTTTGTAAGCTTTCTCACCCAAAACACGCAGAAATGGAAAATGACTTACAGCGATATACATAAGGGCGTTTTTAGTTAGTTTTTAGATATTTAAAAAGCTGTAGTTTTTAACTCATGTAGTAAAATTAGTGTCCCATTTTACATACTATAATACTTTTGTCTTTCTTCGAATTTATGAGCACAACAATTCAGCGTAGTATTTTCCATTCTGCCTAACAATATTTTATACTACAATATTTAACAATTCAATTTATAAATCAAAATTTGTAAATACTCATACAACATAAAGGAGCTCGACATCTATCGATAAGTTTATTATGAAATATTATTTAATGAAAAGTAGTATTAACCAAATGCATTTGGACCATACCTGACGGCATTGTGATCGTGAAGTGTTTAAAATTCCGCATATATTCGAACAACTTGCAGAAGTTGCCACAGGGTCTGCGATACATATAGTTACCATGATTTCCACCAGAATTATGTAAGTTGATGATAGCGATGGAAATGTTGAGGCTCGCGACCCAACTATGACGTCACGGTCATTTCCCATGGCATAAAGGTTCAAAATCGCGTGAACAATCGCATGAAAAAATTGTAAAAATAGCGTTTTTCCCATTTTTTTGGGGTTAATTGCGCTTCAATCAAAAAACTTGTACGGTTATTCCCTAGATAAAGGTCCAATGTCTCTACTGTATTTTTTCCAAAGCATATTTAGTAACGGTCGTCGAGATCTAAGGTCTTCCGTTTTTAAAAACTTCAGGAATATCAGTATGCGTTCTCTCAAGGGCTGCTACTTGGATACGACCTTCATATTACTGAGGTCGAAATAATGGAGTCTATTGATCTCTAGTAACGATGTTAAAGTAATCAGTTTTCCAAAACGTTCCATTATACATATTGGATTTAAGAGACCTTTCAACTACCAGAGAGTAGGTACCCATCATCCAGTAACTATATTAACTTGTAAGTACAGCGACCCGAATAATGTATCGAATTACGTCTTGTAATGTGATTTTAGGAAAGGAGTTGGTATCTATATATATGGGTATCTCGAAAATATTTCCAGCGTCTTGAACGTTCAAAATCGCATGCATAGCACTAGATATAAGTACCTACTGGTATCTTATGTATAAAATTTTATAAATACGGTTTTCTACTTTATTAACGGGAAAACTTCGCTTTATTCAAAAAAGTTTAAATTAATTAATTCTGAAGAACATAAACCCTGTCCAATTAATGCGTACAAAGCAGAGTAATTCAAGAGATTTTTATGCATATACTCGTATTATCATTAAGAGAACGAATTTTCTTTGTGAAAATAAAAATGAAAGACTACCATTTGGTCGAAAAAGGATCTGTTCTTGCATACACAAACCCAAATACTTTCCTGCACACCTTGCACTAGGCTAAAAGCCTGTATCTCAAAGTGTGGAATGCATCGCCAGCGCCGGGGTTTGAACCTGGCACCTAGGGTGTCCCGTCAATGTATGGAGAATTTTTTTTTTAAGAATATCGAAACACGATAGGGCTCAAAATTTGGGCATTGACGAGTAGTTTCAGACTGCATATTTAGTTTTTAATTTTGATACTACTTTTAGACCTCTACCAGGCCCTGAAGATTTGTTTCAGGTACATATTTTCATACAAATATATTTCGTCATTTTCTACGTATTTTTTCAAATTAAATCAAAAATACCCATTGCTAAACTCAAGACCCAACAATATTAGTCATGAAAACCTATTATCAAAGTAAATAAAGGACATATTATATACATAGATAATAGCACTTTTGTTAGAAATACCCCGAACTGAACTTATAACTGAATTATACAACTGAAACTAAGTCATCTTACATATCGGTTCAATTCTACACTATGTGAATCCATGTCTAGATTTTTAAGCTTCAGAATGTATTGAGAAGCTTCAGTCATACAGTATTCCACTGCTTGTCTGAGAGAAAAAGTAAGAAAAAAAGTTTTGCTTCGGGTTTGTTTTAGAATAGAATTGAACTAATTGGAATAATTCAATTATTTATCAGAGGTATGGTATAATGCGGGGGTTGCATTATTTTGATATTCCTACTATATACCTACTCAATTCTAAACCAAAAAAGTTATTTAATTCACTACGAACTCCTCAAAGATGTGAAAATTTTCAGAATGATTTCTATTACGTATATATAGTCTCAGAACAAGATAAGTAATGTTGTATTGTTCCAATTTCATAGCTAGTGAATTTTAGTTCTACAGATGCTCGTTAGGACGTTTCTTACTCTTTGCATTTCATAAATATTTGTGAAGATTTCCAGTCAGTAGTGTAAAACTTAAATAAAATTATTTTCGTTACCAATGAGAGCTTTTTCGACAGGTCAATAATTGTGAGAGTCTGAAGATGAGAGGAATGAAGTTGAAAAGGTATTCTTATGGATGGTCAGAGGTTTCTTTTGCTTGAAATTGCATATAAACCCACTGCAATAGCCTGCCTAGGTAAATATGAAGACATTAAGAACACCACCCTTCTAGTACCATCAAACTAACAATTACCTCAGTGTCTCAGCTCATATTCTGAATGAGATGTTCCACATACATATTCCATATAGGTAATACATCAACCCTTGTTCTAATTAGATCAAACATTTTATTTTTTATTGATTCTCTTTATAATTAGAAGAGTATTTTCTCATCAACCATGATGGTGAACGTTCTATCATCATATAATTATTGTTCCCTTCTACATACACCCTCTTGACAATTCTACTGCTCTATCTATTTTCTTTTTATCGATCACAACCTTAGTAATTTTTAGAAGGGACCATATTTTGCATGTTGCGGAACCGCAAAAGTAATTAAAAGTTACAATAGAGATGTTCTTCTATCTCAAAAATTCCATCACTATATTGTGACATCGTACAAGAAATTGGTTTCGATTGAAGTGTTAGTAGCATCCATCACGTATTATAAATCAAAGTCCAGTACCTTTTCTCTTAATTGACATTAAACTTGTAGCATTTTTTTATAGCTGGCTCTGTAGTTATAACGTCATCACCTACTTTTTTGGTTAGTTTAAAAAAAGAAGTAGATCAATGATTGCTGACCAACAAAAGCGTCTTTTTTTCATTCTACAGGGCCATCAATGACCTAGAAGACCCTCTTTAAGTCTGAATCCTTTCTAAGACAGAGATTTTCTATAGCAGATCATCAGAAATAACGTAAAAATGCGTAATAACACTGTTTGAAAAACTCTCTTAGTAATGAATTCTGATGACCTCTCTGTGTTCCCTCGAGGAACGTTAAGGGTATGTTAAGTTGCATAAATACAAGCCAGCATCAAATTAGTATATTTTTCACAAAGTCTGAATATTTGCAGATACAAAAATCAGAATCATTATTCACAAAGTATTAAGGTAAGTTTCAGTAGAAAATAGCTATTTTTTCAGAACTTCAGGCCCCGGTAGAGGTCTAAAACATATGTCCAAGAATTTTTTTATTATTTTTCCCGTAATCTACTCGTCCATGCCCAAGTTTTCCGTGCTATCGTAAAACGGAATTTTAAAATTTTCATTTACGGGACACCCTACTGGCACCTCCTGCTCGATAGACTGCCGCCGTAACCAACTGCGCCAACTATGTACTCGAAGTAAGCTTCACAAATGTACAATTCACATTACAATTCGCCTAATTCTATGGATTTTTGGCTACTTACACTAAACATTTAAAACTAACTTACATTGAATGTTGAGTATTGAATCTCACAAACTAACTTATTCTAATCTTCCGAAACACCATCGTCTAGTTCAATCAACGTCTACTGGCTCATAGCAGCCATCGGAGGATAGCAGATGGTTTTTCAGTAGTACTAAAAATGGACTTGCACCATGTACCGTCGGTGGAGAACTTTAATATTTTCCTTGTGACTTTCAGGAAGGGGGTTATTTTCAACAACAGACAACAAAATGTAAACAACAGAGTTATACAATCGCATGCTTCTAAAATACATATTTATATCAAACTGCCTGAAAATCCTGGATTCTTGTTAAGATATTTGGACAAACTCAGATAAATATTAAGCCATTACTCATCCCGAAGAATTCACAGTACTTTATGGTACTAACATCATGCTGGACTATGCTTAGAAGAATGTGCCACAAATGTACCTTGTACCTTCTAAGCTAACCCTTCTCATAGGTCTATTCGTGACGCCTCAATAGTTCCAACAGTGAAGGGCAATAAGGACATTATTGTCGTTGTTTAGAATCGTAATCGAATGAAAGTTGTGTTATATACTCACTGCTAGCCATATTCATTCCGCTACTGGATATAGGCTCTTCTAAACTTTAAATAATCTTTTGTTTTGATTCATTAATAAATTTTATGTAAGAATACAATAATGGATATTTGAAATACTAAATAAAATAGTTAGAAAAAATAGAATAAGAGTGAATTTTAAAAAAAATATGACAATCATAAAAAAAGGAGTTCTAATCGTGGAGCACTTTTATTAGACATCAAATAGGGCGGAAGGCGGTGACTGAATCTTCTCGATCTCTCGAGAGCTTGAACTAGATAAAATCTGACATTTGACGTGAATTTCATTTCAAAAATACGATACCAGTGGTATCATACCACTTATAACCCCACACAACTCTTGGATCCCCTCAAAACGTTTTACCTACATGGTGAAAGTTTCAGAGCTCTAGTTAGTCTGGAAGTGAGATAAAATTTTATTGCAAGATTTGGAGGCAACAACAACAGCGTCAAGTCAAGCTAAAAAAAGCGTATAAAAATGATGATTTTTAATAATCGAAACGCTTTGGTATTAACGATTAGAATTTCGATATTTTTCCCATCACTTTCCAATCTGATTGTACTTAACATAAATAATTCTTCATGCCTCAATGCGATTACCAGATAAAGGAATTTGATTTATAGCTTTGTTTTTGTTTATGAATAATTTGTTTAACCTAAATACATATATTACACATCACATTGGTACTTTCAGATTTATAAGATATCTTCTTCTTCTCACTCGATCCATCGCAGGACATTATGGTACCTACTCGTGTGTTTTAAGATTTCCACAGAGACCGACCCCCCCCCCCCCCACCTTTAAATATTATCAATGAATACAGCACATGTAAATATATAGAGATATGACACCAGGATGTGGTGGAGTCGGTGAAGGTTAGGCATCGGAACACCCATCATGCCTCCTCACCCAGGGGTGTTTACATAATGCTACATCCTCTCGCTTCTGTTGAGGAAAATCTGTAACAAATATACTTTATTGACCATAAAAAAATTGTACAAAAATATTCGCTAGATTGGATCTTATTGGTCTAATCTAATAGTACCTATTATCAGCTTTATTACCCCCGTGGGATAGCTGTATTACCCTCAGTTTTTATTATTTTAATTAATAACTACCCCCAGGTTGGGAACCAGGACCTGAAGTGTCATTCAGGCATTTTTTTGAGGGCCTATATTGTTGGGAGAAACATATCAATAAGTATTTGTCTGTATTTGAAACCTTCAAGTTTTTATCGAGCACTGTCAAATATATTATAATTGTTGATCATCAATACTTTGATCCTTGTAAAAAGCCTTCATATCATATTTTTATTGACGTTTTCAAGTATGACACTCAGCTCATGTTACCTACATGTCAAACAAGAAAAGAAAAATTGTATTTTGAAAATGTCAAGTAGCTACCAATGAAATTGTGAGCACCTACTCACGTTTCACAAACAGAAACAGAATTAAGCGTGAAGAACCACGCTTATAAAAAAATTGTAGTTATATACAAATTAAAATTACCAATTGAAACGTGACAAGAGGCCCATAATATGCTGCTATTTGGCATTGCCGTTTACTCGTTCACTCAGCAAATACTGAAAGCATCGTCTTGAAACTGAAGACAGACTATCCTATAATTGCAATATTTGGAAATTCCTCGAATAAAAAATATCCCGAAAGTACCCCTGAAATTTACGGGAAGAACCCATTACTCGTTCAGTTTTTCAAATGCAGAAAAGAATAATTATTTAGCCTAAATATTGGTAACTATAAGGTTAACGAGGTCGTAGATTTTTTAATTTGCTCCCAGGTTCTTTTAAAAAAGGTGTATTAATTCATTTTGTCGCTTAAGTTATTCTTATTTTGGGCTAACACTCTTATACAGAATTTGAATAAGTTGAAGCGATAATACGGGCGTTTTTTCCACAGTGCATGTAGGTCCTTAAGTGCGTACTAACTAAAATAAAACGTCCCTTTTAAATTATTTCATGTTAAAATAATTCAAACACACCTATTTGAGTTATACCTATATGCTACAGAATTGGACCTAATATTTTAACTTTTTCAAAGAGTTAGAAGTGTGTTGAACTTTGAGTATAAGGTACAAGAATTTAGTAATCCTAGGAGTTTGATATAATCAAAGTTAGAAGAACTTCGTATGATCCAATCTTAAGTTGTTCTATTAAATTAACCTCTCCAATAATCAATGTGGTCCTCCTAACGTCAATATACGTTATCTCATAATGCCCTCCCCTACTTAATAATATAATGTAGGCAAGCACGTATCCAGACTTTTGGTTCTGGGGGGGCGAGGACATTAATTCAATCAAACAACTATATGAAAGAAATTTCCTATGTATATATTGTATCTATAGGCACTAACTTTTTACCTTTTTTTATCCTATAGTAACTGCACCAAAAAAATTAACGCCGCAGGCGAAATTTTCCAGAAGAGTGGTAATTCTTTTACATAAGTTTGTATGTATCATATCTATAATACATAAAAAAAGATGTCACAAAAAAAACTGAGGCGCGCCGAGATAGCAGACTAAAATCATCCCGTCCTTCCTGTGTCGTGTATGCGACAGATTTGGGGGGGGGGGGATAGTTGGAATCTATTGGAATCTTGGATACGTGCTTGAACGTAGGTACTTGTTTTTTTTTTTTTTTTTTTTAAACGGCAATCCACCCGTCAACGAGTGACTTATGCCATACACGATATTCTATTATCTACATAGTAAAATAATATGCCACATCTTTTATGATCGTATATCCATGAACGTTAAAACGCATGCGTAGCTCAAGTTGCGAAGTCGTTAAATTACATTAGTAGCAGTTCTATTGAGAAATCTCCTATCCATGGTGATTTAACGCTAAATAGCTTGCACATCTTGCAAAATTATTTTTCAGGATCTCGAAAGTGCGTACACTTTGTTATCAACGATCTAGGTTTTTGCGCCTGGATCTAAGGATTTAAGATTTGATGCAACCACTGTGGCATTAAAAATGTTTTGTAAAAGTCATTTTCCTCGTTAACGGCAAAAGAAATTAGATTTTTTAATAGTCTATGTCCTAGCTAGGTTTCTGTTCTATCTTCACAAAATAATATGTAGTCTGTACCTGTGTAAAACTGATTCCTGGAAAAGGCGATTTAGTATCCATGCGACCTTACTTTCGTTTCTATGCATCAGATATCATTAATACCTAATTAACTCTTATTACGGGGAGGATCAAAACAACAATGAAATAAAAAAAATATCTTACAATTAATTGCACCTAGTTCTAAGTGTCTGATAGAACTAGGTAATAATAATTCGTGATATCTGGATAGGTGAATTTTTCCCAGTATTAGGCTGATGAGTTTATATGTCAATCATGAATATGTAGACTCTTCTGGCTGATAATACTGAGAAGTGTTTTGGCAAAGTTATGCCTCCGCTTTTAAAAAAATGCCTTATGCATATAACAATGACATAACCACAAACGCAAGACAATACAACACAACATAGTTGCCGAAGTACTATATTTTTTCATTCTAAATAGTGACTCCATCTTTCCATCATACCATTGTTTTCCTTTAATTTTGAATGTAATTCTTGTTATATTAACTCTAATAATAATAGCATTTATATCTCAATGGTTTCACAGAATCATGTAAATGTTCAGAGACCGTACAATTTGTTTGAACAAACTTTCAGAATATGCAAATACTGATCATAGTTCAGTGGCGTGCTGATCATACGAGTGGATAACACTCTGCTATTCGGATCTCATATTATTTCTGTAATATGAATAATACACGTTAGATCAATAATGACTTGAATATACATAGTTTCTGAAGTTCCCACAAGTTTTGTATGTATAGGTAGTGGATAGTTTAGTTATAATTATTGGATATAAGTATGTATAATGTATTTGTGTGAAGGACCATCTTAAATAATGAATCCTTAATGTATGATTGTCTCGTTAAGAAAATTTTCGATAGATGGTTTTTTTTTAAATTTGTAGTTACATATGTGTAGGTACAGTATGTTTGTGTCTAGACGAATTACAACAGTTGGCAGAACAAAATAAGTGTTCAATAAATTGATAAAATATTGTATGCTCCCGCTACATGCTCGTCATGGGTCGCCTCCGAGTGGTGTTCGTGAGTAAAAAGGCGTGTGGATTGAATGTTTGTCTTGACGTGTACCTAGCCGACTGTTGACGCCTTTTTACTCATGAACACCGTTTGCTTGGTAATCAGACGGGCGTGTGTCTTGTGTAGAACACAAGACAAAAGTAGTGGGCTAAAATGCGTTTATCTAATTTACATAAGTGTAAAGTGATCACATCAATCCAGTCGACGATCATCAGCCATGAGCCAGATGGATAGTCTGTTTTTCGCTGTATCTGTTGAGATTGCTATAAGTACTTGTTTAAAACTACCTACTTGTCAAAAATATAAACTGTCAGTAAAATTGTTGAAGGTTTTTACGATGAACACTTGGCTTCGTTGTTTAGTTTTCGGGCGAACTGTAGATTGACTTTTAATCGACGTTTCGACACTCCTGCTGGTGTTTTCTTCTCCACATCGATCAACAACGAAGCACACACTGTTTGCCAGAAAACCAAACAGCCATGTCATAAAGCAACAGCCATAAAATTATATTGTCGTCTATTTAGCGGGGCACAAAATACTAGTATTACAATGATATAATACGTATATAATGTGTAGGTGTGTGATCATATTATTACAACGTGTGGGTGAGACGTACTTAACCGCCTCCAATACGTGCCAATTATATCGGACAAGAGAGCTCTTACCCTCCTGGACCTACTAGCACTAGGCCGGCCCTGCTCGGCTGACGAATACTTCACAAGTTCAAACATTATGTACGGACGAAGGGTTGACCGTGTAAAATATACCAATACAGAATGGTTCCAAAACAGAACGAACTATAACAGAACCAACCATTTCAGAACGGTATGAAAGAACAGAACGGAGTGAATGCAATGTGACGTATGAATCTTATTTATTTATACTTTGGTGAACAGAATACAGAGAAAAGAATATGTTAACATTACGAATATACTCATAACATTTTTTCACCAGGCGATTTCATCGCAATGCTGAGATTTCTGAGCTAACCAAAATTTTCTTTGTTTATTGATTATAAAAATATCATGTGTTTTTTTTTAAGTTATAAATTTTGCATATTTTTGTAATTTGTAACTTTATTAAAACAAATAAATAAAAACATGGACATTTAAAAACACTAGCGAAACAAAATATTGACAAATTGGTAGTTGGATAAACCAGTAGAACAATGCCAGTTGTGCAGAATTGGCTTTTACGGAGGACTGCCAACTTAGAACATTTCCACAATATAAAATACGCCCAGGATTTGAGTAATACTTGCGTTCCGGGGAGGATCACAACAACAATGAAACAATAAAAATATCTTACAATTATTTGTACCTTACTCCAACGCCTTATACAACAATGATAATTGTTAATAATAATTGTAATAACCAAAAACCCAAGATATATTTTTTTTGATATAAAAGGATCTGGGCATGCATACACAAACCCGAATACTTTCATGCACACCTTGCACTAGGCTAAAAGCCTGTATCGCAAAGTGTGGAATACATCGCCAGTGCCGGGGTTTGAACCTGGCACCTCCCGCTTGAGAGACTGCCGGCTCAACCAACTGCGCCAACCATGTACTAATTCATAATTAACAAAGTATCGATCAGGCGAAGAGTCGGTTCTGTATTGAGATTGTTCTGATTTGTTACTTTCGGTATTGGTAGCATTCTCAAATGTCAACGCTTTGGCCGTTCGAAATGGTCGAGTTCTGTTGGGGTGCTGTTCTGTATTAGCTTGCTCTCTACGGCCCGGGAACTTCACGTAGGTAGGTAGGTACTTTATAGACACTAGGTAGGAACCTACGATAGCATCCCGAAAATCATCACGTACAAAATATCCACCCTTCAGTATTATAAAATAGAGACACTTTATGGAAAATGTAAAAGCTAAAGTTTTGACAGTGTAAATTCACGCCCATATGGAACGTATCCCTTTTTGTCGTAAATCCTTATTGACTTTCCGTCGTGTTTGTGATGGGAAAACTTTCGCTTTTATGAATGGCGTAGCATTCTATCTCCCTCTTACAAGTTGATATTAAACGCCTAGGTATCTCTTTCTCTCTCATCCCATCAACCGTAAATTTCCCGGGTGTGTAGTGATGTGAACGTTCTTGGTATTTTTGACGAGTATTTTTTTTATCTAAATTTCAATTGTGGTATATTTTTAGAATATTTTCTGAATTTAATTAATGAAAAGCTATCCAAAGGTGCGCTTAAACGAGCAATTTTTTGAGCATAATTGCGTCAAATCGTTAACATTATTTCGCAATATATAGCAATTATTTCAGCAATGTTAAAAGTGAGACAATGATATCGCATACAAACGAGAAAGATAATTGACTAAACTGTCCAAAACGATTGGATATTTAGCAAAGGTATACCTTTTCCAAATGAGGGCATTACTATTCATGATCATTGTGAGACGGTAGATGAAAAGCGTCGGTTTATTTTTTTGACTGCGCAGCCAATCTGCGCATGCGCTGACCCATTATATCATACATCAAACAAAATCTACATTAATTGGTTAGCAAACAATGAAAGAATCACTCATTTAACGTAAATAGTTCTAAAGTTATTAAATAGGGGCATTCTTTTTCGATGACTCTGTATTAGTATTTTTTACACCAAAGTCAGTATTTTTTCCGTTAAAAAAAACACAAAATATACCAAGATGCTCTTTAGGGTCTTCTATAGTACAGTGACCCTACCCTAGTTTAGTTTGCCAACTTGTAGTACGAGTGAAATAGTTCTGACTAAGCTTATTACTGCGTTGATTTGTTTTTTACTCGACACTCTACGTACATAGTAAACCAATCGACCGAATAAGTTTGTTCGACTATTTTGCCAACATCATCAATTTATCAATTATACAAACTCGTTCCATATTTAAATATAAATTAACCAATCAAAAGTTACCAGACGCCATATACCTAATTATATTGTTGGTCCATTCCAATACAACTTCATTAATTCGGGCCAATTAAGTAAAAGACATTCATAACATTGAAAAACTGGAGAGGTTGCTTATATTAAGGGGGCATATGCACTGAGCAAACATCGTTCTATTTTTGCTTCAAATTTTTCAAATTTTGTATGAGAATGTTAGCGCGAAATAAGAATAACGTAAGCGACAAAGTGAATTATACCTTTTTAAAAGAAACCTGGGAAGAAATTTAAAAATATAAACGGCCGATTTCTTAAGATTATAAATAACAGTATTTTGGCTAAATTATACTTTTATATCTGAAAAACTGAACGGAAAATATTACTTTTATATCTGAAAAACTGAACGGTAAATTTTAGAGGTGCTTTGGGATTTTTTTTTTATTCAGGGAACTTCCAAAACCTGAAATTCTAAAACAGCCAATCTGTAGTCCATACTTACTTTACTTTACTTTTCGTATGGCTTGGTGATTCACGCGTCTTCACCCATTTGGGCTGTGTCAGGAAGTGTTGTTATAATCTAGGGTCCAGCGCCGCCAACCAGTCCACCGCCCCAGGAGTCGCCTCATGGATGTCTTTCCATGCTTTCATCTATCACTGTCTTCAGTTTCAAGACGATTCTTTCAGTGTTGACTGAGTAAAATTCGGGGCGCCGAAGCCCAATACACTTGATTGTACACTTGATTATAGAAATCTGGAACAAAAATGAATTAAAATGTGCCAATCGAAACGTGTTTATGATAAAACAATTCCTACTTGTAATGGGTTAGTGTGTGAGCGAGATTGAGTGTGGATGTGTGAAGCTACCGGAATGGACACTGCGCGGGCACACACACACTGGTGTTCAGTTAACTGAATCGACTGTTTGCAAAAAAAGCTCCGACCAAGACCTCTTTCTGAATTCAGTGTTACCCTGATTTTGAATTCAGAAAGATGTTTTGGTCGGAGCTTTTTTGCAAACGGCCGATTCAGTTAACTGAACATCAGTGCGTGTGTGCGGCCGCGCTATATGTTTTAATTTAACTGTGGCGCATGCTTGTGGGTGACAGCTGAATTATGAATAGACTAATCGTTTTATCTTCATGTCCTTACTTGTATCTATAGGTGTTGTCTGTTTTGTGCTTATGATTGTACTTAATAAAATAAAAAAAATACTGCAATATTAAAATGTGTTCAAAATTTGAAAGTGCTGGGACATTTAGGCGTTATAATTTTTTTAAATGTAAATGGACATATAGGCGTTATAATTTTTTTAAATGTAAACACAGTCGACAATAAAAGAAAGAAAAAAAGAGATACGACAGTCTAATGACCTTTAAAGAAAATAATACTAATGTGTCCCTAAAACTAACACTGCTGTTTCAGACCTTTGAATAACAGAAATAAAGTGCCTTCGTCTGAACACAAGATTTATCGCCGAAATACGACACCCTTCTCTTCTCATAGCCACTCGTATATTAAAACAAAATAGGCTGTAATTGATATTAAGGACATTTAAATAAAGATACAGCCTCGATAAACTGAAGATAATAAATGTACTCACTTTGGTACTCGTCGCCGATTGCAGAGGTTTATTTCTCAAGATTATTAAGAGTAGACATTAAATAAATTTATAAAAAACGGGAGACCTTAGATCTCAATAACATGCTTAGAAAAAAATAGAGTAGATACATAAAACCTTTATCTAGGGAATGACCGTTAAAATTTTTTATATCTTATATAGATTTCTCAAAAAAAAAAATTATAAACATCTCTGATATTTTTTCCAACAGATAGAAACTAGTTTCCCGAAAGTCACGAAGATTTTTTTTTGTATTGATAATATGCATTGAAATCTAGGGAATCACCGTAAAAGTTTTTTGACTGAAGCGAAATTAATATATATCGTATGGCGTTGGAGAGACCAGAGTCAGAGATTATGTTCGTAAAAGTAAGTAAGTATTGAAGTGCCTCAGGAGACAAGTTGTGAATGTCTTCCATTGTGCCGCTGATCCTAGTGAACCGACATTCTTCTACTATGTGGTTAATGGACTCCACCCCATCACAGGGGCAGTTAGGGTTATTCCTCTTGTCACATTTGTGGAGAAGAAGGCCACACCTTCCGTGTTTAGTTCTGATTCGGTTTAGGTTGCACCAAAGGTGGCTTGGTAAATGGCTATATACCAGGTGGCATTGTTATAGGGTCATTTATGATTCCACGAGTGTCGATGTTGGCATCCCTCCAAGAGCGCCTCCATTCCTCTTTGGTGTTAAAGTTGTTGCCCACCAGTTGCCTACCCAGTTTCCAGGAAGGGTTTCGGGACTCAAGGTGGAGTGAGTCTTCTATAGGGATGTATTTGCATATTGGGTTAAAGGGCATGTATCCTTTTCGTCCATGTTTCTGCACCATGCAACTAATTGAATGAACCAAATGTAATATTTCACGGAACGTTGTTAAGTTTTGTGTTTATAAATCAACTACACTTTTTTTATATAAAATACACCTGAATACCAATATTTTAAAACACTTATTTACCTCTTAGAAAAGTCTGAAGAATTATGGGAAAAGTAAAACTTGGGACGTCCCAACTCCAGAACTAATGCTTGTTGGAGGTAAGAGTATATGTTCCAAGTATTGATTAATGTTTAGAATATTCTAGGCAAAGTTTTTAACAACCTCTCTATAAAGAAAATACATAAATTTAGAAAAATGTATTAGCGTTTACGTGAATAATGTTAAAATTTGAAACTTACTTAAACGGGACATAAGTGGTATGAGTTTTATCAAAGTGGGACATGTTATGATGAAGGATAGGAATTATTGATCGTATGATCGCAATAAATGCCTTTAAGTAATGAATGTGATAATATGTGATAAAATATGATGAACTCCTGTAGACTATAATGAAAATAGTATAATGTTATAAGGAAAATTACGATAATTGGCTTATCTGAAATGGGACAAATAAAGACTTATTTTCACTACAGCTGGGACACGTTGAAAATATTTTCATTTTAATAAAAAGATTACTCGTACGAGTATGTAGTCATGTGAAAATATGAAGAAAACTAATTTCTTTTGTGTTTTTTTTTTCATTTTATCAGAGATGGGACAAATAATATTCCCATACATAGAATGTTTATTAAGTTAGGCCCATGAACGTTTAATACAAGTGTGTGAAATAACAGTGAGTAATTGAAAAGTAAAAAACATATTGTCCCACCAATAATAAATAGCTATGTCCCAGAAAGGATAAATCCTATTAAGGATATTATAATTGATTTTTGTACGATTTTAATTCAACTTTTTAATTATACTTTGATAAGAAAAAATAAACAAATATTTTTATTGAAATTCATATTCACATCTACCGAATTGACTGTGTACTTTATCTGTATTGATACAGTACCGAGGATTAAACATTCCATATAAATCTCAAAAACAAAACAGAAAACAAATGCTACTCGAGAAAACAAAGTATAATCAACATCGGAAACGGATATGTGGCAATAAAAAAGAACACTATTTAAATTTGGAATAATATATTCGATATTGAGTATTTTTGAATAAATAAACTTTTACATATTGTTCTCTCAGATAATTTTAATTGGTTGGTTTACCCATTGTCAATGTCAAAGCTGGGAAAGGTTGGGTTTTCATTATTTATTACCAAAGCGAAATCATCAATATTTTTAGTAAATTTGTATTTATATATTATATTATTATATCGTGAATTCATTGCGGGGTAGGGTAAGAGGACTGAACATAGGATGCCCCATCCCCCTTGCTTTCGTCAAACTTATGTAATTTGTCATGCACGTTATCTGATTCTTTTTTCTCAAAACGGGACCATCCGCGAGGATTTGGTCGATTCCTACGATAAATCCAGATCGGACGGCCGCAATGACGTCTTTTCTTTCACTCTTCGTTTGATTCATCCTATCGTCACCCATTCGCTCAACATGCCCAAACCATCTAAGTTTATTCGCTTTTTTCCTTCTATTTTTCTAAATAAATCTTGTTTTTAAATAGATCTTTGAATATTTTACAGTAGCTTATGTTGTGAAGTGGAGTAAGTTGGCATGGGGATCGATCTTATAACTATGTAAATTTGACGAGTCCAAGTGCCCGAAATTAGGGCCTAGGGACGATAATGAACAATAAACAATAAACGAGCACGTTCTACGCATTCAATCACTCATCTCCCAGATAACTTCATTTTGACATCCTATCTCTTAATCTTTTCCTAATCCCTCAACATATTCAAACCATCTCAACTCGTTCACATTCACCCTAGTCCTTTTGTAGGTATGTAAGTAAACATCGGGCCTACCTGTGTAGGTATTTATATGTGGTTTGTGGGTAGAAAAGGTTGACAGCCGCTGATCTTTGACATTTTAGGATCTTGATTACTCTCCGAGTCTCCTGAGACCGGGGAACGTAAAAATCCGCCTCAGGAAATTTAATGTTGTTGATAAACACGAGTTTTGACGAGTAAATAATTCTAGTAGGGGTTGGCTGTGTACCTAGTGGCTTGTACCTACCTACGCAAACGTACGTCTATATAATATTTTAATTGTTTGTATGTATGTATGCTGAAGAGAGCGCTACAACGAAGAGTTGTACAACATCTACAAGGCACCCAGGCTATCTGAAGCTAAAAGGATCCTGGAAGGGCATCCAGGCGGAAGAAGGAGGGTCGGGAGGCCAAGGCTACGGTGGGAGGACGAGGTTAGGAAGAACAGATTGGAAGGTCGCAGCAGCGGACAAAAGAAGTTGGAGGAGAAGTCTCATGGATGCTTGGCAAGGCTTGATATGGGCCGTAGAGCCATCGAAGAAGAAAAAGAAGAAGATGTATGCTTGTACCATACCTTAAAAATTATCGGCGTAGCTCCAGGTAATTTGAACGACGAATTCACTAAGAATAGTTGAAAACGAGTTCTGGATTTCATTACTAAACTGAAAAGAGTAGATAGAAATAAAAAAACACGAGTATAAGCTTTAGTAGAAGCTGTATAATCCGTGGGAGTCGGGGTTAAAAAAGTGATCCCTAACTCCTTTTTTCACAATTATTCAAATGTCCTTATAATGCTTTAAACACACGCTTGCCAGACACCGAGTCGAGCGGGTGCTCATGGGTAAAAAGGCATGAACGGAACCTGCACAAACCATGCCCCATTCACACGCCTTTTTACTAATGAACACCCGCACGGTCAGACGCTTGCCAAGCGTGTGGCGCCCACATAATAGTCAGCTGGTGTTTGTTCAATTTGCAAAACGCATTTTACCTCCATTTGGCTAAATTTTCTCAAACTGTTTATATTTACTCCAATTAAACTTTTTTTTTCAGCAATGAGGTTCGCCAGCGATTATGAATGACAAATCTATAAATGTTTGCGTAAAGAAATTAAGTAAGAGAGGGATATTAAGAGAAAAAGAGATTTTACTAGAGTCTGGCTAAAAACATCTCATGGCCAATGCCGTCAAAAATTATTATCAGAACAACGTCGGGTATTATTGAGCTATGTATATAAGTAGCAGGTACCTACCTAAATAAATAAAATGTTTTAGTCCTGTCAGAAACAGAAGAGTTGCTGGGTAGGAACTAAGTAGCTCTCGAGCCCAGAAAATAATCCAGTATTTGCCTGTTGTTGGTTGTTTTAATAATATTAAACCCGAATCCCCCTAATCATCCTTACTGAAAATAATCAAATGCATCCCTTATGTTAACAATGTACGAGAGTAAAACCATATCGGAGTTTTTAAAAACCTTCACGATACAGAATGTTCCCGGGAAAACGTTCACGCGACAGAATGTTCCCGGATGAAACCTTCACGCGACAGAATGTTCCTGAACAAAACGTTCACGCGACAGAATGTTTCCCGTAGAACATTCACGCAACAGAATGTTGCCGGCAAAACCTTCACGCGACAGAATGTTCCAGGACAAAACGTTCACGCGACAGAATGTTCCAGGACAAAATGTTCACGCGACAGAATGTTCCCGGACAAAAAAAAATATTTATCAGCAGTTTTAAATCATCAGAAGCAGTTTTTGGAGGAATAGTTTTTAGAGACCAAGGCGGAATAAGGTTCGCCGAAACGTCGGAACATCTCGTTTCATCACGTCACGATAAAACCTGAAAAACTTGACATACCAATACAGATGTTTTCATTGTATCATTTAGGTATGGTTGTGATCCTCCCTGATCATGAGTATTCGTCATATCTGGAGAGTAACTCAAATTTATAATTATAGTTTGTTTGTCTTTTGTGAAATTGTAACGTGGCCACTAGATTCCAAGCGCCGGACCAAGCGGGTGTTCATGAGTAAAAATGCCTATGGATGGAAGGTTTGTCTTGGTTCGTGTACGTAACCGACGGTTAACGCCTTTTTACTCATAAACACCCTCTCGGTCCGGCGCCGAATGAGGCATAACGATTTTCAATAAAGATTACTTGTGGAGAATCAGCCATGACGTCTTTTGATACACAGGTTTTCAATCAATTTCCCTTCCTCATACAAACGCGAGTAGGTACCATGATTCTGCATTAGCATATCATTATTATAAACTCATTTAGTTTCAGCATTTTGTTCTCAATATTACAAGATTTGGTTTGTATAAGCAGTTTGAATAGAATTTCAAACTATTTCAGACCGTCGCGGTTTCGTAGCTCGTTGTAGATTTTTGTAGAATCCAGTTTTTTCATAAAAAAATGAATAAAGAAATAAACAAATAAAAATTTATTGAAAATATAATATTTTGAAATGGCGGGTTTATTTCCTTCAGCAATGTTTGCCAACCAACCACTTGTGACATTCATTAGAAGTAAAAAATACATACATATTTTAGTGTATGAAAAAGGAGAAAAAACAATTAATTCTACCTTTAAAATTATCTCTAAAGAAAAATCATCTTTATCGTTTTTTCTGTGTGATTTTTTTTAATGTAAGCTCACAATAAATAAAAAAAAAATGTTCGTGATGCCATTATATGTCAAAAGTTTCACATTACAAAATTTTGTGTGAGTGTCCTAAACACAATTTATTTAAGTATTTATTAATATAAGTAATACCTATTAGGTATACGGCCGAAACCTTTTACAAAAACATTACATCACAAAACACAATACAAAAAATACATACTCATCCTAAAGGTTGAAACAATACCTACAATTCATGAATGAGCGTAGTTGCAAGTAAATGCGTAGGCGAAACTAGCGCCACCTACGCACACGGTGGAAACACCACACACAACCGAGTTGCTAGGTAAAGTCTCCACTATCAGAGATACCAGCCACGAGCAGCGATTCATATGCCCAATCCCACCAACTACCACCTAGGAAGGAGAGAAATTCCTAAGAAATTTCCATACAAAAACATGGATAATATTCTATTTATTTAGTTATAGAGTCCTGCAATAAATCCATATGAAATGCAACATGAAACTCACCTACGTTAAGTGCCCAAATATCTCCGCCCAAATCTCCCCAATAAGATAAGTCGCATGTTGCATTTCATATGGACTTATATTGCTGTACTACGATTCATATTGAAATAAATAGAATATTATCTCTGTTTTTGTATGGAAATTTCTTAGGGCTCTCCTTCCTAGGTAAGAGTTGGTGGGGTTGGGCATTAGTGATTTTGACCTTTCTTTGTGTAATTTCTATTGAAAACAGAATAATTTCAGTACTTTGATTACATGATGAAATACGAATAAGTGGTACCTCCCACGCAAAATAAAATAATACTGTATTCTAAATTTGAAAATCGACTCGAGAGACGTGAGTGAATACGTAGAAAGGTTCGCACCTACGCAATTAGGCAATCATTAGATGTTGTAGTAGGTACCCACCTACTTACTTAGGTGCTCGTTACGAAGTGAAGATATTATTATTGCCTAGTACCTACCTACCTAATTGATTTCCTTGAAATTAATTCTTCAAAGCATGTTACAATATTGATACAGTACTTGACTTAAATATAGGGTGTTCCGTTTTAAGGCCTTGTTACCAAAAATGACGTCACATAAATTTCCCTCGGCAATAAGGTTCAAAATCGCGTGAACAATCGCGTGATAGTTAGTTTTGGGTCTATCAAAAACTTTTACGGTTATTCCCTAGATTTTAATGCATATTATCAGTACAAAAAAAAATACTCCGCGACTTTCGGGAAACGAGTTTCTGTCTTTCGAAAAAAAGATCAAAGGTGTTTTTTATCAATTTTTTTTTGAGAAATCTATAGAAGATAGATATCTTTAGCGGTTATTCCTTACATAAATGTTCAATGCATCTACCCTATTTTGTTTCAAAGCATATTTAGTAACGGTCGCGAGATATAAGGTATACATACTCTTAATAAAGTATCTCAGATTTCCATACACAAAGACATACCTACCAACTTATAAGCATACTTATAATTATTACTTTGTAAATTTGACGAGTCCAAGTGCCCGAAATTAGGGCCTAGGGACGATAATGAACAATAAACAATAAACAACAATAAGGTTAGGAATATATACTTACTATATATTGTCATACTATAGAGATTATAATCACGAATTATTTTGCCCACTATGCATACGTTATTGAAAATTTTTTAACGTATGTGACGTACTCGTATGTAGAATTAATACCTACTTATATATATATATATATATATATATATATATATATATATTCGTATGGTGTCAGGCGCTATAAGATCACATTTAGATCCCGAAGCCACATTCTGGCCTCGGTCGTCAAGTTGTTCAGATCCTCCATCATTCCCCCAAATTTGTGGGTTGGGCATTCACGCACAATGTGGTGTAGAGTCTGCACCGCATCACCGCAATCACAAGCAGGGTCACTAATGTAGCCCCACCTGTGACGCTCGGCTGCACATCTGCTGCAACCTGTCCTGATACGGTTCAGTGTTGCCCATTCTTTGCGTTCTAAGTCGAAACCGGCCACCCTTTTACATGGGTCTAAGACAAGGTGTTTGTTTTTGGACTGTCCACTCCTCCACTCCTCCGTCCAGGCCTTCTCAGTTGTAAACTCGTTGGTTTCCAGGGTTTGTGCCCTGGTCCAAAAGGGGTTCCTCGATCTGAGTCTGATAGCCGGAGTATCCCTCAGGGTCAGGTTCAGAAGGGAGGTGTTATCCTTTGCTCTGTTCCACTCTCTGACCGTAGATGCACTCCTACGAATGTGGGGGGGGGCTATGTTGGCTAGTACGGGCAGCCATTGGCATTGTGTAGGTTTTAGTACCCCGGCTATAGTTCTCATGGTGGTGTTGAGCTGGGTGTCCACCCTCTTGGCATGAGCACTGCCACCCCAGACAGGCGCACAGTATTCGGCGGTAGAGTAGACAAGCGACAGTCCTGCCGTTCGTAGTGTGTCGGCGTATGCTCCCCATCCAGATCCCGCTAACTTCTGGACGACATTATTTCTGGTTTTGAGTTTTGCACACATTGAGTCAACTTGTTTCTTAAAGGTGAGTGTTCGATCCAAAGTTATGCCCAGATATTTTGGATGCTCGGTCTGTTGCAGGAGGACGCCCTCAAAGTGTACATTAATCTTGGATTTGGACTGTTTGTTATTAAGATGGAATGTAGTAACTTCTGTTTTTGTTGGATTAGGTTTCAGTCTCCATTTTTCGAAATAAGTTGATAGTTTTTGTAAGTCCTGTTCCAGTATTCGGGCACTTGTATCCAGGTCCTTACTTCCAGCTAAGAGGGCAATGTCATCTGCATATTGGAACATAGTTGATTCAGTTTTGGGTATGTCATGTACGTATAGGTTGAACAGGGAAGGAGCCAGAACTGATCCCTGTGGTAAGCCGTTATTGAGGACCTTGCTGTGGCTCATCTTTCCTTCCATAGAGACTCTTATGTACCTGCATGATAGCATGGAGTCTAGTAATTTTATGGTTTTACGGCATGGTATTACTCTAGCGAGTTTCAGCAGAAGGCCCTGGCGCCATACGGTGTCGTATGCTGCAGACAGATCGACAAAAGCAGCTGCAAATTTCACCCCCCTCTGGAACCCAGCCTCTATACTAGTGGTTAGGGCGAGCACTTGCTCGCAGCAATCCCTGCCGGCTCGAAAGCCTGCTTGTTCCATAGGAACTACGGAATCTATTGAGGCGGCTATGCGTTGCAGTATGAGTCTTTCTAATATTTTATATGGGATACACAGTAGTGAAATTGGTCGGTAGTGATTGGGTTCTGATCCATCCTTTCCTGGCTTGAGGATGGCCACAACCTTCGAGTGTTTCCAAATTTTGGGTAATAATCCCGTCGTCATTATTAGGTTCATAAGTTTTAATAGCCATTCTCTCGCACAGAGGCCCATGTTCTTAATAAATTCGGGGTAGACCTCGTCTAGGCCCGCTGCTTTCCCGCACTTAGTGTTACCCAGTGCCAGGCTCATCTCATCGAGAGAGAAATCTCGAGAAAAGGAGGAGTTTTCTGGGAGTTCAGCCTTGGCCCTACGCAGTTCGTAGTTCACCTCTCTTGTTCGTTCTTTGCCGACTGGGATCCTCGAAACAGATACCATGCGTCGGACTATATCATCTGGGGTAACAGGTGTGGTGGGTGATGGACTTTGGAGTTTTGGTGGAGCGGCTCCCAGTTTTCGTAAGGTACACCAGGAAGGTTGAAGTACCTATATTTCCGATTGGGTGACAGTTTGTCCATCCGACAGTAGTTCGTCCCCCGAAAGTTGGTCCCCTGGTCAATTTATCCTTTTCAGCCCATTTTTTAAAATTGTATACATACATATAGGTGCCATTGTTTCTTGATTTTCGGGTAAACCGTGTGAAGATAAACTTGATCGACGTTTCGACACTCCTACTGGTGTCTTCCTCTGTACATATAGGTGCCTAAACAGTGCCTAATTTGAAATTTTATTTATCTATCTATACCCTCATGCCACGTCCCTTGCAGGGTAGGCAGAGAGGACAGAGCGCCAGACAGCCCTATCCTTACACACACTCCTAGCCTCCGCCACATTCATGCAATTTGTCATACATGCTCTCCGATTCCTTTTACTCAAAACGCGTCCATCCTTGAGGATCTGGTCGACATGATCGGACCTTTTTCTCTATACTGTAATTAGTATTACTATTATTTTTACAACCTGGACAGCCGAAAGGTTCTATTCTATTCTATTCTATTACACTTTACGGTTATTTACTCGTCTGCGAGTGATCTCAGCCATCTTACAAGTTGGAGAGGTATTAGGTATGTTCAACGAAACAAATAGGAAGCAAAAGGTGCACAAAATATGCAGAGAGGTAAAATTATCTAAGGGATAAATTTGAAGCCTGCGTAAACAAATTATCATTATTAGTACGAGTATTATCTTCAAGCGAAACAACATCGCAGGAATGAAAGTTTCAATAGTTTAACCGAAAAACGTTAGACATATGAGGTGGTCGGTATCCTGGTTGGCAAGACGCTCGACCGTTAATCCAGTGAGCGCGGGTTCGATCCCCGATGCCAACCTACTTCACTTCACGACACAAGCTTTTCAAGCTTACTGTGAAGTGAACAAAGGTGTAGGTATTTGGGTAATTTCATTAAATACACAGATTCATTAAAAAAAAATTTTTTTTTGAATATACCCACACGAAAATCGCCATAAAGTTCATAAAATAATCGAATTCCTCCGAGATTCTACATCTGAAAATTAATTTGCACCATCATCATATACAGCTTGCAACTAATCAAAATCAGAATCTCCTTTGTATAATTAAAATGATATGAAAAAGGTCGTCCATTTTGAGAATTGTTTGCAGCAATTTTCGTTAATTATTATTTTCATTACGTAAGCGATTTCTTCTACCCTTTATTATTTCTCTCCAGCACAATTCCCAATCCAATTTTAGACACAGAAAAGGATTAATTTAATCATCCCAAACGAACGAGACATTGGGATGATTCTCAGATGAAAATATTATAACTTAAAAATATAACTGGGTCAGGGAATTGTGATTTTAATTCGTAAAATGGGAATATTAAATCTATTTCTATTCTATCCGCTCACGCCATATCCTTAATGCGGCCGCTTCACGCTCGGCGACCCTCCACGGGTTTTGAGTAAAAGGACGTACGGACGAGGTGATTGTCTTGAACTGTATACGTAACCGACGGTTAACGCCTTTTTACTCATTCGCGCGGGACTCGTGGAAGGTCGGACAGCATGTGGATGAGGCAAGAGATCGCCAGACTTTCCGATCCTTACTTGATTTCGCTTCAATTAAAAAAAAAACGTCATTCCCTAGATAAAAAATATCCTACAGTTTCTGTATTTCGGAAAAAAGATCAGAGGTGTTTTTCACAATTGTTTTTGAGAAATTTATAAAATACTTAAAAAAATATTTTACGGTCATTCCCTAGATAAAGGTTCAATGTATCAACCTAATTTTTTCCACAGCATATTTTAGTAACGGTTGTCGAGAAATAAGGTCTCCCGTTTTTAAAATTTTTTGAAATGTCGGTATGCATAGTCTAAATCCTGTTACTAATTAAGCGTGTACTAACTAAAATAAGACGCTATTTTTTCATTTATCTCACAGTAAAATACATTTAAAACAGACTTATTTTAGTTCCAAAAGCTACAGAATTGACCTAAGCCTAGGTTATTTTAGGATCAATATAGCTTGTTGAAATTTCTTTAAGTTTCCAGAGCAAACACAGTTAGTAGGAACACTATCTTTTAATTCCTTTGTGAGATTACAAATCTTTCTCCTTGTTAGTTTGGCGTTCGGTTCAGAATAAAAAAATATAAAATATTCTATCTCCGAGATAAAGTTGGATGATTTATTGAAGGTAAATAATTCATTGGCAAAGTTGGAGAGTCAGAGTGGTCCGCTAATGCACTCTTTCACGATTGTATCAGAGGAAAGTAGACGTTAGTGACTTTTACAAATGGTCACGACGGACCAACTTACTTCATTACTGTGTTATTATTCATTACAGTCCATTCTCATCACGCGGTTATCCGGATGGGGCGGTTAAGTTTTGTCCCAATCACGCGGTTAAGCGAATGGTGCGGTTAAGTTATTTATTAGGTAGTAAAATTTGGAGTTAAATTCTGTAGGTGCTGAAATCATGGAACTGAAATTATAATTTACTTATAAAAAACTCGATTTATGTTATTAGTATTGAAAAACTTCGCAGAAAAAAATAGATAAACCGGTAGGTAAATAGAATTAGCCATTTTTTTTTTCAATTTTTTCAGTTCGTTCATTTTTACTTCAAGTCAAAAAGTAAAAAAAATGAATCTGACTTTTTCGAAATAAACCCAAATATGCCTTTGTACATTACACAGTAAGCTTGAAAAGCTTGTATCGTGAAGTGGAGTAGGTCGGCATCGGGGATCAAACCCGCGCCCTGGCCTGGGTCTGATAAACCAACCAATTTTTTATTGTGTAGTAATATCGACTTTTACCTAAGCTATCCACAAACTTAATGAAGTTAGGCATACCTACTGCTAAAATTTATGTTTTTACCGTTTTAATACACAATTTTAAGAAAACCGATTTTTCAAATTGTAAAAAATGTGACATTAAAAGATGCATGGTTAGGCTTACCTATTAGAAGATCCGTTTTAACCGTGAGAGTTGTCCGGATAAGCGGATAAATATGATAATATTATAAAGATCTCTTGTAAATAATCGTATATGTCCGTATATTATTATCATTAGGTATATATTCTCTATATGTTGCTTACATAAATAATAAATATATATATATATAATAACATGTGGAAGGGATTTACTGAAAGAGATGAGCGAGCGGGAAAGATATACTATCATAAAAAGGGACAGAAGATGATGGATAATAAGTATTATCATTTAACCAACTGTAGCTTTCCGCTAAAAAAATTGAATTCCTAGTCGATTTTTAAATTTAAACGATCGATTTTTTTTATAAATTTTACTCGCATGAAATTACCTCAAGTGTACAAAAGTCACAACGATTTCGAATTTAAAAAAAAAGAATTATATTTTTTTTTCTGAAGAGTACGCCATTTCATACTGACATTTCTAAAAACATTTCTAAAAACGGGGGAACCTTAGACCTCGACAACCATTACTAAATATGCTTTGGAAAAAATAGAGTAGATGCATTGAACCTTTATCTAGGGAATAACCGTACAACATTTTTTATATCTTGTATGGATTTCTAAAAAAAAAGTGATAAACACCCCTGATCTTTTTTTCTGAAAGACAAAAATTCGTTTCCCGAAGGTCGTAAGAAAACTTTTTTTTTTGAATTGATAATATGCATAAAAATCTAGGGAATAACCGTAAAAGTTTTTTGATTGAAGCGAAATTAACCCGAAAAAATGGGATAAACGCTATTTCCACAATTTTATCATGCAATTGTTCATGCGATTTTGAACCTTAATACTGTGGGAACTGGGAAAAAACCGTGACGTCATAGTTAGGTCGGGATAACCTCAAGAGCATTTACAAAGTTCAGAAATACCTATTTCAATAAGAAAACTCAAAATTAATAGTGTTGACTTAGGTATACGCGGTTTTTACTTAAGACGGTATCATGGTGATTAGATTGGCAAGCGTTCCTACCGATAACCAGCTTTTTTGATTGCCTAATATGTAAAAAAAATCTACGACATAATAAAATCTGATGCTTCACAAAAAAGACATTATGGCATCAAAAAAACGTTACATTATTACGAGGCGAGAAAGAGATTTTGACGGCGTACTTTTTTTGATATTTTAATATAAAATTACTTGTAATAACTTGATTTTTCAGAGGTATATAACACTGAAAATTGATTAAAATTCTAATCCAATAAAATGGAAGGTGGTGAGAAAAAATTCAATTGAATTATTTTTTTCCAGCGAAATAAGAAAAGATGAGAAGAAAGTATACTCTCGTAAATCATAATACCTATACCGTCTTAAATATTGTCGGCGAAACGATGAATGTATCTAGGTACGTTAGCTACAGCCCGGGGCGCAAACCTCCCCACGTCCCCCTTTCCCTGAGCTTTCCGTTGCAGCCCTGTAGAATTCAGGTTTCCCCCTGCCTGTCTCCTGTCGCACCACCCCCTCCCAGCCCCTGGCTAAGGCCCACGCTCATCAAATCAAACCCCAGCAGTGTTTCTGTCCAAAAATCTTTGGTTTAACAAAGTTGTAACAGTGTAAAATTATTCGAAAAGTGTTCGATCAAAAATAATATTCAAATTCAAACAATAAGTTCTTTCCTAAGCTCGTTTATTTTCCAAGCTTAAAGTTTTACAATATTAAGTTTCGCTCTGTCTTCTTTTCGGTAATTTACGGTTCATCAAATATAGATATTGCAGTATCTAAATATTTAATAAATGTTCAAGATTTTGACAACATTTTCTCAATTTTTTTTCTCATCAGCCCCCCTGTGTCTACTGGGGAACATAGGCCTCCCTCATTGATCTCCACAGCTCACTATCCTTTAGACTTATTTTCCAACTCCCTTTCATACGATACAACACATGACCCCACACGACCCTTGGATCCCTTTGAAACCCTTTACACATTTTTTGTCTGTGAATAGGGACGACCCAATTTTATACAAAAAAGTATTGTCACCGAGTTTACGTACGTTTGCAAAGTTTTAGGTCTCTTAGTAGTCAGGAAGGGGTTGAAAAATTGATTCCAAGATTTTTTCACCGAATAAAAACAAAAAAAAAACAGTGAAGTCAAGTAAAATCTTGCAAAAAGAAAATTTTCATTTTGATTATCTCAACATTTTGATCTTGTCAGTTAGAATATCGTAATTTAGGGTGACGTGAAGTTCATCAACATCATCGTCATCATGTTAGCCCCCCTGCGTCCATTGTTGAACATAGGCCTCCCCCATTGATCCACAGCTCCCTATCCTGGGCAGACTGCATCCAACCGCCTCTCGCAACTTGCCTTACATCGTCCGACCACCGTGCTTGAGGCCTACCAACACTTCTTCTACCTATTCTAGGTCGCCACTCCAGGACTTTTTTTGTCCACCTAGAGTCTGTGGTTCCGGCTACATGACCAGCCCAACTCCATTTCTGACCGGAAACTCTGTGAACGACATCAACGACCTTGGTCCTCTCTCTGATCCAAACATTAGTTTTCCTATCTCTCAGTGCAATACCCAGCATTCTCCTTTCCATGGCTCTTTGATGTGAAGTTATTGTGAGTAGGTATGCGTACCGAAATTTCAAAAAAACATCTAAAAACGGGAGACCTTATATCTCTGCAACCGTTAATAAATATGCTTTGGAAAAAAATAAAGTAGATGCACTGAACATTTATCTAGGGAATAACCGTAAAATATTTTTTATATCTTGTATAGATTTCTCAAAATAATTTAGTAAAAACACCTCCGAACTTTTTTCCGAAAGACGGAAACTCGTTTCCCAAAAGTCGCGGAGTAAATTTTTTTGTACTAATAATATGCATTGTATTGTAATCTAGGGAATAACCTTAAAAGTTTTATGATAGACGCAAAACTAACCCCAAAAAATGGAAAAAACGTTATATTTACCATTTTATCATGCGATTGTTCACACGATTTTGAACCTGAATGCCGTGGGAAATGACTGTGACGTTATTTATGGTGCCAAGCCCTTAAATAGGTATTTTATTTATTTTACAGTAAAACTATTTTGATAGATAATTATCTTGGTTTTTGTCATTCCAAATGTCATACGCTATAAATTTTCATGAGGTCCACGTCACAGCGTGACGTATATTTGTTCCTGAATTGCTTTTGAAGAATAAGACCCACGCAATTATTAATAATACCCCGGCCTTACAATAAAAGAGGGATCATATAAAATTTATTAACAACGCCTACACGAATAGAATTCAATAGGATTATGATGGATTCAAGAACTTCGCAAGATAATAATCAACTATCTTGTTTTGCCTTCCCAAAGTAAAGGACTATTGTATTTAAGTTTAAAACGTATATTTCATGTGTGTGTGTAACGGAAAAGTAAAAAGTATAAGTATTTTAAACATTCCATAGGAAATGTGTACCTTCAAACCTACAATGCTGGGCCAATTTACAAAATGTGTAAAATAACTTTTCAAAGCTTATACGTACTGTTATACTGTTCGTTCCCGACAATTCGTCACAAGTGATCACATTAAACCAGCTGACGATCAGTCATAAACCAAGTTCATCATCTGCTATATCTATTCATCAGCCTTGGTCCCTCCACTGCTGGATATAGGCCTCTTCCATTCGTTTCCAGTCTTTTCGATCCCTTGCCTTTCTGACCCACTGTCTACCCGCTACCGAGGTCACGTCGTCCGCCCATCGTTTCTGGGGCCTTCCGACACCTCTTCTATTTTCCCATGGCCTCCATTTTACGAGTCTGGGAGTCCATCTATTCTCGTCTTGTCTTGCTATGTGATAACTATCGTTATTCAACTACCACAATACATGTAGAAAAATCAAAGCTCTCACAAAAAAAATAATTTAATATTCAGAAAAAAATGTTCTTCACTTTCTTCATTTCAAATTCACCTAGTCATATTCAAGAGTCATTAAAAATAATAAGAATGAATAATATTTTTGTTAACAAAAGTGCTTTTGAGATTTGAAGTTAATCCTCAACTAAAAATGACAGCAGTAGTATCCCATGTTACTGTCGTATGACATTTCAGATATTATTTTATTAAATTAATGTTCCCTATTCCACGTTTCTCCCTGATGTAACTGTCATGCAAGCTCCCAATTTGGTCGAGTCCGTAGCAGTCAGACTAGCGTCCTATATTCATGCAATTAAACAGATTGTTTGAGTTGGGTAAGTAATTTCAAGTGATTATTCTCTTTTAGTAATGGTTTTGTGATGATTGAAAGAATATTAGCTATGAAATATGTGGCTTTAATCTATCTGTGAAGTGTCGTAGATATTTTAAAAATATTTTTAGATGTTGGATTGGAAGCAGTGGCGTAGCGTGCGTTATTGACAAAACCCCCCTTATATAGGCAAAATTCTCGTAAATTTACAGGAATTAAAAATAATTTCTAGGCTGGAGTAGGATACCTAAAATTTTGATGTTGAAATCGCTTATGCCATTGCCATACAAAAGAGAAAAAAAAGTGCGCGGGCTATTTTTTTTAGAGTTTTTAATGAAACAAAAGTGGTTTATTTAATGTATTTTCGGACGACCCCCCTCCTAACCTAGTACCTACTATTTGTCCGGAAACAAATAAGCATAACCCATCTTTTATAAAATTTGGGTAATGCTGGATTGAAACTAAATATGTTCTAGTAAATATACAAGTATTTTGATATAATCATATAATTTAGTAATTGGAATAGCAGAACAAATATTTACATAAATAGATAATTATAATAATATCTCCGCTGGTAATATGTTAATAAACTGTAATTATTTATATTTATCACCTACAGTAATTGCGTTCTAGTGATGTGCCGTTAATCGATTGCACATTCGATTATTCGATGATTCTATACATCGTAAGTCGATTATAACAATAAACTGTTTTATTATATTCTATTCTCTAAAGTCGCCTTCATTGTAGAGTAGGTAGAGAGAACTGAACGCTACCATTCCCTACGCTTACATTCATGCAATTCTTCATACACACGAGCGATTAATTCTAGGGATAAACTTAAGAGACAGAGTCAGAAATGAAGAAATAAGGCGTAGAACCAAAGTGACTGACATAATACACCGCATAGTAGCATCCCTAAAGTGAAAATGGGCAGGACACGTGGCTAGAAGCGCAAAGGGCAAGTGGACAAAGAACTTCCTAAATTGGAGACCTCGAGATGGGAACAGAAGTGTGGGACGACCACAGCTGATATGGAGAGACAACCTGGTCCGACATGTCGGCGCAAGCTGGATGCAGTCTGCACGTAACATGGAGGAAAATGGAGGAGGCCTTTGTTCAGGAGTGGGCGGGGATAGGCTGTTGAAGAAGAAGAATCGATTGTACTGCGATAGTTATATACATAGTAAGTCGATTATTGCAATCGATCCTAAATTATGAACGATTATTTTAACTGTAAAGTATAGCACTATTGTCCCTCACTAAGTGTAATTATTTGTTTTGATTATTGTTAAACAACTGGTAACTATAAATCCTGAATAATCTCCCAACAGTTGGTGCATACATCATTAAAACTAAATCAATTTAAGTTAATAATGAATAATAAACCGTATTTACTATATTCATACATACAAACTATATTAGGACTAATTAATTTATAAATATTATATTAGTTTAGTAGGAACAATGTTTTGGAAATTATTATGTAGTTAGTTGAACATAGATTATTTGGATTATATTATTAATCAAATATTTGTGCGAAACATAAAAATTATATTATTGTTGTAATAAATATTCGGACCACTTATTTGGCACGGTTATCGATTAAGAGTATGCACATTGACATTCCAAAAATTTCTGAAAACGGGAGACCTCGGATCTCGACTACCGTTACTAAATATGCATTGGAAAAAATAAAGTAGATACATTGAACCTTTATCTAGGGAATAACTGTAAAAAGTTTTTAATATCTTGTGTAGATTTCTAAAAACAAAAATAAAGACAGAAACTCCTTTCCCGAAAGTCGCGGAGTAAATATTTGTTTGTATTGATACTATGCATTAAAATCTAGAGAAAAACCGTAAAATGTTTAGATTAAAGCGAAATTAACCCCTAAAAATGAAAAAAAAAAAACGCTATTTATACCATTTTATCATGCGATTTTGAACCTCAATGCCGTGGGAAATGACCATGACGTCATAGTTGGGTCAGGAGCTTTAAGTTAAATGAGTCGTAGAGTGTGAATTACGAATTGCATGAATGATACGGAAGCAAGATGTGTGAGTAACGATAAGAAAGTCTCGTATTCTTAAAAACTCTTGTGAAAATTCTTAGTTTATAAAGTTGAAAGGCATTTTTATTACAATACAAGTAACATTATTAGTAGAAGGTATTACAGCACTACAGTAAACATTAGCCGGTGCGACTATAAAGCAGTGTGTACTGTATATATAGACTAGACTATACAGAGACTTAGCGTTCAGTGGAGGGATAAGGTAGAAGAAGGGAGTGTTGCAATGAAAATAAATAGCTTATAAAATAAAGGGCTGTTAAAATTTTATTATCAGCCATGAAAGGCTGCTCCAGTGATGAATTCCAGGTGCTACAGGGTTGCCAACGTGACGGTGTTAAAAAATAATCTGGGATTATTTTTAAACTCGCTTATCGGTAGAAAACACATTGCCCAAAATATTCAGTTGCGAATCACATTGGTGTAGTCACTCCTGAACTTTCTAAAACAACATTGAAAAAAAAATAAAGGGGCCTTTTATTTTGAGAAACCGCTCACGGGTACAACATAATTTGATTCTATATGGTTTAATTCTGTTGAAAATGCTGCCAAAAGCCTTTTTTGCCTCTTAGACTCCTTGACAATTTTTATAAGACCCTTCTGAGAACCCCATTGTGTGTCCATATACAAAGGCCAGATGTGTGCACCTTAAATAGGGCATTGTTTAGACTATTCTCTTTCGGTTCATACTATTTTTGTATGTATTTAATGTCTGTGTGTCTGCTTGAGAAATAAATAAATAAGACCGCCTTCCCCCTCCCTCCATTATTTTTTTCAATATACGTCTCATGGACCCCCTTTTTTTTTAGCTAACATAGACCCCTTGCAGTTCAGAATCTTTGGAAATGACTGTTCTAGATGAATCCGACACCAATCCTTTCTTGACAGACTAAGAGTAGTGTTAATACATTAAGACAAAATAGGTAAACCATTTTCCTGAAATATTCCTATTATTTATTCAATGTCCCTTATCATTATTATTATTGTCCCTTATCCCGTATCAACTGTGACGGTGTGACGATCCTAATCAGGAATGACAGAAGCACTTTGTTTTATTGGGATAATTCCATACAATAAAACACCTGGCATCCGCAAGTTTTATTTTATATCTATTCTCTAATAAACCTGGAGTCTCCATACCTAGTCTATGTATTGTATAGGTTTGATCGTTCTAGAATCTTGATGGACGTATAAAACTAACTAATTCTTTTTAAATAGACTTACATTTACTGCATACCTGTACCAATGTACACTGTCCTCCGTAAGTATTCTGTACGTCTATAACTTTTTTAACAAAAATAAATGTGTTTTAAATTTATTTTACTATGAAATAATTGAAAAAAGGACGTCATATATTGTAGTTAACATGCACTTAATTGTTAGTATTAGAGAGAAAATCAAGGTAAGCGATGTGGTGGAAAGGGTCGCTAGCCTTTCAAACGGAGCTGGGCTGGGAATGTTGCCAGCTGTCAAGACTACCGATGGAACAAAAAGATAATAGAATGGCGACCAAGAACAAGCCGAAGAAGCGTCGGTAGACTCCAGGCAAGGTGGTCTGATGATATTTGCTTTAAGTCTTCTTCTTCAGCCTTCTTTCCTCCACTGCTGGATATAGGCCTCTTCCATCTGTTTCCACTCGTCTCTGTTCTGACCCTTCCGCATCCAGGTTCCTCCAGCGATTCGGACAATGTCGTCGGTCCATCTCTTTGGTGGCCTTCCGACGCTCCTTCTATCTGTCCGAGGCCTCCAGTTCAATATTTCCTCTAAGTATTTCTATGAAATTGTGAAGCGAGTTTTCTGGTTATCTCATTATTGGTATAGACTGTCATGGTATTATGGAACTTCTATTTTTGTTTAAAAATCACGTCTACTTCATGAAAACTGCTCAAACAACAATTTGCATAAGATTTTGTTTATGATTCAGAAAAAAAGTTTTTATTTTTTATTCCATTGAAGAATACAATATAACTTAACCCTCCGCAACTGACGTACTCATATCACTTAATACAGAGTCAAACATTTATAAGTACGAGAAAAGTGTGAATACTAATTTACTATACTTAACTTTACTTTAATTAAATAACACAATAATTGAGCAGTAGTGGTTGCATAAAAACCAGGCGCAGGACGTTATGAACAAATACATACATAAATAAAATATAAGTACAGCTGTATTACATATACGTACTTATATATTGTTTTATTGTTTTCTATCGTCCGTAGGCCTATTCGGGCACCTGGACTCGTCAATTTTTACAGATAATCAATTTAAGAGGCGGCCTCTCAAAATATGACCGATCTGTTGATCTTTTTGATTAAAATTCAAAAGTTTACAGATAGGTTCATACATATTGCACTAGGTTTGCCTATTCATTTCAATGTATTTATTATTTAAAAATTACACACATCTTGGGATTAAGCCCGACTTCAGTGACGTGCGGTTAAAGGTGGCGTGTAACGATTTCAGGGGGTGGGAATGTCTCGGGAAATAAATTGAAAATATAATTGAAGTTTAACTACACTTTGTATTTTATCACACGAAATCCTAAAGACAACGAGTTCTTAGGAGAAAAGAGGATGGGGTTTGGGGATTAAAAAGATAAGCAGACAAAATTATATTTTAGGCGGTTAAAGTTTTTGCCTTTCGTTTGTCTTATTACTACACTGTCGCCTAAAGTAAGAATCGTGTGTGAGGCAGCTTTAGGTTTTTTTTTAAATCGAAATGAGTATTGTAACCTTAGAGGTATTTCAATTATAAAAAGTCCGAATTTACATAAGCAACCCCTGTTTTCTAACCAGTTTTTTTTTGTATACTTCAAGTAAAAAAATATTGAAGGACACCCACGGGCTTAACGCCCTCCGCCTCCGCATTCCCGGGTAGCACAGCTCCATAGAGCGTCCTCTTTACCCGCACTTCTTGGCAAAATATTTTTAAGAGGTGGGCTCAGAGATAGCCAGAAGGGAGCCCCCCGACATACCCCCACCCATAACTTACATTCCTTCAGTGCCCTTGTCCAAGGATGGAATCATATGCAAAAGCCAATCGCAATGCTACGATATCTTCCAGCTAATCCCAGTAAAATTAAATACATATAAACTACATAATACATATGTAGGCACATGCAAAAAAAATCGTTTTTAATGTTTTTCGCAATTTTTTCAGTTCAAACTTTTTTGTTTGGAAGAAGTTTGTAGGCAGTAATTTTTCCTTAGTAATACGAGTACTATAGTGCTGGGTGCAAACCAATCGCAGAGATTGTAAACCAGAGACTTCTGTGACACATAGCTCTTGAAAATGTGTCTGAAAAGCAAGAGATGTTGAATTTGTTGGCGTATGTGACTCAATTTCATGTTAAGTATAACTGTATTTCTGTTCAATATAATTCCTTACCGTAATAGTATATCCCTAGTGATTGTGTCTGTATATATTGCCCCTTTATTGTTCTGCTTGACAGCATCCAGATGTACCTAATTGATTGTAGATATACATACCCTACCTGTATATTGTATTATGCCTTGTAACCTAATGTTTGATCTGATAGGTACAACACCTGCTAGCAGAGGGAAGGGATGCTAAATATCTACGGTAAACAACATCGAAACTTAAAGCCTTTCTGTATTTAAAAGTAAAAATAAATGACTAGTATCACAGGTATGCAGAGTAAAATCCACGCAATGAGCGTTGTTAATTTTACAATACTTACTTCATTTTTACCCACATTTATCGTCACCTTCCTATATATCAATGTACCTACCACATCACGCCGCATCCCTTGCTGGATAGGTAGGAAGGATGGGCGGTTAGATCACATACATGCTTTCGTCACATTCATGCAATTTGTCGTATTATATTCCCTCTGATTTCTTTTACTCAAAATGCATCCGTCCTTAAAAATGTGGTCATCATGGTCGGTTCAGGTAAATTTTGTACACACATGTCTTCATTTTCTTGTTTATTTCTTGTCATCATCTACTAATTCATTCCCAAACAAGAAATTAATAGTACCTATATATTTAAAAAAAATGTTTATTTTTAGAAAGATATTTAAAAAAATCGCAACGTGTGCTTTTTTTTCAACATGCTATGTGCTAAAAAATCAAGATTCGTGCAAAGAAATTTGGACAAATAATTAAAATGAAATTGATGTATTGATAAACTAAATAAATTTTTATTTATTTGTTTCAGGTACGTGATTGATTTTAACATAACTAAAGTCAGAAAGCATCGATCGATGACGTACTCAATTGGTAAGCAAAATAAAATAGTAATAAATGGATGATTAGATGATGTAACATTGGACAACCCTAGTATCTTATTTCATGACCCACACCCTCAAGGTAAAAGCCTGTCCCAGTGGGGGTTGGTTTTCATGATGAACCACTCCCAGGGATGCCCAAAGATGTTCGCTCATCCGTACGTCCGGGTTTAAGTAACAATAAATTATATTAAATTTTCCGGGTGAGTGAACAAAGATGAATCTTTTTGTGGAGCAATTTTGTTATTGTGACGTGGGCAAACAATATATGAATTGTATTAAATAGACAGAGAATATATGCAAAATAATCATTTTTTTATAAGTTTCTGTTTTCGTACGTTTTTTTTTCTTTGTTTCTTTATTTCGGTTCACTTGGCCCATTAGAATGAAGGAAAAATATGAAAAAACTAAATATCATTTAGATTAAAATCCACAAAAAAATACTTTTGCTTTCGCGACTAGTACCTATTCGAGGATTTGCACCCTCATCATCAGGCGATTGTGAAAAAAGAGAGTTAATTTTATTCACAATCGCCTGATGATGAGGGTGCAAATCCTCGAATACTGGCCGCGAAAGAAAAAGTCATTTTTTGTGGATTTAATCTAAATATTTAGTTTTTTCATTTCTTTCCTTAAAAATGGACTTTCACTAAGTACCAATGGTCGAAAACATCGGGATCATTAGAGATCATTAGAATGAATGTAATTTTTTGGATCATCAAATCGCCTTATATTCCGAATGTTAAATAGTCGAACTCTCATCTCGTAATCTTAAATATCGCGTTAAATTTTAATATTGCGTAAATCTCAAGTGTAGTCTCAATCTTAAATATTGCGAAAATATTAAATATTGTGGTTCTTTTTTTAACAAAGAGTTTTCCGGGTTTTGATTCTCTATACAAGTTCCCTTTTCCGGGTGAAAAGACAGCTGTCAATTGAAGGACAAAGCTTTCTATAAGTAGTACTTCTGTTCTATAACTTGATCTATTCTATTTATATATACAGATAGAACGGTGTCCAGTAAATTCGTCTAAAATAAATTAGTCAAATTATCAATTCGTCTAAAATTAATTCGTCTTAAATCAATTCGTCAAAGTATCAATTCGTCTCAAATCAATTCATCTAAAATCAATTGGTCTAAAATCAATTCATCTAAAATCAATTGGTCTTAAATCAATTCGTCTAAAGTCAATTCGTCAAATTAACAATTCGTCTAAAATCAATTTGTTTTAATTCGTCTAAAATCTATTTATTTTGGACGAATTGATAATTAGACGAATTGATTTTAGACGAATTGATTTTAGAAGAATTTATTTTAGACGAATTGATTTTAGGCCAATTGATTTTAGACGAACTTACCGTAAACCAGATAGAACTATGTATGTAGAGTTAATAGCACAAACTAGTATTATAGGTTAGTACTAAGCAGAATAACATTTGATATTAATGGTTTATCTTCGATGTCTGCAATGACCTGTCAGAGTCAGGTGGAGGTGAACCTATCGAGATATTTTATAAGCTTGATCTTGTCTATTATAGTAATACAATACTTTCCACAATATAATACAGGGTCATCTAAAAAAGCCCTCATCTTAAATAGGTATCACTTTGGAACCATTCATGTTAAGAGTATGCATACCGACATTTCAAAAATTTCAAAAACTTCTAAAATGGGAGACCTTATATCTCAACAACCGTTACTTAATATGCTTTGGAGCAAAATAGGGTAGATGCATTGAACATTTATATAGGGAATAGCCGTAAAATATTTTTTAAATCTTGTATAGATTTCACAAAAAAAAATGTGAAAAACACCTGATCTTTTTTCCGAAAGACAAACTCGTTTCCCGAAAGTCGCTCGGTTTTTTTTATACTGATAATATTTATTTAAATCTAGGATATAACCGTAAACGTTTTTTGATTAAAGCGAAATTAACCACAAAAAAATGGAAAAAACGCTATTTTTACCATTTTTTCATGCGATCGTTCACGCAATTTTAAATCTAAATGCCGTGGGAAATTGCCGTGACGTCATATTTGGGTCACGAGCCCTAAAACCACACAAGTAGGTACAAATAACTCACTGTAGTAAAAATATAAATAAAAAAAGTAGATATATCATTCCTTCTACGAACCGTATTTTCTCTGAAATATTTTTTTCTTTCTCAACGATCTTATTGTCACCTTAAAAGAATTCCTTTTACAGTTTTTCTATTTTTACTGAAGAGATTGTTTATACTCTAGGTAAGATTTTCACACATTTCTGTATTTTATTTTCGTCTACCGTTTCGCCAACTCATTCGGTTTTCTTTTCTTAAAATATAACTTTGATAGATTGGAGGAACGATTTATATATGATTTTTATTTATAGGTATTTCAGTGACATAAATGTTTTTGATATTGATTTTCTCACATATTTTTTCACGTGTATACAAAACAGCAGCAATTCCCTTTTTTTTTATTTCAAGTAAGCAACACCAAACTTCATCATATGAGGACTGACCAACAGCATGGCAACAAAATTTGCAGACATCAAAAATACATTATTTAATTCATTTAATTTGTTTTTTCATACGGCATTTGCATTTAAGGTAGTCAGCGTTGGGTATAAGGTTGGCACAGTTGGTTGAAGCGGCAATCTCTCAAGCGAGAGGTACCAGGTTCAAACTTCAGCGGTGGCGAGGAATACCACACTTTGCGATAAGGTGTGCAGGAATGTATTGTGGTTTGTGTATTCAAGCCAGGATTCTTTAGAAAAAAAATGTTAGCAGTTTTTTACTCAACCCAACCGAGAGGCATCTACATCCACACAGTGCAGCGTAATGTGAACTCCCTAGGGTAGGTCGCAGGATAGGCGTTCCGATGTTTACGAATCAGAATTGGCTTAATAATTAGTTATTATTCAAATAATACTTGATGCCCAGGGCAATGTTTCCAGAGTTTATTTGACGCCTTTGTTTTCACCACAATAAAAAACCTTTTTTTTTGTTAATAAAAAATCTGTGATCTATATTATCAATCTATGGATATTATGTCTATGTATACGTAATGTACCTATCTATTTGTATCGTGTCATATTACTTCTGAAGCGATTACTGAAAAAATATGAAAACAAAACGAAAGCTTCGATAATAGCTCAGATCATGTGATTGTTCCATCAGCGCAGCTCAAAAACCAATATGTTTCAGAATCTTATCAGATTGCATTATGCGGGGAAAATTTTCCTCGCAACTCTACCACGCTTTCGTTTATGGTTCACAGTATTTATACGCATATTTGATTTATACGTAGACGAAAAATCATATCATGTATACGTGTATTGATGGTAGGTATCTTCTGTATACTTAGAACAAAGGATTCAAATTCAAATAAATTCATTAATAACTAATATCTTACATTTCTAGTACATACATTTAAAACTTATTACAATATTTACAATTTTCCATACTACCCTCCAATGTGAGGACTGAGGAGATCTCTTGTATTGGAGGGGAGTTCCGGGGTTTTCATCAATTCTGGTATAGGTACAACATCAACAACAAAACAATGACACATTTTTTTTAGCAAAAAGAAACGACAAATTTATTAACAAATCGGATTCATGCTATCATCTCTCATTCAATTCCAATCTCTCTCTCTATGCCTTTCACAGATCACCTTTTTCATCTTTATTTTGAAAGATTTCCGATCGGTAATAGACCTTAGCTCGCTATCCAGCACGTTAAACCACCTCATCCCCAGGAATGTAGAAAGAGACCAAAATTTTAAACAAAGACCAGAAATCGTCTCTGATCTAATTCTTCGAGACCAATGATGATATGAGCTGTTCACATATAGATAAATGTCTATAATTTGAATTGAAATGCCTATCTATATTTTTGTATGTACAATGTACACTATAATGACTAAAAAAGAAAAGAACCGCGAAAGTGTACAAAGATATAATATACCTAGTATGATTCAATAGACTAGTTTAGGAAGAAATTTGTCATAAAGTTCTCGAAAATAAAATATCCGGAAGCACAATTTTATATTTCTTTCCGAAAAAAAGCGAATATTTCATTCAGAAAAATGACAAAAGAAAAGAAAGAATGATAAAACTTCCGAGTAGTCAATATTCAAATTGATTGTAAAAGGGTGAAATGTCTCACAATGTGACGGCGATAAAACCAAAATAAAATCACTTTTATTTGACTACCATCACCAACTATCTATACCTAATACGTAAAATGCCTAGCGTATGAGTGACAGGGATTTTTCTGAAAGCTTCGTATAAACTCGATTTTAATTGAATAGATTACCACATGACTAGATTGTCAAGGACGGTTCTGTTTTGAGTAAAAGAAATCGTAGAGTATGTTTTGGTTCACTTAGTTTAAGGGAGCAAGAAATTCATAACTTGTCTCCTGAGGCACTTGAATACTTGGGGCCTGAGTCAAACCACGAAAGGAGACTAAAACGTTGGCGTTTTACACGTTGTTTTACCGTTCCAAGTGGCCATGTTGCCATGGTGATAATGGTATCACTATGGCAACATGGCCAATTGGAACGGTATACTCCTAGCCTCTGGAGCACCCTGGTCTGGGAACCTAGCCTCGGCTTCCAAGACCCTTAGAAAAGACGTAAAATGATTCACTTACATGGGTTAATATGGATGATTTGGAATATTGTCATAAGAGTTCTCAAAGGTCCGCAATTTTCTCACATTGTATATTGTACAAGTAACCTACAATGCCGAAAATATTTCAGATCAGCGCTAGATAAATAATTTTAAAGGCAAGATAGTATTGCGAGTTGGAAAAAGAAAAAATACTCTGATAATCCCTTTAAACTGCCATCACAAGTTTGAAAAATAATGTTGCCAGTTTATTCTAACAATACAAAAATTGCCATTTTTTTAACAGTTTCTGAAATATAATCTGAAAGTAGCGAAAAAATGTAACCATATCTTATTATCACATCAAGCGACACTAAACCAAGTTTGCACCAGGGGATTTCTGTCGCGAAATTCACTATACGAGTACATACAGTTGTATCAAAGGCGGTAAGGTGTTATACAAACCAGTGCAATATTTTTTTCTTCAATAGAATAAGTAAATAAATAATTTAGTGATAATATATATTTATAAGGTGAAAAGATGGCGAGAATCTCGTTTCTTCCATAAAAAAAGAAAATATTTTATTTACTTAAACAATTTATGTTGTTTTAGGTGAAAATACAATCTCTCTCCGCTCTATCCTTATTTTATTCCCTCCACGATGCAACACGTAGAAGCAAACATTTTCACCGAAATGGACGTGTTCCACATTAATTTCATCGCCGTACAGAATACCTACAGACAAAACAATAGTTACCTAATGTCTTTTGTTTTAATAGCGGTATCATATTCAGAAACTACTTAATTATAAATCGCTAGCTGTACACTCATGCGCGCCTTGCTACGCTACGAAAATCTGTATGAAATACACTTAATTGTTTAATATGGTCGCCCCCCAATACCTCCTCCTCCTACACTGATGCTGTTATCAGAAGTGTTACTATTATTTTTTTCGACAGCTAAGGATTCGTAACTTATATCGTTGTTTTTCTATTCCACCCCCCAACAATTTGCTAAAGTTTCATATCAATCGTATGAACGGTTTAGGAGTCCATAAGCGTTAATAAAAAAGCACTCTAGTATAAGACAAGGTCTTACGAATAATGGTAAGTGATAAGGAGATTTGAGTAGGTCTAATATATTTTTGGTTACCTTCCTACGACGTCCTAAATTAGTATTACTTTAGAATACCTACGATAGCATATACGATGTGTACATGTACACCTACATAATATAGCAAATTCAGTAAATAACAGTAGGTAAACAACGTATCTAACACAGGTGCGGTAAAAAGATATACAGATCTCATAAAAATCACAAATTTATCCGCACTAGAAAAACTGTTTCCCTATTTTTCTTCTCGTAAAAAATGTATCTAGATTAGACTCTTCTTCTTCTTCTTCAGCCCTCTGTCCTCTACTGCTGGATATAGGCCTCTTCCATATTTCTCCATTCCTTTCTGTTGTTTGCTGCTTGCAGCCAGTTTTTTCCCTCCACAGCGGCTATGATAGACGATTATAATTTCGAAATAAGACAGAATTTTATGTAGCAGCAATTTTCCTACGAATAAAGTTCTAACTTGAAATATATTATAGTAGAAATAAAAACCAACACCCGAAAATTACATTTATAAATCTCTGGACACAGATTTTATGGCTACGTTCGGTGAATTGTTTGATCGGTAAAATGATTCGGTGAACTGTCCCAAGCCACGGTAAAGAGTAGAGTGGTATCTTCTAGCGCAGTGAGTTGGGTGACATAGATAATAATATTATTAGTAAGTATAATACAAGGAACAAAATGAAATGTTTGGGGAGAGGTGTTTATATATTTGCCGACTCTCCCCTTTCATGGTGAAATAGAAAATTTGTCCGACAAGATTTATTTATTAAGCCCCTTAAAATACACATAAATTACACGCGAAAATATTATTATCTGAGATGAGTGTATATTACTGTGGAATTATATTCTAAAGCTGGCTTTCCACGGTCCGTGATATTGCAAATAAAAGTAGTATTTTCTTCGAGGTGACGAAAGTTGTTAAATAGATCTGATTTATTGTCTTTAAACTAAAAGAGAAAGTACTTATATTATGTTAAACAGTAGCATGTATAATTAGCACCGTAGGAAAATGGTTTAAGCGCTTGGCACCAAGAATGACGTCACAGTAATTTCCCACGGCATTAAGGTTTAAAATCGCGTGAAAAATCGCATGATCAAATGGTAAAAATAGCGTTTTTTTTCCATTTTTTGGGGTTAATTTTGCGTCTATAAAAAAACTTTTACGGTTATTCGCTAGATTTTAATGCACATTATCAGAACAAAAAAAAAAATACTCCGCGACTTTTGAAAAAATATCAGAGGTGTTTTTAACATTTTTTTTTGAGAAATCTATACAAGATATAAGAAATCTTTTACGGTAATTCCCTAGATAAAAGTTCAATGCATCTACCCTATTTATTCCAAAGCAATTTAGTAACGGTTGTCGAGATATAAGGTCTCCCGTTTTTAGAAATTTTTGAAATCTCGGTATGCATACTCTTAATCTGTGAAATGTTAATCTATTATTTTATTTATTTATTTATTCTTCAAGTGAACAAGAAATACATATAAACATATAAAAATGGACATATTGCAGATTATAAATCGTTGTTCACTAGGGCGAACTTATCGCCGAACTGAGATTTCTTCCAGTTAACCCCAAATTTATTGTATATTTCTATTAAAACAAAATGTAATTTTTTTTTATAATATGAATCTGGGTTTATCGAAATAAACCCAAATACATCTTTGCACACTTCACAGAAAGCTTAAAAGCTTGTGTTGTGAAGTGACGTAAGTCGGGGATTCAACCCGCGCCCACTGGATTAACAGTTGAGCGCGTTACCAACCAGGCTACCGACCACCTCATATATTGTGTAAATTGGCTTTATGCCGTGTATTGATAAATAAATAAATAATTTTTGCCAAAAAAAAAATTGCCCCCTCACGCTACGCTACTGCTATTATGGTTCATCCACATGCTCGCCGACCCTCGAAGTTTTTTGTGTGAATGAGTAAAAAGTCGTCAACCGTCGATTACGTATACAATCCAGGGCAATCACCCCTTCCGCACGTATTTTTACTCATTCACACGAGCGTAGGCGAGCGTGTGGTAGCCACATTATAATAATAATAGGTACAACCACTATAATATAAGGATAAAACTTCCACCTTGCTCCTTTGGCATCAAGACAGAATAATCCTTAAATGAATTGTTAAATACCTCCTCCGCATACACATGGATCTCCTGAGGTTAATCTCCTGAATCTTTGATGAAAATCTCCTATTAACAGTCACTTGGATTCACTACCTTCTTACCTTCATTCTAACTAGACAACAAGTACATACCTTCTCGATTCTAACCATATTCTAAACTCTAAAGTTAGAAGGTATGGGAATTTTCACGAAAAAAAAATAATTTTTTATCACCTTTTTATTCCATCCCTCCTCCCTGTATATATGTATGTAGATTGTAGGTACTATACCATGGGTATACCGGCTTTAAATATTATGTATTCATTTTTCCCTATGTAGAATTTTTTGAATTACTATGTACCTACCTAATTGAGGTAAGCTACCATAGATTGCAGCACTGCAGTAAGTTCGCCCTAGTGAACAAATATTTTTCGCATCTGTTACCTGCTAATCGTATGTCAATATATTCTTGTGTGTGTGTTTTTCTACTAGAAGTGTAATTAAATAAATAAATAATAAATCTATCTATCTATCCCTTCACGACACTTTCCGTGCGGGGCAGGCAGAGATGACGGAACGCCAGACTGCCCTATCATGACACACACTCCCTTTGCATCCGTCACATTTACGAAATTTGTCGTACACGCCATCCGATTATTTTTACTCAAAGCACATTTGTCCTTGAGGATCTGGTCTACATGATCAGTCCAGGTCAATCTCGGACGGTCACGCTTCCTCACACCTCTTCGTTCACTCAAATATATCTTTTTCAGTCATCCCGTCATCATCATTCTTTCAACATGACCAAACCATTCACTTTCATGTAATGTTGTGTTTATATTGATAGTTGGGTCTGTCAGGGGTGTCGAATGTCGGGTAATATGAAAATACCCATACGATTAAACTCTCTACAAGCTTTCACATAATTACTTTTTGACTTAAGTAGGAACCATAGTAATATCCTGTATGGGTAGGGCTTTAACATATAAAATCACGTACGTACCTACATATTTTGAAATATGTATTAAGCATAGGTACATTTTGTAAAACGGATGTTGTAACTAGAATGAAAGTGAACAAGTTGAGATGGTTGGGACATATAGAGAGGATGAATGATGAAAGTGAAGCAAATAATATATACCTGGGAAAAAGAGGAGGGGTAAGGTAGCGTCCGTGAACCATTTAGCTTGACCATGTTGACCAGTCGCTTAAGGACGGAGGCGTTTTGAGTAAAAGGAACTGTACAATATGTAATAGACGAAAAAAATAATGTGACTTAAGCAAGAAGTGTATGTAATGATTGAAAAGTCTGGCGATTTGTTCTCTCTTCCTACCCCGTAAGAGTCGCTGCGTTAGGAAATGGAATAGAATATTGCCGTAGTATCCCTACAACAGTGCAGAAGAAAAACGGATGAACATTATCGGGCTTATGACCAACCTCGGCTGGCATAAGTGATCACTTTACACTCGAGAAACACTCGCCATTTCAGTTCACCCCAGCTGGGATTCGAACCCAGACCTTCGTCTCGCATAGTAGGGAACTTATCTACTACACCACGAGGAGCGACGGCTGTGTTGTCAAATTCCGTATACATGTATTGTTGCCATTCATACTGTTGAAAGGGGGAGGTGGTATTTTTAATACACACCCGCCAATTTTGCTTCCTACCAACTATTAGAATATATATTTTCTACTCTTTTACAGAGAGCCAAAGACTTGTATGATAAAGAATAGACTCCGATGGATTTTTATTTTCAATGCATTTCGTAAAAATACTACAAGATATCCATTTTGTGTCCCGCTCAACGGTTTACAGTCAATTCGTCTAAAATCAATTGGTCTAAAATCAATTGGTCTAAAATCAATTCGTCTAATTATCCGTTTCTTTTATTATCAATTCGTCTAAAATCAATTCGTCTGATTATCATATTAATTAAATTAAATTTGCCTAACGACCAATTCCTCGATTTTAGGAGAATTAATTTTAGACGAATTGATTTTAGATGAACTGATTTTAGATGAATTGATAATTAGACGAATTGATATTTAGATGAACTGATTTTAGTCGAATTGATTATTAGACGAATTGATTTTCGAAGAATTGATTTTAGAAGAATTGATTTTAGAAGAATTGATTTTAGAAGAATTGATTTTAGACAAATTGATTTAAGACGAACTGATTTTAGACGAATTGATTTTAGACGAACTTGCCGGGCACCCTGCTCAACAATTGTCAGCGAACAATAATGCGTCGCCACCACATGAAAAATACCTCAGACTGGGGAAATCTTACTTACGTCTCACATATTATACTTCTTTCCATTCTTTAAACAGAACAATGGGCTCCAGGAAGAAAGGATGATGAAATGGAAGAAAGGAGGATAAGAGACTGTGGGAGATTTTTAGTAGAAAAGTGGAGTATTTTTTGGATAACCTAGAGGTATACACAAAGAAGGCATAGAAAAAATACGTTATATATTCGCTCTCTTATAACAATCGAAGAAATTTATATTCGAAGTCGTAAGAATATATGTAAATTGTGCTAATTTCTTTGCCTAGTGGATGTCACCAAAGACTTTATTTAACCTCACTGTGGTGTTTTTTGTCTGTGAATAGATCTTGCAATCGATTTTTCAGCCACTTCCTGGCTACTTAGAGATTTGAAACTTTGCAATCGTACGTAAACTCGCTGATAATACATTTCTGTACCAGAGTGTACCAGCCTATTCCAGAGACGAAAAATATGTAAAGAGTTTTAGGGAGATCAAAGGGTCGTGTGGGGTCATGTGTGGTATCATATAAAAGGGCGTTCGAAAAGAAATACATATAGTAAGTTATATATTGTCCAGCTCAATCCTCGAAAGACACCGAGCGATCGAGAGAATCTAGTCACCGCATACCGTCGTGTTTGGTATCTCACGAATGTGCTTCACGAGTAGAACTTTTATGTTCTTACAAATTTTGATTCTGTCAATTCTTGGTGGGAGGCGTCATTGGAATGAAGGAATCCAAACACCTCGGAAGGGCGTGTTTGGTACCGTTTGGAAGAGTGCGAAAAACAGTTCTAAGATGTGAAGTCATAAAATTTAGTTTTTTAATTATTTTCTTAATATTACTTATTTCACACTTCAGTTCCATCAACTCGGCTTTACTAATTATTTTTTAATTTAATTATTACTGAATTATTTCCAAAACTATAACTCATTAGTAAATGGATAAAACTTACACAAATAATTAGTCTTTTTAAGCAGAAATTAATTAACGGCGAGAAGCTTTTAAAGGAAGAAGTAATTTTTCTTAGAGAAGAGGAACTTTCATGAGTTCCTAGGATGTATGCAGAATGAAGATAGTTGGGTAGATGTACCTACGTTCTGCAGGAATGGAAACTTTTAAAATCCTTCCAGTTGTAAAGTAGGCTCTCTGTGCATCAGGGGTGGGAAACCCTTTTGATTGTTTGTTAATTATTAATAGAGTACATAGTTGGCGCAGTTGGTTGAGGCGGCAGTCTCTCAAGCGGAAGGTGCCAGGTTCAAACCCCGGCGCTGGCGATGTATTCCACACTTTGCGATACAGGCTTTTAGCCTAGTGCAAGGTGTGCAGGAAAGTATTTGGGTTTGTGTATGCAAGCCAGATCCTCTATAAAAAAATCTTCATGAGAACAATCTGATAAAAATACAACACGAAGTGTCTTGCTAATTGATATCTGGATGGGTGAATGATCCTCAGTTAGTCCAAGCATTTTGTGTTCTGAGTGTCCGCTTGCGGGAAAGTTGTGGACAGTTTGGATTTTTTTCATTTTACATGTTTTTCTGGGGTTCTGAATTAGAAGGTTTGCAACAGAATATCATAAATAAATAAATAAATAAAAACTTTATTGACGTAATGATATGCATTAAACAAATGGCGGGTTTATTGCCATGGGCAATATCTGCTAACCAACCACTCGTCACGAACATTGTCAATTTTTTTTAAATTCCCATGTTTAGTGATCTTTTCCAAATGAAAGTACGAGTAGCTACATAAAATTTCTCATAATGAGATTTTGTTCGAAATTTTGAGAGCTGTCTACTGATACTAAAACTGCTCAAATTTTCGTAATATTTTTAATTGTGTGTTGTATGGAGAACAATTAACTTATTTAGATTTATGCTCCATTTTATCAATAATTATTACAATTTATGAGAAATATTTTACCTATTTGAATCTGAAAACGAGACGAAAGTATGGAGGAATTATGTTGGTGATATTTTTTCTCGATTATATCAGTTAGAGTTTTTTGTCTTTTTAAAAATAAAGAAATACAAAAAAAAAACGGTTGATAATCTCTAGAGGTAGCAACGTTGCTTACTCTGTAGCATACAATATACATACAATTTCCAGTATTTAGTAAGTACAGTGCCAGACTAATTTAGGTAAACATTTATAAGTAGGCGCTGTTCAAATAATAAACCCCACCGTACTTCGCAAATCCCCGAGACGAGAATGTACCTAGTTGCCGTCACTGCACTCTCCTGCAGTTACATTTGTACTCTCTAATTAAAATTCTACAGTTGAAAACACATTCAGACAGACTGAGCCTATTTTGAATTATGTAAACTGTAGGAATAATAGAGATGTGTACTGCCCTTTACCTTTTGAAATCGCCATAATACTGTGGTACTAAGGATACATAGGTACTAAATCGCATATGTCCAGAATTCAGTTGTATACGGAAAAACTCTCAGACAAGATTTTTTGAGTCACAATACAGCTGAATGCTTTCTAGGATACAGGCTATTAAAAAATCAAATACTTCTTATTACGGTTAAGGGGAAAAATAACTAATGTGAATGTAATAGTGGTTGCATAAAATTCAGGCGCAAACCGTTGTGAGCAAAAAAGCTCATACTGAACGGCGTTGGTGGAGATGTTCTCGTAGGTTTTCGCAGCGTGTTAAATCCATCGATGCGTAAGCCCTGTTGGGTGTTTTGCTGCGTACTGATGTGTCGATGAGGTGGATTCATCCTGAAGAAGGCGACAAAATCGTTGCCGTAAGCTCAATATACCTCATCGAAATCAGAACCCAGCAGAATACCTGATAAATCTTATGCGTCTGTTGCTCCATTTGAGCTGACTTATTCCATTTCAAGACACAAGTTTTTCAAGCATACTACATACATACATCTTCTTCCCCTTCTATCCTTGGTTGGGTCGGGGGCTCAAAGCATCTGTGTATCTTTGCCAGATGCCCCTGTCACTTGCAGTTTCCAGGACCTCTGGCCACTCCAACCACAGTCTCTTCTCGCACGCCTTTGTTACCTGCTTCTGCCAGCTATTTCTGAGGCAGCCCCTCGGCCCTCAGTTTCCAAAGCTTACTGTGAAAAAATAAATAAAGTTCTTTAATAAACACCAACTACAAACGCCATTACGAAACTTACAAAATTTTCGGAAAAATAAGAATGATAGCGAATAATAATTATTTAGTGTTATCTTAAATAAAGTTGGAACAAAGTTCTCGAAAGCTCTCCTTCTAAACTTTTAGAGAAGGTATTGTAATTAAAGCGTTTTTAATCCGAGCTATGGGATAATATTAATTATTATAACAAACACGAGTACACTTTAAGACTTGATACAAATCTGTTTCGATGAAAAGAAACTTTAATTCTCCAACAATAATAACTTACTTCGGCGGAGAGAAAATTGGAGAAAGATGTCAGTAACACGATCTCTTTAGAATGAAATATTATGAAATTCTAATTTCCAAATAATTATGCTTTTCATTTTACATTTTCTGAAGCAGGTCGATTTTAATTTTCATGGTTTCCTTCATATTTTCACCCATATTCGTGGCAGTTTCAAAGTCGCTCCCATTGAAAATAAGAAATCGTATTTAACACAGGATTTTATGACTTCACATCCTATGTACAAATATTCCAATGGCGCCTCCCATCAAGAACGGCCAGAATCAAAATTAGTCAAAAGATATGTAATCGTGAAGCACTTTCGTTAGATATGGCGGTATGCTGTGACTGGATCCTCTCGCGGTATCTCCAGAGACTTGACCGAGGCAAAATATAATTTACTTAAAAGATCTGGATTTCTATTCCAAGGCCTGAAGAACAAAGGTGAGATTGAATGAAAATGATAAAAAAAGATACCTACTGGTACCTACCATCAAAGAAAAATATACTTTTCTAAATGATAAAACTAAGAGGAGTGTTGACAAGTCCTGCCTCCGCAATTTATTTATGTTTACGATTCAAGATCAGGTTATTTAGTAAATAAAAATTAAGTACCAGAAAATATCATTTCAAAGTCAAATTAGTTGAGTGTGAAGATATCTTAAAGTATTTCCTTGTTTTAATAATCATCCTACATGTTCTGATTGTATATTATTTTAATGTTCAAAGTTAGTTTTAGTGCGAAATACTTTGTAAATTTTCATTAATCGGATACAGAAATAATAATATTATAACGATGCCTCGTTAGGCCGTTTGAAGTTTTCTTTATCTTATTGAAGTACGCACTCGTACAAAGATATTCAAATTATTGTTAGTTACGTGTATTATCAGACGTAGGTGAATGATGCTGAACTTATGTATGATATTGAAGTGGTTCGTAGTGCGTCAAGAGGGTATCTTTATTTGAATTAATTGAAGGAATGAACGAGGGGACAAACTACAGTGGACGACTGAAGAAAGAATACCTGGACGACCCGTGACAGGATATGGGCTTCGACTCATATAAAGACTTAAATATAAAACCGCACAGACCTGGGATGAGTGGAGAAGGAGACGAAGGGCTTTGCTACAAACCAATCGTAATGATTGAAACTTGAGAAGAAGAAGGTCGTCTCAATATACAGCGAAGAATGAACTTCCATCGGCGTCGCACAATCCTTTTATTCCTTTTTGTACAATCACTTTTGTAATATCCACAAATTCCGGATCATTTCTTCTTCAATATGCAAGACAATGTGATATTTCTCAATTTCCCTCTTTTTTCCATATTTTTCAAGTGTTCTGTAGAATTCAGGTGTTCGCAAAACTTTATATCTTTTTCAGCAATAAGATTCGCCACCCATCCTGAATATCATATAAATGATTGTTCTATGAGAATGTTGTACACGAACACACCATTCGCTGGTTACTCTATTATTAACCCGATTGATAATTTATCATGTCAAAGGGTGCATCAGAAATACTCAAAAATATTTATAAACCCTAACTTTTTAAAAACAGGAACATCCCAGTATTATCATTTTCCTGTTCTATTACGAAAAGTTCATAATTCGATTATTCTTTTTATCCGCGAGAAAAAAAATGGTTGATCCGGTTTGTGAGAGGTGTTCTTTTCCTGGTCGAATTAAAAACATTTTAAAACAGAAAAAGGGTCGGGTAATGGAATTATTATTTATTTGGGAGTTGTATTTGAGAAATAAATAATTCTTAATTACGTTTTGAAACAATTTATCCGCGATTCAAAGAAAATTATGCAAAAAAGGGAATTAATCAAAATCCCATTCGCACGAACGTTAATTCTATTGTAATGGGATTTTTAAACAAATTAATTTATGTTGAAATTATACCTACAATACTTTATTTTTATACGTGGGAGAAATCGTTTTATTATGTATTTGGATAACTTCAGAAAACGTCTTTCCTATATTTTTATTTTATTTTATTCTCATAAAACAAAACAGTGGGTGGAATTACAGCTAAATGTCTTTTCGCCACTCACTACAATTACAATGAAAAGTACATTACAATAATCACAACACAATAACAATCACAGTGTAATAAATAACACCACAATCACAAAAAACAATATGTGAGCGACCATTGGACAGGGTGTTTGAGAGTCAAAGCTCTGCGTCAATATTTCTTATTATAAGTATTGTATTGCCCTTGGCGTCACCTCGTGGATTGCCCCAAAATCCTTTTTGAAGATCTCGTTAGGACAGTGCCCCACAATGCGTTCAACCGACTCGATCTCACCACACTCGCATTGGGTATATATTATTTCCTCCAATAGAAGGTGTCCAGTGTCCACATCTACCATAGTCAGTTCGAATCCGATTTAGAAAATCTCTCCGAGTTATAATATGTGATCGGGGTTCTGACAATTCAATTCGTCTTTCCATGACTGTTTGGTGTTAAGTTCATCTTTTGCAAAGAGTCTACTCATAAATCATAAATAAATAAATAATATCTTTATTGAAAAAAAAACTATTTTCAAATGGCGGGTTTATTGCCGTAGGCAATGTCTGCCCACCAATCACTAATGATGGTTTCTTAACTTTCAGAAACCGATGAGGGCGTGTAATATCACCTTAAAAGAATGTGGCGCTCCTTCCTTTCGTCCTACCCCGCAAGGGATACAGAATGATGAGATAGACAGTATTACATATATTAACGACATTCTCTAACAATCTCATTACGTACTCAGTTAGTAAATTAGATCCTACAACAGTCGTCTCTTCTTCCAGTGGCGGTTTCTCATAATTTCACAATACAACAGTCTCCTCTTCCTTCTATTTATTTTTCCTTCTCATCTGTCTCTGTATATTTCCTCACAACGGCTTCTGTAATTGGCTCCGAGTCATACAGAAATACTTTCTTGAATAAATTAATACCGTATAGCGACTTGAGAGTAGTACCTTCTAACATAAGTATTAACTTCCATCTACAATTCCTTTGAACCTCGTTTTCCTGCAATCATTTTTTCTCGCGATTTCGCAGTTAGTTCTTTCAACTTCTAGTATCTTCTATTTTTTTTAATTAGGCAGTCCACTCGCTACAAAAAAACGCTAAAATGAGATTCAGTAGTTCAAATCTGTTAAAATTTTAAGTCGAACTTCTTCAGAAATCCCGCGATCACGCGATATGATTGTTTTATTGTTCTCTATCGTCCGTAGGCCCATATGGGCACCTGGACTCGTCAATTTTCACAATATTATAGCATATTGTCAAACTTATATTTCAAACTTATAATAAATAAATAAATAAATAAAACTTTATTGGCCAGTAAATATATGTAACAACAAAAAAAAAACAAGATAATACAGTGTGCCAAAAGGCGGACTTATTGCAAAAGCAATATCTTACAGTCAACCCGAGAAAATAAAGAAAATCTTAAATATGTACTATAATAATAAAGTACGTAAATATAAAGATACAAATACATAATATACACATATAAATACACACACATAATACATACAAATAGATAATATGATAAATAAATAATAAAAAAAATACAATCTTATAAAAATATAATCTTATATTTCAGTTTTTTTCCACACTATCATCTCAACGACCTCATTTCCACTGCATTCAACCTGATTCTCACTAGCCTAATTAACCAGTAATCCGCAACTGGTAATCATTACATTCGTACTTGTTACTAATTAATATTAAAAATATATTTGATCGTTAATAAAAAAATTAATCCCTTCAGTATTTTCACAAACATCCCCATTAGCGAAATAATAATTTACGATGTACACTTGACAATATCGCTAATGCGTCACAATAGCGTAGTCCCGCTGTTCTGTATTCTGTGTAGGTAGGTACCTACTACAGTGTATTGTATTATTATTTTATTTTACAACTCCCTACGCATGCATATAATTTAAGCTAAAGGAAAGTTTATTAACATAATAAAAACTTTACAATTACGCCCCTAGAGATTAATAACCACAATGTTGTGCAATGTGTAGGTATCTCTACGCAAATCCCTTAGGCAGGTACTCTCCCTTTGTGAAAATTGTCAATAGATGTCGTTAGTTGTCATAAATCGAGACATGTGAAAGATCTCGATTTTGTTATAAATAAATTCTTTGAAAAACGATTTTTAAACATTATTAGCAACGTTATTATGCCTCATCCACACGCTTGCCGAGTGTCCACATTTTTTGTGTGTATAAGAAGAAAGGCGTTAACGGTCGGTTGCTTACATAGCCATGACAAACACCCCATACACACGCCTTTTCACTCATTAACACAAAACTTGTGGACCCTCGATAATCGTGTGGTGCCAGCATTACGCGTCTTAAATATGCCGAAAATATAAATTTATTTAGGAATTCATTGCAATGTATTGAACATGAATAACATTCAAAACTAAACAAAAGTCCTGACGCCTCCGTAGGATGACAACGGTATGGAGAGAGTGGATCACATTTAGGAGAACAATTTTAATGCCTCCGCCAGACGTGCGCGAGCCAACTCGAGCTTTTGGTGTTCATGAGTAAAAATGCGCATGAATGGGAGGTTTGTCTCGACGTGTACGTAACCGACCGTTGATGCCTTTTTACTCATGAACATGAAAAGATCGTGTTGGCTCGCGCGCATCTAGCGGAGGCATAAAAATTATTTTGTCGGTACCTATAGTAGGCATTATACTAATTAATAAGAAAAGGGGAGAAGGGGGGTAATTGGACTGAAAATTCATTATTGTACATTATTCTTCTTCGTCTTAATTATTATAACTTTAATTTAATTATTATTATAAGAATGTTGCTACATCGGCGATGAGCGAATTCTCCCCTTACCACCCCTAGTCTATAATCTGGTATCAGATTTCAGCTTCAGGGTTGAGAGAAGTGTATACTGTGTATAGCACGTCTGGTAGGAATGGGGCTAGCAATTTAAGATGCAGGGATAATCGGGGCAACATTTAAGTTTTATAAAAATATGCTAAACCATCCCTAAAGTGGAAATGGGCAGGACACGTAGCTAGAAGCGTAGAAGGGCAGAGGGCAAGTGGATCAAGAACCTCCTGAATTGGAGACCTCGAGATATGAATAGAAGTGTGGGACGGCCACAGCTGAGATGGAGAGACAACCTGGTCCGACATGTCGGTGCAACCTGGATGCAGTCTGCACAGGACAGGACAATATGGAGGCAAATGGAGAAGGCCTTTGTTCAGGAGTGGACGGGAATAGGCTGATGATAAATAAGAAGAAGAAAATTATGCTATACAGGGGATTGGTATCGTTAGTCAGATATTTGGAGAGGTGATAGAGGATGAAAAAGTATGTCCAAAAATTAACCGTCTTGGAGATATGGCCGTTTGAAAATTGACGAGTACAAAAATTTCTCATTTAGGTTTTTTGACAATATCTCTTACTGATTCTACTATGAAAAAACAAATAAAAAATCATAGTCAGTAATTTAGGCTTTTGATAAAGATCATAATTCGGAGCTTTTTAATTAGAATATAGAGACAATTTTGTTAATATTATTTTTCTTGTGATTTTTTTTAATAAAAAAAAATGCCCCATAATGTGCCCATTTTTTACACGTTCATACAATGAACCCTTTTAATTAGCTCTTTTTAACTTGAGTTTTCGTGTATGGCATAAATCACTCGCTATCGGCTGGATTGAATCTGGGTTTATTTCGATTAACCCAGACATTTTACTTTAAAAAAATGTAAACG